>CM056575.1:111284321-111296821 GCA_029721435.1 Gymnothorax reevesii
ATTGGACTGGAAATACATAATTTTCAATAAAAAAACTGGAAAAATTTGGGTGCTTTAAAACTTTTGACTGGTCATGTAGATCGACAGGGAAATTGACAGCTTCGCTTTTGGGCTGAGCTTCTTCTTCACCATGACGGACTGGTTCAACGCCTGCATCCCTGCAGATGATCCGCCTGTCAATCTCCCGCTCAGTCCTACCCTCACTTGTGAACAAGACTCTGAGATACTTAAACTACTCCACTTGGGGAAACAACTCACTCCCCCACTCAAACGAGACAATCCACCTTTTCCCGGCAGAGAACAAAGGCCTCTAATTTGGAGATGCACATCCTCAATACAACATTCGGCCGCCAGTCATTTTAGGGCATGTTGGAGATCACAGCCCAGTGAATCCCACAGGACCATATCAAACTGCAGAGAAGAACCCTGAGGCTACCAAAGCGGACTCCCTCCAAACCGTGGCTGCACCTTGATATCCTGTCCATGAAAATAATTCACAAAATACATGAATACAAAATACAAACAAGCACTAACGCTGCGGGTATGTCTCGCCCCGGCTGCCCCCGAAAACCTTAACCAAAAACTTTAACCTTGGTGAAAGTTTGTGGACGGACGCCGACGCCGCGGACGGAAAAAGCTGTGCCTATGTCTCGCAAATCCCTTCAGGGCGAGACAAAAAGGAACATCCTTGGCCGAGTCCAATGCCAACCCGAAACAAGTTTGTCTTAGTGCTGTGAATGCAGACACAACTCCAGCTTTAATTGTACAGGGATCGAATTGCTTGAACTAATGACCCTAGAACTCCATACTTCCATCGCACCCCCAGCAGAATACCTCCTGGGACTTCTCTAAGTCCATAAGACACATGTGAACGCATGGAGACTGGATGGGCAAATTTCCACAACCCATCCAATATCCATGCAAGGGTAAAAAGCTCATCCACTGTTCCATACCCCAAAAGGAACCAGCATTGCTCTTCCGAGATCTGGGGGTCGACATTTGGGAGGAGTCTTCTTCCCAGCACCCTGATGTAAGCATTCTCTGGGAGACTGAGCAGTGTTATCCCTCATGGTCGGGGCGCACCCACCAGTCCCCTTTCTTAAATATGGTAACCACTATTCCAGTCTGCCAGTTCAAGAGCACTGAACATGACATCAACGCTAGGTTAAACAGGCTGACAGCCTAAAACGGGGCCCTCGGCATCTCAGAGTGAATCTTGTCCATTCCTGGTTACTTGCAAGAGCTCTTCCAGAGGTGTGATTTGAAAATCATCAGGCCAGAGTCCTCGACTAAAAGTTCCCAGTCAATTCTCAGAACACATTTATGTTTATTAAGTTTGTTCGGCATTCTTGCCTGCCATCTGATCCAGCTTACCATTAGGCATCGATTAGTTGATAGCTCTGCCCCGTTTTTCACCCGAGCATCCGAGACATATGGCCGCAGATGTGTTGAGTCCATTACGAAATCGATCATCAACCTTTGGCCAAGGGTGGTCTGGTACCAGATACAAGAATGAATGCCCTTATGCTCAAACATGGTGTTCGTTATGGCTAATCTATGTCTAGCGAAGAAATCCAGAGACAACACTCCATTGAGGTCCAGATAAGGGAGACCATTCATTCCAATCACTCCCCTCCAAGTGTCTCCGTCATTGCCGACATGTAATTTGAAGTCCCCCAACAAAACTATTGAATTCCCAGTTAGGGCCCTTTTCAGGACCCCATGCAGAGACTCAAAGAAGATTGGATAGTTAGAACTGCTGTTAGTTGCATGAGCTCAAACAAAAGTCCGAGTATTCCCCTCCACAACCCGCAAGCGCATTGTGAAGACCTTCTCGTTCAGTGAACTCAGCCACACTCAGCCTTGTAGACACAAATATTCCCACACCTGTCTGCCGCCTCATACCTTGAGCAATTCTAGAAAAGGAGAGAGTCCATCTCCTATCAAGGAGTTTGGTTCTGGAGCCAGTGCGGCGGGTAGGGGTAAGGCTGACTATATCTAGCCTGTACCGCTCTACTCCCTGCACAAGCTCTGGCTCCCTCCCATTCAGTGAGGTGATGTTCCATGTCCCAAGAGCCAGTTTCCATAACCGGGGCCCAGAACGCCAGGGTCTCCACCTCTGTCTGCCATTCAGTCAACACTGCATGGACCCCTATTTCTCCCCTCGCAGCTGGTGAGCAGACGAGGAGGTGTCTCCATGTAGCCTTTTTGAGCTAAACCCAGGGGGGTCCTGGGAAAAACCCACCCACCAGGTGCTTGCCGGGGGCCCAGGTGTTCCTATTCCGGGTGAGGTTCCTTTATCTCCCATGTGCTGGTTCAAAAGGTTATAGTCAATCGCAATTTGTCTGGCCCCTCACTTTGGACCAGTTTGCCATGGTAACCCCTCTGGGTGCTCATGCTCCAAGCAACATACAGTGCTGTGAAGAACTATTTGCCCCCTTCCTGATTTTTTTTTTTTTTTTGCTTATTTGTCACACTTAAATGTTTCAGATCATTAAACAAACATTAATATTAGATGAAGAGTACCTGAATAAAAACTAAATGTAGTTTTTAAATGATGATTTCATTTATTGAGGGAAAAAGCAATCCAAACCTACCTGGCCCTATGTGAAAAAGCAATTGCGTCCTAAACCTAAACCTAAACTGGTTGTGCCACTCTCGGCGACAACAACTGGAATCATGGGTTTGCGATAACTGGCAATGAAGTCTTTAAGTTCGGACTTTGACTGGACCCCTTCAAAACCTTCATTTTGTTTTTAAGCCATTCAGAGGTGGACTTGCTGGTGTGTTTCAGATCATTGTTCTGCTGCATAACCCAAGTGTGCTTGAGCTTGAGGTCACGTACTGATGGTCAGACATTCTCCTTCAGGATTTTCTGGTCGAGAGCAGAATTTATGGTTCCAGGTCCAGGTCCTGAATCAGCGAAGCAGCCCCAGACCATCACACTACCACCACCATGTTTGATTGTTGGTATGATGTTCTTTCTAGGAAATGCTGTGTTTTAAACCAGATGTAACGGGATGCACACCTCCCAGAAAGTTCAACTTTTGTCTAGTCAGTCCACAGAATATTTTCCCAAAAGTCTTCGGGATTATCAAGGCATTTTTTGGCAATTGTGAGATGAGGCTTTATGTTCTTTTTGTTAAGCAGTGGTTTTTCGCCCTGGAACTCTCCCATGGGTGTAATTTTTGCCCAGTCTCTTTCTTATTGTTGAATCATGAACACTGACTTTAACTGAGGCCTGCAGTTCTTTAGATGTTGTCCTGAGTTATTTTGTGACCACCTGGATGAGTCGTCGATGCACTCTTGCAGTTATTTTGGTAGGCCAGCCACTCCTGGGAAGGTTCACTACTGTTCCGAGTTTTCTCCATTTGTGGATAATGGCTCTCACCGTGGTTTGCTGGGGCCCCAAAGCCTTAGAAATGGACAATATACCTTTAGCCTATTTCACTTTGTCAGACAGGGTCTATATGAGTGATTTCTTGATTCAACAGGTCTGCCAGTAATCAGGGCTTTGTGTGGCTAATGAAATGGAAGTAAAAAATATGGTTAATCACAGGTAAATCATGATTTAACAAGGGGGGGGGGTTTACTTTTTAACATATGGCCAGGTAGGTTTGGATTAATAAATGAAATCATCATTTAAAAACTGCATTTCGAATTTACACAGGTTATCCTTGTCCAATATTAAATTTTGTCTGATGATCATAAACATTCAAGTGTGACAAATATGCAAAAAAATTATAATATAATCTGTAAGGGGGCACATACTTTTTCATGGCACTGTAGCTGCCAAGATTCCAAAGGTACGCAAACTTCCTCACTACAAAAAAGGCAGCAATTCTCAGAAGACTGTATTTCCTTTTTTTGACAAAATATTAATCAAAAAGAAATTTATGTTATCCAGAATAGAAATGTAAATTTTGTTTCGAGTCAGCAAACAAAAGTTGTGCATAATTCATTGTGCAGGGCTATTGAAAAATGTAATCCTCTTCAAAGTCATGTCTTCAAAGGAGCACTGTCACGGCTGAGCATACTTCGTAAACTTGTAAAAACTGGCCAATTTTTGTGTTTGTCATAAGTAGAAATTGTTAGTTTAACGTTATGGTGCAGTTTATCATAGCTGTTAAACGTACCTGTTTTTACTTTAGGACAGGACTCATTGTCTAAATTAGTTCAGTTTTTCTTTAAAAACATCAGTTTTGCATGCACAAAGTTTGAGACATTGGTGTGTGTGCTGATATCAAGCTATAGATACTGAAAAGAAACATACCCTTGTGGAATCTCTACTGACATAATGCTCCATAATATTTCATTACACACGGCATGTTAAGAAATAAACGAGAGAAGCAAGAATGTAAAAGTGATCAAAGTCACATACTGAAATCAGGATCGCATACAGCTGAACGATCTCTCTGTTAACTAATGAGCATCCACTCCTCAACTTCGACTGTGTGGCGCACCTCTAAATAGTTCTATTTAAGTGAGTGGCAGTAATGAAATATCAAGCTGACAAAACAAGGTTAATTTTTTCAATTCAAAGTGATGGAGTAACAGTGGACAGAACAATTCTAGAGACATTTCAGGCCTCCGTATTCAACACAGAGAGTGTCTTCCAAAATAAAAGTCCTATCCCCTTTGCCTATTTTCAGTTTTTCACAGTCTCCTCACAGCCTCCTTTGCCTTGAATGATTTCAGGAGGATTTGAAAGTTTTGCAACTGTTAAAGTGCTCCTTGCACAGATCTCTGAAATATGAAGTTTTGGACTCTTTTTAGAAGTTCAACATGGTCCTTGTAAATATTCAGCGCCAGAAGTTGAGGGCTTCAGCGATTGAAGTTCTATAAGGCGAAATGAGCTCCTGTAGCTTCCCTGACATGCATTAGATGCATATATGTTATTCTACATTCTGTCCAATGATCCAGAGGCTAAAGGAGCCTGCTGCCGTGGCTCCTCCAAGTCTCAGCCCCTGACTCCATCACTATCAATTGTCTTTCAACAGCTCCGATCATCACCTCAATTATCTGCTGTCCAGCCTACCTGATAGGTTTTTTGCCAACTATAACTTCTCTGTCGATGAACATGGAATAATGACAGCGGGGGCAAAATGGACAGAATACAAAGAAGAGAGAGCCGTGGATGTGCCAGTAACCTCTCCTCCCCCTTCACCATCCAACCCCCCACCCCCCAGAAAAGCCATTTACTGATGTCAAGCTGCAAACTGCACCTGAAAACCCTGATGTGTGTTCCCCTCTATACCCGACTGGGCGCTTCGCTCCGTAGATACTCATTTATACTGCAAATATATATAGCGGTAGAAAGAAAGAAAATATTTATTACATTGCCAGTCTTATAGTATCACAGGCTTTGAGCATGTGTATTACTTTCTATTATCCAATGCATGACAATATACTAATTCAGGGGATTCATATTATGAGATTGGCTAATGACCATGCCCCCACCCCCTCCAAAGAATCAATACCAGAAAATCTATTAAAATATGTCACGCATAAACAAAATTGTGAAACAAGGTGATTAGTATCTTAATGCGGACCAGTATGTACGTGACTATAAGTGACTGGATCGGTGTTATGAGTGACATGAAATGGAGGACTGAACCCTGTTGCGTATATTTCAGAATGATTGTGGGCTTGGACTGCCGCACTGAGTCTAATTGAAATTCCCTCAGTTGCAGGCAAAGACTACAGTCTTATTAGACTGACTGTTTCGCCTGCTGCCCACCCAAATAAACCCCCATTAGCATTACCTTTTTACTCCCCATTTATAAATATTTTCATTTCCTGAAGGGTCATCTTTGTATTCCTCTGGCTTTTGGGAAATAATAAATGACTGTAATTACAGAGCCTGATTGGTTGGAAGGTCATTGGTAATCCTGTAATTTTTCATTTGTGTTAAGATTTGTTTGTGATGAATGCACCCAACCTTTCGCATCGTTCGTTAGATTACTCTGTGCATGAAAATGCAACGGCAAATTAAGTTGTTCATTGCCTTGGCTTTTTTTGGAGTCAGATCGTGCAAATTAACAACCAGAATGCTGAATTTAAATGCTAGCCATCATTAAATGATGCTAAAGAGCATTGCTTTTTCACTTAGTCGTGAACGGGTGGATTTTTATACCCTAATTTTCAATGTAAGTTAAAAAAATAGCAGCAAAGCAAAAATGTATTATAGCGTTTATTTAAATATATGCTAATTACTCGATGTTTATGAAATGTTTGACTATATGCTAATATGGTGGCTGTGATCTGTTTGACTGTTTTTAATCATATGTTGACTTGTTTTGTGAGTACAGGGTGAAAATATCTCATTCATCAAATAAATTGAAGTCTCATTTATTTCCACTCTATTTCTGCTGTTACTGTACCTAAATATATTGTGCAAGATGCTGTTCTTCTGAACTTCACCTATTTGCAACCTGCTCTGATACATTTAACAGGTTTGAGGATTTCTGATACTAACT
The DNA here is from genome assembly GCA_029721435.1 of Gymnothorax reevesii. Lineage (NCBI taxonomy): Eukaryota > Metazoa > Chordata > Actinopteri > Anguilliformes > Muraenidae > Gymnothorax > Gymnothorax reevesii. The sequence continues at coordinate 111,290,801 of CM056575.1, forward strand.
TTTGGAAGATAGTGTTTTTCAACATAGAAATTATTTCATCAAGAGTCCATACCATCACTAAAACTTGTGTCCTCCCCTATGATTTAGCAAGGCTTTGGCATCGCTTTCCACAACAAAGGTGCCGTACATTTTCTCAACCTATTGTGCATTATGTTCCTCTAACGTCCAAGTAGATAGTAAGTTATTGCAGCTCATTAAAAAGCTTGTGCCTTGCTCTGTGTGGACACACTGTCTTGTGTCTTATTTCATGGGATTTCTGCTGGCTGAATTAATGGGCTGCCACAGGTTCTCCGCTGCTGGCACTAGCAGGTAGCTGCTACTCAGCCTATCAGGGGCATTTCTGGGCTGGAGGCGTCTGATCAGGGCTCCTGCCACGGCTAACGGCTAATGGGCCCCGTGGCCCCTGCCCTCTCCCAGAGTCTCATCTGTGTGATCATCCTCTGACAGTTGTGTTGCCATGATGGACGACGTGCACTCAAAATCAGACAACATTTTCTCACAGTCCCAGTGCTGGAGCCATTTTCATCTGCATGTTAGATTTTACTGCCAGACCCCAGTCTCTCATCTCAAATAAATGCACACCTTTAAGCCATCCCTTCCTGACCCGCTAACCGGGCTTTCACAACTTAAATATGATGAATATACAGTATGTGTGACCTCTGGGACATCTTATGTCTAATGTCCCATTGTCAAATGCATTTATGGCAATGAGTTTACGGTTTTGAATGAGGAGTGGAAAAAAGATATATAAAAGAGCCATCAGCCATGATTAGAAATACGCGTTAAGATGCGTATGCATTTGTTGTATTTCATTGCAGATGCTAGCATGTGTGGTGCGCCCAATAGGTCTTTTTGTCTGTTGTCACATGTTTTTATATGTGGGACTGAATTATAGAGCTATAAATACCTCATCGCCATTAATAGGAATATTTTTATAGCATATGTGACTTTCCTTTGATTCATTAATTTGCCCACATTCTCATCCCAATTTTGAATTCTCAGGTTGACTCTCAAAGATACCAAAGAAATCCTTATGATTTAGAATCCCTGCATACCGTTTATAATATAAGCAGCCAGCCTATTGCATCTGCATGACTGACCTGACTCACCTGGTGACAGTAAAATGCAGTTTTTCAATCAATGAACTTGCCATGGAGCTAAAAAGCAGTGGAAACTATACGAATCAAATCCCACTCTCTCTCTCTTACAGTGTTATGGAGAGGTATTGTACCGGTATACTAGAGACGTGCGGTGAGGTGAGGCAGTGACTGACTTTTATTACAGGATTTTGTGAACCTGTTCCCATGTACTCTATTGTGTATATTGTTTTTACATTTTGTTAATCGGATTATGAAAGAAGACTGAGAATAAATCCCTGCTTTTTTTTGTTTGGGTGTAACTGTGCGTATTAAAAGGAAAATACATTGTATATTGATCAAGCATTGAACTCAGCATAAGTCATTTTGTTTTAATATTTGTTGATGACATTGCTTCGGCTTCCTGGAAGCAAGTAGTACGTGCAAATCAGTTGTCTAGTGAGCATTTCAAGTTCGATGTACTGAGTAATAACGCCGCGGAAACTGACTCGTCATTCTGCTGAACAGTCTTTAATACTTAATAAGTCAATCGTCTGATTGCTAATCAAGCAAAGTTAAGGGGAGTAATCGTCTTACGGATTCTGCCTCACCTAACTGACCTCCAACGGCACGTCACTGCGGTATACCCTCATGCAACAGTTTGTCTCATGACTCGTACACCATATGACCGATAACTATTTTCATTATTCCAATCCCTGATTTAGTTTTTAAGCAACTTGAATTTGTGGACGTAACCTGTAATGTACAAAACCCAAAACCAGTGAAGTTGACACGTTATGTAAATCGTAGATAAAAACAGAATACAATGATTTGCAAATCCTTTTCAACTTATATTCAATTGAATACACTGCAAAGACAAGATGTTTAATGTTCAAACTGAGAAACTTTTTTTTTTTTTTTTTTTGCAAATAATCATTATTTGAATTATAATGATAGAATTTAGAATTTAGAATTTAAAGGCAGCAACACATTGCAAAAAAGTTGGCACAGGGGCCTTTTTACCACTGTGTTACATCGCCTTTCCTTTTAACGACACTCAGTAAACGTTTGGGAACTGAGGAGACCCATTTTTGAAGCTTTGCAGGTGAAACTGTTTCCCATTGTTGCTTGATGTACAGCTTAAGTTGTTCAACAGTCCGGGGTCTCCGTTGTCGTATTTTATGCTTCATAATGCGTCACACATTTTCAATGGGAGACAGGTCTGGACTACAGGCAGGCCAGTCTAGTACCTGCACATTTTTACTACGGAGCCATGCTGTTGAAACACGTGCAGAATGTGGCTTGGCATTGTCTTGCTGAAATAAGCAGGGGCGTCCATGAAAAAGACGTTGCTTGGATGGCAACATACTGTATGTTGCTCCAAAACCTGTATGTATCTTGCAGCATTAATGGTGCTTTCACATACGTGTAAGTTGCCCATGCCTTGGGCACTAATACACCCCCATACCATCACAGATGCTGGCTTTTGAACTTTGCGCCTAACAGTCCAGATGGTTCTTTTCCTCTTTGGTCCGGAGGACACGACATCCACAGTTTCCAAAGACAATTTGAAATGTGGACTCGTCAGACCACAGAACACTTTTCCACTTTGCATCAGTCCATCTTAGATGAGCTTGGGTGCAGCAAAGCCGGCGGCGTTTCTGGGTGCTGTTGATAAATGGCTTTCGCTTTGCATTTTAGAGTTTTCACTTGCACTTGCAGATGTAGCGACGAACTGTAGTTACTGACAGTGGTTTTCTGAGGTGTTTCTGAGCCCATGTGGTGATGTCCTTCACACACTGATGTTGGTTTTTGATGCAGTACCGCCTGAGGGATCGAAGGTCATGGGCATTCAATGTTGGTTTTCGGCCTTGTCGCTTACGTGCAGTGATTTCTCCAGATTCTCTGAACCTTTTGACGATATTACGGACCGTAGATGATGAAATCCCCAAATTTCTTGCAATAGCTCGTTGAGGAATGTTGTTTTTAAACTGTTCGACAATCAGCTCATGCATTTGTTCCCTAAGTAGTGACCCTCGCCCCATCCTTGTTTGTGAATGACTGAACATTTCAGGGAAGCTGCTTTTATACCCAATCATGGCCCCCACCTGTTCCCAATCAGCCTGTTCACCTGTGGGATGTTCCAAATAAGTGTTTGATGAGCATTCCTCAACTTTCTCAGTCTTTTTTGCCACTTGTGCCAGCTTTTTTGAAACATGCTGCAGGCATCAAATTCCAAATGAGATAATATTTGCAAAAAATTACAAAGTTCACCTGTTCGAACATTAAGTAACTTGTCTTTGCAGTGTATTCAATTGAATATAGGTTGAAAAGGATTTGCAAATCATTGTATTCTGTTTTTATTTATGATTTACACAATGTGCCAACTTCACTGGTTTTGGGTTTTGTAGTATATAAATGTTGAACAGATGTTTAAGTTCAAAATGCGCAGTATATTTTTTTATTCTAACACAACGAGAAATGGGAGACACGCTCCTTTCTTATCTCATTTACTTAATAAAGCTTAATTGACTGACACACTGCATCAAAAGGCCTAGTTAAGGCATCTCCATTCTTTGCCCGCAATAGGCTTTATGGGGGCAACCAAGCATTAATAGGCTTTTGCTGGCCTAATCTGGACTTCCTTTGGCGAACGTGCTTTTGGAGCAGGAGCAATCTGAAAGCTGTCTCATTACTGATGTGCAGAAGGCCTCCTGTCGCCTTGTGGGATCAGGCCCACCGCACTCATCCAGACTCCAGCCTTAATCCAATTTGTTCAGTCCCCCTGTCTTCGCCTGCCGCAAAATTAAAACCCTGCTCCACAAAAACACCTCGCATTTCCAAGGTATTGGCTGCTCTGCTAGACTAGAAACTTCATTTATTCTGGCTAACTTCTCAATTATCTACCCAGTAGTGGAGATGTGTTAAAAAGTGCAAAAATCAATAGGATTCTATTCCCCTCGTATTGGAAAGGGAAAAATTAATGAGATAGGACACTCTCTTAATCAGAAATAAATGTTTTAATTCAGATAATGACATAGTTTTCCCTTGCAGAAGGATGACAAATGCTGGGCTGCACCCCCTGCAAGAAGCCGTTTCAATTTTATTGTAAATATAAAAGGTATTGATCGGTGAGATGTACAAACCCTATTGCTTACAAAAGCCATTCAGGGGGACTGGGAAAACTATTAAGCGTTGGGTCAGAAATCAATAAACAACACTGAAATGTAGCCGCGCTTGCCCTTTCTGGCACCTTAGAAAGCAAAATGGCAGAAGTAGTGACAGAAACGTCTCTGGTGAAGCAATGTTAGGGATGAAGGGGTCAGGTGTTTAATCTCTGCAGTGGCTTGACAGGTCCGACACCAGTACAGATGTAGCCCTGCCAATCTGCCATTTAAACAGACACTGATTCATCAGATTGTCACTACAGTTATTGTTGCTCTGCGGAGGTTCTGCGTTGACAGCTCCGATCCCACTTACTCCCAGATAACTCCTTTCATAATTTTTTCTTCTTATTTTGTTTTGTAAAAGATTGGCATTCCAGCTAAGGGATAAACTCAAGCCTGTGACGGGCCGAATTTCCTCCATACCCTTACAGGTACTGGCAGTGATGTCATCCAGTCTATTTTAGGAGGGGCTTTAAACATTTAATTGAAATCATCAATAGGGGGAGAACATGCCAGACCAGACCCCACAGGTAATGCCTTAGTCCTCTAATCCATAAATCTCAGGTGATGATCCCTGGGTACAGGGTGTGCGTGGTGTACTTTAAATTTTAAAACGCTATCACTGTATCCTATTTTGTCTTTACATTATGAGTAAAGTTTTTAATTGGTTTCAGTCCTTTGGCTTTGATTGTCTGTTCACTGTAATTGAACCCCCCCAAAAAGAACATAATCCATCTCAAGAGGCTAATCCCTATAATAAACTTACTACAAGTCTACATTTGTGTTTGCGGATAATAGAGATCAGTTGTTTACCAGAGGCTTGATGGAATAATTGAAAAAAAAAAAACATTCACCAAAGCCAATGAGGCTAATCATACTGAAATTCCATGATTCCTCATATTTTTGGATAAAATATTCTGCTGGCCACACCCTTTACCACATGCTGATTTCCAATTTTTACAAAGCAGTTATGAAGTTCTGCACCTCGCCTTGATGTAGTGCAGACCTTGCTTATAGGCGCATTATGCTCAAGTGGCTCTGCATAGGGGGGGCCAATGGAGAGGCTCATTGACAGTGGAGCCGTGGCTCAAATGAACAGTGAAAGTTGTGGCATCTTACTCAGTAATTATGGTGCTGGAGGAAGTGGGCAGGGCAGATGACTTAACCCCAGATCTATGAAGTCCCTCGGACACCCTGCAGGTCAGAACCCTGGCCGAGCCCTCTTCCAGCGCTCCATTGACCAGGCCCCGAATCCTCAGTGGGGCCTCCCCGCGTATGGAGCCCCAGCCCGAAACAGAAACAGCCCCTGCCCGAATTAAAGAGCGAAGCCACCTTAGCAAACATTGCAAATTGATAAATCATTGCAAGGCGATGGGGACTGTATCTGCAGGGGATTCAGAGGCTTAAGGATAGATCCGACAGGAGAGTATTGCCATCTTCAGCGACATCCGCTATATAAATAAATAAATCATGGCGATGCTCCTGTATACAAATGAGCACGGGCGAGGTGAGTTTCGGGGGCCTGCGTGTTCCTGTGCTGATGGGATTAGAGGGGGGTCACTGGTACCCATTGGCAGGTGAAGCATTGGGGGTGGTTTGGGGGAGGTGAGGGGGGACCGGAGGATTTTTTCCTCCATCTTATCCTTCCTTCGGTGGTGTCAGGCGTGTGTCACTCTCATCTCCCGGCTCGATGATTTGGAGGCCCGGCGTATCCCCCTGTTGTGGCGGTCACTTGACCCCTCGTCTAATGCCTGCTTAATGCTATCGCACTGACAAAG
>CM056575.1:115336821-115711821 GCA_029721435.1 Gymnothorax reevesii
AGCATATTAGACAAGCTAAATGCTTTTGCCTGCTGAAAAGATTAAAAGATTACCTAAAACATTCATTGGATTACTAAAAAAAAAGATAGTGTAAGTAATTAGCAGGCTGTCTAGATAGGTAAGTGGCAGTATAGACTAAATGCGCCTAATACACTTCAGTGTACCAAACTGACCTTTAAATGATTATCATAGACCAAATAACCTCGGCTTATTAAAGAAGAGTCACATCTAATGAGCAGGAAAGAGCACCAGAGCATACAAAATACCATAGTACTTCCTTGATGAATAGAAACCTAATGGAGAGTGTAAAATGAAGTAACACTCAGGGGATGTTGTTGTAAATAAAGAGGCGTACCAAACTCTATTTTTGTCCCTTGAATGTAAAATGTAAGCTTTAATGGCTTGAACTGCCGCCACGGTGCGATTTAGCGCATGTTTATGACTGTCTATCATAACAGAATGTATCTTTCACGCGTATAATTAGCTTATAAATTTCACATTTAGGAATGGCATGAAATTGCTTCGACTTGATTATGAAAACTTGTCTGTGTGTTTGTGCGCATATGATTGTGAGTGATATAAAAAAAGACTGACTGAAGGAAAACATCAAAAAGATCAAGGGAAGGACAAAAAATGGGAAAATAAAAAGATATAGAGAAAATCCTTCTGTCACAAACAAAATACACCCGTGGACCCACATTTGAATTTATACAGCTTTGCTGTACACATTGACAATTCATTTACCATATACTGAATTCTGACATGCAATATTACAAAGTCCTAGGAATATATTCTGCCCATTCAGTTGGTTACCATAAAAAATAATTATCTGGAACTATTTTTATTTCAGTCCCTGATGCCTGCGCCTACAAATGTTTGTTGGCATGCGACAGGAAGGGGCTGAGGAAACAGAGTAGTCACATACATTTCATTCAATGCAACTAGTTTTATCTACCTCTCTCAACTTGCATGACCTCTCGTACCCTTTCCTTGGCAAACAGAAAGTTATGAATCCCTTCCTCCCTGCTGTAATGTCTCTTACAACAGTCGGCTGGCAACAAAGTGTCCTGAGGAAACAATGTGATTTTTTTTGGCATTTCCTCGTTTTTCAGTCTCTGAAGCAGTGTCTGTATTTTACAGCAGGTTGTGGGTATGAAAACAAACGGACCTGTGGAGAGACTTTGATCTTCATTTCCTGCTCATTATTTATGCCAATTTCTCACGAACCTTTTCTTTCTCTCTCTTGATTATTATTAGCTTCCTAAATATTTTGCCTGGAAAAGACAATACATCGTTCTTTAATAGTTCTTGCAGGAAGTTATAAAAGCTTTCTATTTTTTCCTTATCTTGCCAAATACAAACCTGTAAAACATGGGAAGGCGTATAACGGCACAGAATATTAATTGCCTATCACATTAAATTGTGCAATGTTGCTGGAAAATTTTGCATAATGACATTTTTAATGGAGTTTTCAGTAGATGTTAGACACAGAACGGGAGGCTGTTATTTATCGCAAGACTTTTCTCTCACTTAAATACTAAGGCATTCTATAAAATGAGAAGTAATTGTTACCTTCATTGTTAGTATTGATATTTGTGCAGTAACTGGGTTTTTCTCTTTTGAAGAGGACTCACTAACACATTTCGACTGCGACTGGTGCCCCTGAGCCATTAAAGATGGTTGAGTATCTCTGATTTCACCAGCAATTTCACCAATAGGTGTTTCATGATGCATTGTTTGACTTCCCAATTTTAAGCATTTATGGAAATACATGTCAAATAGTGCTGGTTTCTCCCCCCTTCAGTGGGGCTGTTTAAGCTTCAGGATAGTGAGGCCAATATGAACAATAGGGCCTGAAGATAAATCTTTTATTTTCTTCAGCCCATTAAAATGAGATACAAGCAAATTACTAGTTAACAATGGAAACGGTGTTTGGGAAATCATATTAGACACAGATATAGTTAGAATACACATTTTACATAAATAGTGAAAAACCAATACACAGAAAGCCTGCTGTTTGCACTTTAGAAGTTGGTCCTTGTTCAAATGAATGAAATTGAGTACATTTTGAGTTGTACTGCAGGTAGAATAGCATAACAGGTAAAGTTCATGTCTTTAGTCTTACTTTCCTGAAACTTACTTTAGTAAAAATGAGAAACTTTTTAAAAAAAAATGTCCATTTTTTAAAAGCCCTGAAATGCTGGGCAATTAATCTTAAGCCAGTGGTGCACTGCATGTGTGGCCAGGGCGACCACAGGCTTTTCCCTTGACCCTCACGCCAGACCAGTTCTTTGAAACTAGTGGCAAAAATTCTCCAAATTACTGCAGTTTCAGCAGAGAAATGAGTGCTCTGATGATTGGAGTGGTTTTTTATGTGCCAAGTGTATACCTTCACTGCAATGGGTTCTGCAGGTCATTCTATTCTCCTGTTAGTGACCTGCTTGTGTTTGATGTATGATCGCCCCTTGTATGTTCGCACTTGCATCGGAGAAAAACTTGGGAAATGTGCTGTCATGGTTCTGGATGTTTGTGCGTGTGTTTTGGGCTTTTCTTTGTGGCTCTCGTCCCGAGACGATATTGTATTCCTGTTCAATCAAATTCTTTACCCAGGTGGCTGACTGAACTGGGGCAGTGCTTCAGTGCAGCAGGATGTTGGCCACACCTCTTTGCAAGGGTGTCTGTTTGTAGCTAAGCACTTTAGCCGAAGATATCTGCAGTCAAGTTTTGTTTGACTTTCTATCTTCTAATTGGAGTTTCTATCTCACTTTGCTTCCGTGGTTTGGACTATTATACTGTGTCCGTGCTACTCTCTTTCTCTCTGGTTGTTGCACCTGGCCTCCGTATTCCACCGGCCATTACAGAACACTCCAGCCCGCATGGAGTCGGCAGCAGCAGCAACGCTAGAGAGCAGTGTCACTGACCAGTATTCTATCCTTACTGCATATGGACATTGTCTTTCTAGCTTGGACAGTCAGCAGGTGGAGCTGACAGAGAGAATTCGCCTTCTGGAGCAGGCTATGCAGACACAGAAAAGTCTTATAATAAAGCTCGCTGAGAGTATTAGAGCATTGTCTGCTCAGATTACACAAAACGTTTCACAAGGACAATCCGTTTACCTTCCCCGAGATCCTAAACTCCAGCTATGCCCAAGATATTGAGGTGATGCAGGAAAATGTAAAGATTTCATGGCTCAATGTGAAATATTTTTTTAAAGCGCAACCCTCAGGGTTCTCCAATGAAGAATCACGGATTTTGTTCATTTTATCACTGTTGACCAGCACAGCACTCACTTGGGTGGGGCCACTCATTCAGGCTGTATCGTCGGTAGTAAATTCAGTGGAAACTCTCGTGAGAGACATGATTAATGTTTTTGATCAGGATGTATATGGTCACAACGCAGTTACGCGTCTAATGCATTTGAAGCAGGGCTCTGATATCGTCGCTGATTTCTCTATCTCGTTTCACTCCTTAGCCACAGAGACAGGGTGGACAGAAGCACCTCTGATGACAGTGCTTGTTCAGGCTTTGGCTGAGGGGGTTAAGGACGCTCTGGCTACATTAGAGCCTTGTGTTTCTTTAGATTTGTTGGTTCGTACTGCTGTGCGAGTTGATAATCGCATCCGCAAACGAAACAAGGAGAAACATACTGCATTAGCTCTTGATAGCAACGAGGTTAATGTTCCGTACAACATGCATACAGCCCCAACTCCGCTGATTAAAATGCCCAGTTCTTGTGAGCCCATGCAGGTTGATGGCTCATATGAGAACTGGTCTCGAAATCCTGCTCACAGAGAAATAATTTGTCATCATTGCAGCGAACTGGGACATATCTATCCAAGTTGACCTGAGCTTAAAGGGAGACGGGAAGCCCCTCTGGCAGTAGGGGGGGGTGTTAGAGGGACAGACCCAATCTCCCGATCGAACTCTTATTTCAGTTAAGTCGAATATGGGGAAAAAGAAAAAATGAGTTAAAGCCATTTTGGATTCGGGGGTTGTTGATTGTTTTATGGATGTTGAGTGGGCTAGAAAACGTTCCATTCCCATCCGCTCTCTCTCACATTCACCCTCGATCAAATCTTTAGATGGTCGACCGTTGGGAGATGGGCTTATAACCGAGGTCTCAGATTTTTTGACTATGTTTATCCCTTTTGGTGGTCATTCAGAGAAAAAGTACTTTTCCTTAATCAATTCCCCGGTCCTGGTCCTGTGGTTTTAGGTCATTCATGGCTGCTTAAGCATAGGCCACAGATCTTTTGGGGCAGTCAAAATAACCCAATCAACCAGTGGGGCTCTGACTATAGGTCTCACTGTAGTGAGATTCTGGCAAGTCGCCCCGAATTTCAACCCATGGGGGAGGCGTCGGGTTCTGAACAAGATTAGTGTGTAGGAGCCGTGCTGAACCTCGGTTTACCTCCCAACGTTTCAGATGATATTGATCTCGCGGAGGATTTTGGCAAACAACGGGCTTTGTCTTTGCCTCCACATCGTGTTTACAATAGTGGGATCAAACTATTCCCTGACAAGGTGGCAGCTGTTAGGAATTGGCCGCCCCTCACAATATTAAGGATATTAAATGATTTTTGGGCTTTGTTCATTTTTATAGGTTTATTTACAATTTTAGCACTGTGGCTGCCCCCATCATTGCACTTTCTAAGAGGAATTCCTCCTCGTCCTTTACTTGATCTTCAGCAGCGGAGGCCGCTTTTTTGGAGTTGATGAAACGACTTAGCTCTGAACCTATAGTCCTTTTTCCCTGCCCTTCCCTCCCATTTGTGGTGGAGGTTGACCCTTCGGAGGTCGGGGTGGGTGCCATTTTGTCCCATTTTGACTCCCCTTCCCTATCTCACTTTCCTTCCATGGTTTGGACTATTATACGTCCTTTGGAAGCCTGAGTACTTTTGTTTGGTCTGTATTATTCTCTGTGTTTGTACTGCGTCTGTGCTACTCTCTTTCTCTCTGGTCATTGCACCTGACCTCCGTGTTCCGGCAGCCATTACAAATGTAACTTTTTGTGTAATCTTTATTGTATTGAACTTTGATTCTTTCACTTTTAGTATGAATAAAAACACAAATTCAGGCAGGTCTGTAAATAATTGCACATTATTATTTTCAGTGTTTACCACAGCATACGGAGATGAACTTAAAATAAGGGACTGACTGCTCAGCTGTTCCATGGATATGTGTGCATAATTGCTTCCACCAATGAAGTTTGGTTATGTATTCACGCATCTCTGTCTTTGTGTTTGTTAGTCCAGACAATATCACTCAAATCTCCTAATTAATTTCAATAAAATTTCGTAGAAGTGTGGTCCATGGGCTAAGGAACAACTGATTGCGTTTTGGGATGGATTCAAAGTCAAATAGGAAAAGGGGCTGGACAGAACCACTGCAGTAGAGTTACAAATTAAAAGTTAGCAAGATATTGTGTTGTTGTGGGTCCTTTGTCCTTTGTGCCTAATCTATGCAATTTCAACATGCTCAATGGGTGTGCCGAGCACTAGGTGGTGTCCTTCAGACAGTGGGCAGGGTTCAGAGTGGGCTTTTGCAAGGCCCTTCCCAATTTGTATCCCTGTAGTGCATTGGCCAATTGCACGCTACTTCTGAAAAGAGCTGCCGACCACTGCTGGTTGGTACGGCCGGGGCTCGAACCCGCAACATGATATTCACTTCGGTGCCTTAACCGAGTGAGCTATCCGGCAGTCCCATCTCATTGTTTTTAATCCATAAAATCATCAAAAAAAAAAAAACCACAGAGTAAAGTGCAATACAACAGCTTCCCACAGAGGGGGACAGGGACAGATTCAAACTTTTGTTTCAAGTAATGGAACGTAACACAGACTCACGCCAAATACAAGTGAAGTGAAATATCTCATCATTTCATAAATGACCATTTGCATTCGCACTATACACAGCAATAGCCCTATGTAAATAGCTTACATTTACTTCTGCGGTTCGACGGCTGCCAGAGCGAGAGGAAGATGGCAGTCCAGGAGTTCCCTGTCCCGCTCGCTCAAATACACGGTCTGACTCATGCGCAATTTGGAGCACAGAACTCACGGCTTTGGGGTAAATTTAACCCTATTTTTCCATGTACCAGTTGTTACTGTTAACGAATAGGTAGCATGTGTAAATTCTACCCATTACTTTATAACTCCTTGGCTGACTACAATAATCGAGTACATTTTATATGGTTTGCATAGATTATATTTCCCACTCTCCAAAATGACTTTTTCAGTGCATTTCTTTGCAGATTGAATGTTTTGATACTTTCTCTGTATTTACACTGCACCTAGACCTGTTTTATAATCAAAATTGAAAATCTTGCTTTTCACATTATGGAACTTCATGGAAAATCATAATTTTATGTATGAGTATGTAAGGTTATCCATTTTCTTCAGAGCCCCTACACAGTAAAATGTTCAGAGTAAAATCAACTCATAAAGAGTCTATTTGGTCCTATTTTGGTTGGACTAGATTCAAATAGTTTGAGTAAGAGTAAATTCCACTCCATAAGAGTCAAATTAACTCTGATCATTTTGTAGAATGGAGGGTGGCAATATACGCAAAGACTGTTAAATTAAAGCAGGAAGTCTACAGAACCAAATCAAAATGAAAAAAAATTGTGTCTCTGCAAGTACTAAATGACATAATTGTATTGATATGATTCAGTGAAATAATGTGATTGTCATTTTTAATTAATTATTTTTTTTGTTAAATATATTCTTCCTGAGATCAGCGCCAAACTGGCCATTTATTCACTATTTTTTGCAGTCAAGCGTGTTGAATCTTGTCCTTAGGATTGCAACAGATCAGGATTGTGAGGGCAGAGATGTTGGTCCTGAGCCCCACACCTCATTCAATAATGTCAGTGAGGACCCATGGGGTCCCCCCTCTGTGACTCCATGGAGGAAGCCACAGTAAGATGAAAGTGAGTCATTTCTGTTTCCAGCTGTCTGCATCATGCTCTGCTTAACAAATAATTAATGTATGACTAAGATTTCAAAACCACTCGTAGGCTGTGTGCATTGTGAATTTGTTTGCCTTGGTTTCCCATCTCTGATGACATCTTTGTAGAATTCCCATACAATGTTTTCCAGGGAATCGCTCACTTCTTAAGAATTTTTTGAGGAAGTTTTTAATTCAACATTTTTTGGGAGAAATGACCTCATCTTCTCATAATAACTTCCTCACCCCTCAGACACTGTAACTAGCAAATACAAGTGCTGTATGGTTGTATGCACACAACAAGTTTTATCTCCTTCTACATCACTAAAAAAAATTAATCAACAGCTTGCAGGTTTTTGTCACGTACTATATGTACCCGGCACGTTATACCACCTGGTGTATCATTATGGCATAAAAAAATCTAGCAAGGTTTTTTGCACAATACTGGTACAACACATTATTTTTCTTCATTTCAGCATATGAAAATTATTACCCCAGCACAATGAATATTTTCACTTTTCTTTTGCATCTCTAAGACCGAAGGAAGCCAATCTAATTAGTGTGAATGTGGTGAGAGACCCCATGAAAGTTGCATCGTGAGAGGACTTCCACCCTCCTTAGTCATTTTGGCAGACAAAACTACCAGAGTGCCCGTACCAATAGAGTGTGGATGAAAGCGGAGAGGCTATTTGGCGAGAAAAAGGGAAAGAGAGATGGGCGATGGCGTGTTTAACAAGAGCAGTTGGGACCTGATGACAGAGCCGTCTATGGGAATTCAAGGGAAGGTGGGAATACCCTGTATCCTCTGGAGGACAGTGTCCGGAAGGAAAAGCTTTCATTTTCAAAGGCCTTCCTTTATTTATATTACATATTTTCATCAGTTAGATTTTCAAAGGGAAGAGCCTCTCAGATTCCATACCTTTAAAACGATCAGAAGGAATCTGATTCTGCAATCTATTTCTATGTTTTATTCTCCTTCAACAAGACGTGTTCTTGTTATCCATGCTGTTTGTCTGTATAAATGGGGAAAAAAACTTCACTGAAAATCTGGGGTAGTTATTTGCTGAGAACTGTGTATGACCACAGTTTTACTAAATGTGACCGCTTGCTCAAAAGCTAGTCTAAAAAAAGCTGAATGGCCATTTTTTATTGACTTCAATTCTGTTTGAATGGAATCAGTCAGAAAAATAAATAAAATGAATTTATGGTAACAACTGTGAATGTAGCATACAGTAAGCTCTTGTGTTTGGTGAGAATAAAGTTGCAAGACATTACTCAGAACAAAACATATAACCAATCCAGAGCTCCATAAGCATCGCAATACGTGCTAAAAATTGGCACGCTGGGATTGGTGCCAATTTTTCTGAAGCCCCCAAGCCATTTGACAGGTTTCTGACAATGTGGCTGACCCATCAGGGGCCTTGTTAACAATCATTAGCTTTAGACAGCCCATGATGAATTAAAGATCTATGAAAGGACCCGAGGATCCGGAGCAAACAGGAGTGTCAGATGACTGCCGCCGTTCTGTGTGTGTTCTGTCCGTGCCTGCTGTTCGTGTTTCTGCCCCCACAGCAGGCATCAAAGCAGAGGCCCTTTCACTCGCCAACTGAGCTGCCACTGAATGACACTGCGCCACTGATCAAGTGCACTCGCTTTCCATCTCAAAAGTACTCAAATTTCGCCACAAAGACGGCATATTTCTTTAAATTATTAAATATAATTATCTCAATTTGTTCAGAGTGATTTACATCTCGAGGCCGGATGGCTGATGTATGTTTTAACAGAAGTGAGGTAGACAAAGGGCAGTTTTTCTTCATTTGTTTTAACAGACATCTTCTCTGAGCTCTGAAGCCCCTCTGTGTCATTGTAAAATCAAACTTCTGATCAATCACTTTGTTAAAACTCATTTTCAACAAAATTATTGGCTACCAATAATCCCAACATGATGACTGAGCAGGGTACCTGAGATTACCATTTCAGCAAAAGAATAGTTACTTTGTTTTATTACTTCATTAGTTAGTTCTCACTTTCAATATGTTTTGATGACTCGTAATTAATGACATAAGGACTTCAATAACTGAAAGCTAATTAGGTACAAAAAAAAAATTAAATCTCAATCTCAAAACTCAATCACTGTCATGTTTTCCAGCACTTCTAATTCTCAGCAGATTGGCGTTTAATTATTTTCAAAAAGGTATCATTTGTATGAGTGTCAGGAGAAATCAATCAGGGAGAATGTTGTCTTGTTTCATTCCTGGCTTGATTGTTTTTTTTTTTTTCTTTCTCGCTATAGACCTGGATGCTTGCTTGCCTGCGCAAACCCTGTGGGAACAGGCCTGTTCGCTGTGACCCCAGGGTGGGGCTCCCTCCCTGTTCAGCACTCAGGAGGAACTCCGCAGCATGTAAACAAGATGCCGCTGCCCGCTGACTAATGGCTAATAATGCTGAGGGACTGAGGGCAAATGAGGAAGCTTATTGATTAGTCTTATTTCCTAAAGCATCCGTCTAAGGAGAACAGGAGGGAAATTAACTTGCCCTGCCCACGAACGGGCACTGCCTGCTCTGCAGTCACCAGGACGGCCCCTGGGCTGGATCTGTCCGAGAGGAACTGGTCCTAGATCTCAGACATTAGCATTCACACAATCCCCTAAAGATTTGCATTGTCTAAGTGTGTTATATAACTTCAAATTGTTCTGCAAGCCTTTTTTTTATTTTTCAACTGTCCTGGAAATTTTTTTTTTTTTTTTTTTAGTTCTTACGGTAATTGAAGGCATTAACTTAAACTCCCAGGCCCAGCTTCAAAGATAAGGATTAAGCTTAGTTTTGGACAAAATTGAGTTTTCCAACAATAATCTATGTTAAAAATTTACTGAAAGTGCATATCCTGGACCAAATTTGTCTTTTTTTGTCTAAAACATTGTGCCTTTATACACCAAAGCCTTAGGGTTTTGCCAAGGGTGGTCTGTGTATTGAGCAATTTTTGAAAATTACCAGAAGCATCTGGAAAAATCCCCTGGGTGTCCTTAACCATATTGATCCAGATTTGTGATGTGACCTGTGGTTCCCCCATATCCAGGGCGCTGAGACCCAGTGCCTGCATG
The DNA here is from genome assembly GCA_029721435.1 of Gymnothorax reevesii. Taxonomy (NCBI): domain Eukaryota; kingdom Metazoa; phylum Chordata; class Actinopteri; order Anguilliformes; family Muraenidae; genus Gymnothorax; species Gymnothorax reevesii. The sequence goes on from CM056575.1 coordinate 115,346,868, forward strand.
GATCAGTACTCGGTCACCAACATTTACCGATTTCAGCTTAACAACAGTTACTGTACTTATTGGGGTGGCTACACCCTTCCACAACACACCTGTTGACCATTCCGGCCAAATACTTCAAATAATGCCCAAAATCGCTAAAATAAACACCATAAACAATAACACAACCTCCGAGTATATCCGCTATCAACAGAATGACCAGCACTGCCTATTGGCTGCGGGAACTGCACATTAAGCCCGAGAAAGTCATTTTCCCTGGGAGATTCAAGTCGCAAGCTTTTTTTTTTTGCACCAGGTGAATTCTGCCTAAAATACTGTTATTAAACGAGGTATATGTGACACTGACCGATGCGTTAGTATATTAGTAAAAATGTGATAAGGGACAAAAAATCTGATAAAGTATCTCAAAATTGGGTACATTTTACATTTTAAATCAGCAAGGATATGCTCTCTAAGTCCAAGGTGAAGCTTAATCTGTGTCTGTGGAATTGGCCCAAAACAAAAATAAAAGTACAATAAAAATCCCAAACATTCTTAATGAAAATTTAGGGAAACTGACATAACTTGATATGCTGGAGAAACAAAAGCACATGCCATGTATGGTGTCAATTAAAATAAATGAATAAAAATATAAGAAGAAATCCTCTCGGGGAGGGCAAAAATGTGTTCATTCATTATTTTCAATGATTCTTTAAAAAAGTTTTTGGTGTCAGGTCAAGACCAGTTGTACCTTAGCACAGGCATTAAAAATGAATTACTGTATGCTAATTGCCTCATTGTAATACTGACAAGTCTGTATTTTAGATAGTCAATACATTCATTTATAACCTCCGTCGACAGAGTGATTGCTTACAGGACTTAGATTTTACTGTTAGCACAGCACATTAGCAACATTTTCTCCACTGAATATGGCTTCTTACTGTCAAGGCCATTCCATTCCACTAGGACATATTTATACTTACCTCGCACCATCTATGTAATATGTCCTTACCGTGCAATGATGTCAATTGTTAGTGTATGTGCCAATCACAGCAAAAGCGCTTAGTTTGGATTAAAAAGCTGCCATGTTATAATAAAAAGAAAAGTAAGAGAGTTTTTGTGTCATTTTTTTTGCGCAAAATACCAATTCTCCGATTGTCCTTGTATAATTCTAGCAGCTCATTGATGGCCAATGTGGCGAATATGTAAACATTGAGAATGTGGCAAATAGTTATGCGCAGATTGAGTTGTATATAAAATATAATTGCAAAAAGATCTTACTAATGTCCTTTTATTGCTTTCAAATGAATGAAATTATCACATGTGGTTTTCTTATAGCTACAGTAAGCATTTTTTGTATATTATATTTACACTAAGGCATGTAGCAAGGCATGAGCATGTCAAACAAAGTATGATTGTGGTATCCCAATTTGGCACTGATCTCAGAAAGAATGCGTGATTGTGCAAAAGTTTGGTTTTTAAAAAACAGCCACCATATCTGTTTGTCTTCTATCTCCTAGAATATTCAAAAACTACATGCCTAAATCAGTCTTCACCTCTCAGGCCTTGAAAGTAATTTTAATATCTAAGTTTCTTGAGAGGACAAATGAAACCTATGTGTCATTAAATATCTGCTGGATGTCCAGAGCTGGGGGTCATTTTGATCTCGGATTCTAAACGACTTCCCATTATTGCTGACTTGTACAGGCATGGGTGTCCACTCAGGTCAAGATATGGCCGCCCATCTCAGCAGAACAAAAATGAGGTCACTATTTCTGCTGTTCTGTACAATATCCGTGTTCTCCTCCAACTGCATCAAGCACCACAAAATTGCTCCTTCTTTTAGTGTCAAGCTACTGTTAAAGCTACAGTTTCACCATTTGATACAAGCGCAGCATTATTTTTGGCACTAAGTTCAAAAAGTTATTGAGAAAGGTGAAGCATTATTACATTTTCACTTACACCTTTCACCTATTTCACAGCATTGAAATTATAGATCTCGTCTAGCTATACATTTATAAAGTTCAACGACAGAACACAAAAAATTAATTTGAAGTCCTTTCATGATGTTTTGCAAGAATCATAAAAACCAAGAGTCTATTGATCTTTCCCTGCTTTCTTTGTGGTTTAGTTTCCTCGTTTGCAAGCTTAGTAAACTACTCTTCAAAAATCATACAACAACAACAATAATAATAATAATAATAATAATAATAATAGTAATGATAATAATAAAATTGATAATATTCATTGGATTAACTGTAACTTAATTTGTGGCTTTTTATATAGTCCACACATTTCCCTGGGCAAGTGAATCAATGGGAGAAAAGCCGCACTATTACTAACACAGGTCAACATTCATGTTCCTGCACTAGCGCAGAACATTGCCACATGTCGGCATTAGAGAATGATGTAGATGCATTTTATAAATCTCACATCAACCACTAGTGAAACAAGTATTTATCTTTGTCTTTATCATGTTCTTATATTTCAATAACTGTCTGTGGTCATTCCCCGATTTGAAACCTGATCTTGTTATTCACAAAAAAAAAAAACCATCCCATTTATCAAGATGTTGACTGGGAGGCTTTGGCTTTGTAATAATGGGAGCAATCAATACCCATCTTACCTCTCTTACAGTAAATGCGCTTAAGTATTTATGATTTAATTGACTTCCTCCATCCAAATCAAAACTATTATCTCCACTGTGACTCAGAGGTCAGAATTCTCTATCTAATAAATAGGCTCTTTAACGCAGTTTTAAAGCAGGCCATACGCTAAGCCCTACCGATACAAAAAAAAAAAAAATGCAAAGGTGTCCACATCGATTTGATTGCATTATATCAAATATTTAACCAGCATTCTGGGATGCTGATGTCTTGCTCATACTATTGCAGACTGATGAGAGGTTGGATTTTTCCTCAAGGATGACTGGCTCCCAGTAGAATTATGCTGTCCATAGAGGCAGAGAAGCTCAGGTGTGCAGTGTGTAGGCCACTCTGATAGATCTATTCTGATTCATTGAAGGTCATTTTTATTGTGAAGAAAGCTGTATTAACTGGGTGACGGATTACAAGGTTGGAAGCTGTATACGCTAAAGTCTCTGAACCACTCCAGCAAAATCCAATCATACAACGCCATTCCCTCCCCCCCCCCAGCTCATTATTTTACCAAGCCTCAACAATCCCACCCCCCAACCAGAAAAAAATCATAATGCCCTTTTTATAAGCTCTCTGAAAATGTTTTCATTTTTACAAGGTTGTTTTTTTTATGCTGCCTAAGTTGCTTTCAGGAAAAAAATCTGAGAATAGAAAAGGATGCCGCTATTTGATGGGAAAGAATAATGCAATGGCCGTCTTTTGTTGTAATTCTACCACTTTATGAAGTGATATGCAATTAAAGTCTGTAGTAAGTAGTTAAATATATAATGTCATATGTTAATTGTATGTCATCCAATGACAAAATCACTCAAAATGTGGGAGGTGCGGTAGACTTCATGAAGTGAAAATGTTGAACAAGCCTTTTTCTGGATTGCGGCAAATCCCAATACGGAGGAGACCTAGACGCCCATTAAAACCCATTAAACTCAGTATGTTTCCCCCCACCCAGGCCTGCGAAAGAAAAACTCTCGGTGGAGTTTCTCGCTCTCTTAAGAGCAGTTATTAAAGGTCTCCAATGGGTCAATATGTTTATATTTGCATGTATGAAATCATTTAGATTGCAGTTTATAATACGCGAGAGCAAAGCAATGCATTTTATAGACAATAAACCTTTTTGGGGAAAAAAATGAATATGATTCTTTTTTCTTCTCCTAGCCGACATCTCACCACCGTCCAGATGTGCTGTGAGACAGATTAAGGGAGGGCCACACACAGAACACACAAAACCAAAGCACTTTTCCCCTCCACTACAAATTTACGTCCCTTTAGTAAAACAAATAAAACAAAGTATATGATGCCACCTACGTTGAATATTCATTTTGACATTTATATCATGTATTTCTCCATGAGGAAACAGATGATTACTATATTAAACCAGACGGAAACTTTAATTCGTACATGAAAATATCCTTCATTGGAGGGTTCTCTGTAACTGCTATAACATGGAGACCTCATGTAAAAATTAGATTTCAAGTCTTTTATAAAGGGTTGCTGGGTTGTTCCAGCTCTTAAGGCACCATTTCAGCTTGTGAGTGGGCACCATCATCTGGAATTCAGTAAATATAGTCATGTCAGTGCCAAGAGTTATTGGCAAGTCTACAGTAAAGGGAGAGTGTCAGTCAGCGTGAATGACAGGATTTTGTCCTTCACCTCTTCTGGGAGAGTGGGTTGCCACAAGTTTGAGTGTTTCACTGTGCATGACGCATCTTCATCTCTCTGTCGGCCTGACTAGTGAACTGCAGTGTGCAAAGAGGGGGAATATTTAAAATCAATACCGCGGTTGCAGAGGTGGCCAATCATGAATTGTAATTTGGTTTTTGCAAATTGGACAAGCAAAGTATTAACAAAACTCATAAAACACGGAGACCCGTTACAGTCAGATACAAACTAATCATCCACACTGTATGTTTCAAATAATCACATGCTTTATCATTTGGCAGAGTATGTTCAAAAAGTAGTAATATCTGGTAAGGATTTTTGTATTTTTAACACAGGCGTTTAAGAGATATCTGATATTTGAATATGAGACATGCGTTCTTTTAAAAGACCCTCAACATTCATTATATTGGCAGATAATTGATCATTAATAAATCAATAATAAATCAATATAGTATATTGGCTCACGTCAAATCTTTCCTAAAAGCAACACATAATACTTGCAGCATTTAACATACTAAAAGTATGGGAATAATTATTCATTTTTTATTGACTGAATTAGCAGTTGTTTGTTTTTAAGATGTTGTCAAATGCCTCGGTCAAACTTTACAATAAGTTTTTCCCGCTATTTTGTTTTCATTATTTAACTCTTAACATTCCCCACAAGTGTATTTTTTTCAAGTGGCCAGCCACAGCCAGCATACTTGACAAAATACATTAATCTTTAGGTACCTATGTTTGTCAAAAGGTCTGTAACGTCATCCCCACCGCATAACAGCGAAAGACTTGATTGTCAGAAAATCTCAACAGCAACGGGAGAAGCATTCAGTACTATTTGACAGAAATGCTTGTCAGTGGTGGGGAATGGATTAATTGACACCATGTTTAAAATGTTTCAAGCCAAATGTAATGCAAATAGGGTGCATCAGTATTTGTTTGCTCTCTGTACATGGAAATTGTAGTATCAACACTGACTTCTTTCAAGCATATAGCACTTGATGCTTACGACTGGGACAAAGGACGGAAAACATTTGGAAAACCTTATTTTCAATCAATGTTTGAGCTTTTTCATTTAATTCTCTCTGCAGTTCCAAACTTATACAGTAGCTTCTTTCCTGAGGGGTTGCTAAGCGACACTGTGAGGCCTATCTGCATCCTCTTCGGGCTGCATCCCATTTCCGTCCGACGACACAAAAATAGCCAAGCTCTCTGTGCCTCGACATGTTGTTTCTTCCTTTCTACCAACTGTGACATCCATCAAGTACGTTCCTGGGCTTCGTATCTCTTCCTGCGACAACCAACACAGAGGAAAAAAAGTTTTGTTCTTGTTTGATTTTTCCTCATCTCTTCCTACTTAGAGCAGTCCCAAGTGTTCTAGCAGGGAAAACAGTCAGAAATGAATCAGCCAGCTGTTTGGCCACTAGAAACATAAAATGGAGGGCCTTTCTCTCTTTTTACGCAGTTATTTCCCAGATGATAACACAGAGACGTCATACTGCGCATATCTCTTATCACGTTTCAGAGAGTCACATTTTTTCAAAAGAGGTTATTGTTAAGCAAAACACTACATGTCGCTGTGGATGTATCTTTCTGCAAATTGTCAGACCAAAATACGAGGGTTCACACCCACTTCAACACTCTTTCAATGTACTCCTCCTTGCTTCTGATTTAATATTTTTGAAAACAAAATGCAGTTTTAGTCATGTTAATCCAGATGCTGTCCTCATCCAGTACGCTACAAGCACTGTTTCTGGCACCTGCTTCCCTGCTTTGCAGTTGGGCGGAAAAAGAGAGATTTCAGGTTAATTCTTGCCAAGGACTCTCCCGGCCACACAAAGAAGCATGTGGTATTTTCCCATAGCAGAAAAATCTTCAGTCGTCATTTGTTAATTATTTCCTCTCTATATTTAGGTGAGGGCAGTTAAAAATTCTCAGGAAATTTCCCGCTTTCTTATGAAAGATCCTATGCTCATACTTTTAGAGTGGAATTCATTCATCAACAGTATCCATAGATTTTTTTCTCCACATATTTGTCAGTTCAAAGACAGTATTTTAAGTAGCATTCCATAGCATGTCTTTATTGTAGCACTGCAAGAACAAACCCTGCATGCATTTCTACTCTTGATGAGTGTTCTTAAAATAATCGTTGAGAACAGATGTAATCTGGATCAGGGGTTTACAAAATTTAAATTTAGTGATATAAAAATAAGCATAATGTGGTTTGTTCCTTAAATACTGCATGAAGTACACTCATATTGTACTGTATTTATTTGCATATTTTAGAGAACATTTCCTGCAGTAGTTTGCCAATATATTTTGTGGTAAAAATGTTTTTTATGTCAATGTTGGTAAACTCTGATCCTGAACTACACCGTGCATTCTGGTTATTTTTCCAGTTAGATATAAACTGATAATTGAACTGCGTTAAAGCGTTTTATTCCTACATTGTGTAATCACTGGGAAATCACCTACTCATCTTCTATTGATTGGTTCATTACAAAGAAATGAGCATGCAGACAGGTTTTCAGAATTGATGATTTTGTGTAATAATTGCTCAAAACCTCATTGAACAACTAAAGTGACAAATTTTACTTGACGGAACTATAATGAGAGGCATTAAAAATGCGAAGTGGTTTTTATCATCTAATTTGAGAACTGATAGTTTTTCTTTTTGCTGATTGACATGATGACCATCAGGTATGGTAAGCTTTGTAAAATGTAAAGTGTCTGGGTTGAATCCTTTCTTGGTTTAACACCTCATTATGATAATCTAAATGCAGCACAGTTCCCTGGATCATGGTTGTGAATCACATTGGGAGAAATCATTTTGCATATGAAAAGTTGAAGATCAGGGCCAATAGAAACACATAAACAAAGTCACATCATTCTCACTTCAAATGCCACAAACCAATGAATCTCAGAAGAAACAAACATTTTAAATATTGAATGATGGCCAGTCTCAAAGGAAAGATTCTGGACACATTAATATCCATTAAATGACTGTATCCAGACTACAGCGATGACACAGAATGACCAGATTGTGTCAGCTGTCGTCCCCGACAAAGTACGTCATACGTGACGCCACAAAAACACATTCCATAAACCGTCTTCTGCCATGTGAGATAATGCTTAAGAACTGCTGAATTGACTGCCAATGTAACAATAAGAGTGAGGGCAAGTCTCACTGCCAAAAGCACAGTTTCCCAAGACCGTGTTTTGCAACTACGAAAGAAACCATTAACTACTACTTAAAACAGTATATTTTATCATACGTTTTCAATGCCTCTCAGTATAGTTACCCAGAGCTTTCAAGAAGCTGTCACACTATTGACAATCATACATGGTATTATTTTTCATTGAATTGCCATTGTGGAAGATGACAGTAAACAAATAGTTAGACTGACAATTAAGAGCATTTATATTGCAAGAGAAAATAAGATTTTATCGCTGATCCTAATATATGCAAGACGGGCTGATGCAGCAAGAATTTTTTGAATGGGCTGCCTGTTTAATTACCATGTTCAGATAAAGTTTTATCAAATAAAAATCATTAATCAATTAACAGCCCACCAAATATAATTGAGAGCTTGGTTGAAACAAAAGCAGTGTACAGGCCACATCCTTGGGTCTGTGTTGAAGCCGGAAATGACCAGTTTTAATTTTATATGATTCTAATGGGCAACCTCAGTGTAGTGTTGTGCAGGGCCTGTGAGTGAATGCTTGAATGGCTATAACATTGCACTGAGTGCACAGGTTGGCAGTATCTCTCTACATGAAACAGGAACTCGGATTTAAACATCAAGTTAGGAAGTGAGGAAGTGACCGACAGGGTCACTCATACATCACATGAGTGCAGGAAGAAGACAGCGCAGTCCCTCTCTTTCCTTTCCTCTCTAGCCCTGTCTGTCTTTCTCTCTCAGGATCCAGACGTGTGTTATGAGGGGACTGGAGGGTTGAAGGGATGCCAGTTGGAAGAGAACATGATGAATGTATTGACACAGTCAAGGCAGGGATTCTCTTACCCTCTGTGTCTTTGGTCAAAGTTTCTACTCTTTATAGTCTGTCCACCGTCTTGCCTTCCATGCATCAACTCACGTTGAGAGTTTTACTAAGGAAGATACTTCCGCCAATATGCCTGAGGCAAATAGTCGGGTGAAATACTTGTATGGTTATTAGAAATTATGAGCAATATGTTAAATCACTAAAAAAAAATCCAGCTAATAAAATTAAAGAGTGATGCAGCTGATATGTACAAAAAACAATATTAGTCATATAAAATAATGATGTGATGACGAATGACAGCAGTATTTATAAAAAAAAACTTTCAATTTACCACAACATGACAATAATTATTAGGTAAATACTTTTTTAAAAATCATGTCAGACTTTTTAGCTACTTTTCTGTTTTGTCATTTTTTTCCACCCTAAATACACATTAATGTCAGCTAATTCACAGCGGCACATTTGGTGTTCATACAGAGATACATCACTTGTTAACTTGATTAGCCTATTTGGCAGTGAAACCAATGCACTGCGGCATTAGGCACCATTTGTATAATAAGTCAAATATGCCTTTGAGGCCAAAAGTTGGAACATTTCTAACTGTCAAGCCTTGCATGTTTAGCTATGGATAATATTGCCAAAAAATAAGAGGTTGGTTTGGCTTGGCCCCAAGCAAGGTCTGCCAGTATGCGAACAAGTTATATTAATTTCCTATACATAGAATGCTTCTTTGACACACACACACACACACACACACTGTATTATTCACAATTTAAATGTTATGTAGTTGGAGCATTTATGATAGGAAATCTGAACCAACCTTTATAGGAGCAGACAGGGTTCACTAGTTTGACATAATATATTTATTTATTTTTTGTAATTTTCAGTAGAATGACCATTACGGAGTATTTCTAACCTGAGCTGTAAAAAGACCCGAATGCGGCTAAACAATGCGTTAAATCTCTTGCAGCTCTGTGCTGTCTCTGGGATATGTGGCATTTGCAGGAAGCCAGGACTGCTGGGTGTGGGTTTATTCTGAGTAGATCTGATTTCTACATTCTTCCTTTCACCACACCTAAATGTTGAATTGCCTGGCCACAGTTAAAGTATTTCAAGACCACTCTGTAGGCATCATTTAACTGTAGATCATCATGTTTGAATTGGTACTGCATCAGTCATTGTCAAAGATCTTTGAGTTTTGTGTAGACGGAGAACATTCTCCAAATCCCAACTGCATACTGAAAACAGCGGACATAAATTGCAACATGGCATAACTAAAACAGTGCAAAAATTTAAATTTGGGGTATGAATAATGTTAAGCAAGCGATAGTATGTACAAAAAAAAAAGAAATGGGTAATAGTTTTACTTGGAAGACTTAGGTTCAGAAATTTCTCACTTCTTTGGTTTTGTCTGCAACAAATTCCAGACATGGCCAGAAAAAATATGAAAACGTAGTACATTATGGTTAAGAAGTGTTGTATGGGTTGTGTTACGTAGAGAGTGTTGTCTGTAGTTTATTTTTGCTTAATGGCATCATAATTGCGCTTTCTATTTAAAACTCATCAAAGTATTTGAATTTACACCGTGGATGCTCTACGAAAAAAAAAAAATCCTGGGAGAGCATCGCTTTCCTGGACGTCTGTTTTCTTCCAGTTGTTTCTGATCAATAAAAGTCTATTTTCTCCCACACAAGGTTCTCCATTCAATACAGCTGCCATGGGGTTTAAAAACATAGAAGCATGATCCATTTATTATTGGCTGTTACCATGATTTATCTGCTCAGATATCCACCATTGAAAACAGGTTCTGTTTATTTCCTATATATGTGCTTTATTGACAACGATTGGTGTGTGTCCCATCTATCATGCTTTGGCAAAGCACGGCTGTGCTGCATGTTGAGGGCAGCTACTGCTAATGCTCAATGTACAGCGATAACAGCTGCCCAAAATATGAGAATTGCAAGTGATCGTTCATTGTGCTTGCTTGCATTTCAGCGTGTGATGTCATGGCATGCAGGCATTACACTCATTTCACCTTGTTGAAAACACCATGCTTGTCAGGCAACTACACATTAAAACAAAAGTGAGGAATTAATTTAGCAGCAAATCTTAGAGCATTGATATTTAAGCATAATTAATTTAGCTGCAGTAGTTAGAGCAGCCGACTCCAGCTGAAATGCACACACAAAATAATTCGAGTGCAATCGTGCAATGGAAAATATGCTTGGTTATTGCTGTCTACCAGCAATTTAAGTACATAATAACGTGGCAGCTTCTTGTATATTGCACATTCTAATTTTATACAAAGCAACATACAATAATTGGATACAATAAGTATTTGAAGTAGCTAGGCAACAAAAAAGTATGACTCATAAAGAGCATAAATCAACTCTGTCACAACGAAACAAGACGTACATCGTGGCCAGTGCCAAGATGTCAACAGATGGGGGGATGGCTTTTATAACATAACATGAATGGCGAGAACAGGCTGTTCAGCCCAACTAGGCTCGCCAGTTTCTTTATACTGTTGTGAATATATCACTTCAGATACTCAATGACTCAATGGTATCTAGCTTTAAGTCAAGCCTGCTCTTGAAAACCTCCAAGGTCTCTGTCTCAACAATTTAGTCAGGCAAGCTATTCCCCATCGAAATTGCTCTTTGGATGAAGAAACATTTCCGAATATCAGTGCTAAATTTACCTTTGGTCAACTTCCATTTGTGACCCCGAGTTCTACTAACAATACTTGGTCGAAGGAATCCTACATAATTCACTTTGAGGTCTTTAAATATGTTAAAGGGATAAACAATCAGATCACCCCTCAGTCTCCTTTTCCTAAGACTAAAGAGATTAAGGATCTTCAGCCTCTTCTCATAGCTTTCATCTTTTATACCTGGCATTAGCTTAGTGGCTCTTCTCTGAACTTTCTCAAGAGCCTCTATATCTTTCTTAAAGTATGGTCCCCAGAACTGTACAGAATACTCCGGATGTGGTCTGACGAATGTGTTGTACAAAAGAAGCATCACCTCCTTGGATTTGAACTCAATACTTTTGGCAATGTATCCCAGCATCCGATTGGCTTTTTTAACTGCTACGGCACAATGGCTAGAGCCTGTGAGGGTTTGGTCAACAATCATTCCCAGATTTTTTTAGTGTGGAGCACATTCCAGTTTTAAACCTCCCATGAAGTAATCCCGTCAAATGTACATGTTGTGTTCCGTGGTCTGAGTGTCTGGTTAGTCAATTTTAGGTTTCTATTATTTTGGTATGTCAGTTTTTTAGTCCATGTCTTAGTGTTCACATTTCATTCCTCTCCCGTGTAGTCCAGTCCACGTTTTACCCATGTACTGTCTTTGCATTCTCCCCGGTCGCGTCATTGTTTGTAGCAGTTTCTGTCTTAATTGATTGTGACACTATTTCGGGTGATTTAATGGATTCTGGGTTTCATCCTTCCTTCTGTTCTCGTTTACTAGTTTCCCCTTGCTTTTCTATACATACTAACATTACTAACAGTTTGTTGTTTTCTAAAATTACTAACCAAACTAACCTTGTATATAATACTAATCTACTAACGAGCACCCGGGATTGTATAGCTGCACTTACTAATTGACTAATTATCTCTCAGCAGTCGCTCTGTTCTAGTCTCCGCCCCTCGCCTTACTGTTTACTGGCTTCTCTAAAGTTTCCTGCAGAATCTCTGAATTCTTATAATCTATTCTGGCTCTTTCTGTACACTTAGGAGTCTTTTTATCGAGTTTATTTATCCCATCTTTGGGATTGTCTTGTGATCCTTGTCTGTGTTAATGTTTCTGTTTTCATGTAATTGGTTTCCCTCATGTTCCACCCCTTGTTAATTAGATTAAGTTTCAACACCTGAGTCTGTGTGTGCCCCTGCCCTATATATCAGAGCTTTTTCTACACGCGAGCAGATCTGACTTCACTCTCACCCCCACCCTCACCCCCACTCCCACTCGCACCCACTCCCTGTCCTGAGCACCGGCTGCCCTGCCTGTCCTGAGCACCGGCTGCCCTGCCTGTCCTGAGCACCGGCTGCCCTGCCTGTCCTGAGCACCGGCTGCCCTGCCTGTCCTGAGCACCGGCTGCCCAGCCTGTCCTGAGCACCGGCTGCCCAGCCTGCCCTGAGCACCGGCTGCCCAGCCTGTCCTGAGCACCGGCTGCCCAGCCTGTCCTGAGCACCGACTGCCCTGCCTGTCCTGAGCACCAGCTGCCCTGCCTGCCCTGAGCCCTGTGTCCTGTCTGTCCCCCTCCTGATGTTCTCCCTTACCCTTTTCCTGGCCAGCTGTGCTACCGAGTTAGCCATCTGCCAGCTGTGCCGACTGTCTTGTCTTGTGAGTACTCTAGCTTCCCGAGTCCCGGTTCCGCGTCTGTCCCTCGTTCTCGCGTCTGCCCCCCCTGGAGTTCTGTTCCCGAGTCTGCCCCCTGGTGTTTGTTCCGAGTCTGCCCCCTGGTATTTGTTAAAGTTTTTGGATTTCTGAGTTCTCCTTTTTCAGTGCGAGGCACGGTGTTTTTGTTGGCCGAAGTGCCCATTTTTCCCCCTGGTTTATTTCTGTGTTTATTTTAATAAATATCTTTTTGGATCCCCGCATCTGGCGTCTTACTCCCCTTTTGTGTCTCCCTCCTGTTTCCAGAATGGTATTCCGAGTTTCCGAGTTCCCCTGTGTTTTTTCCCCTCGTATCCTTAACAGTACATGTACAACTTTACATTTTGCTACATTAAATTTCATTTGCCACATTTCTGACAAATTCTGGATTCTATCCAAATCATCCTGAATCACTTTAGTGGACTCTAAACTCTTTGCCAAACCACCAAATTAAGTATCATCTGCAAATTTAACTAATCTGCTCTCAATATTCCTATCAAGGTCATTAATGTAGATGAGGAACAGCAGGGGTCCCAACACCGATCCTCGGGGGACGCCACTCCCCACTATACCCAGCTCAGAGGTGATACCCCTGACCGCCACTCTTTGTGTTCTGTCCTTTAACCAGTTTTGAATCAACTTCAGAAAGTATTCTGAAGTATTCAGTAAAACAACCGTTAATGATAGTCATATACAGAAATACTCTTCCTTGTTCAGTTAATATGATCAAGCTCTCAAACCTTTCTCACAAACTATAGGATTGAGACTTGTTTTCCTGTTTATCAACTTTCAGTATGTTCCTCTGCCCAGTTTATTAGGAACAAGCTCCCAAGCCTTCTATGGTCATCAGGATTGGGATCGCATTCCTGCCAAACTTCTCCGTCCTGCCATCTGACAGTTGGACTCTGGCGAAGTGTGCACACCATCTGGGATTCCTCCCGAAAAACCACTGGCCAGGCACAGGTTCACCCAAACTGTCTGACCTGTTACATCTGAACTGAGCCTTTCCTCCAGTTTTCTTTCATATTTCAACTAAATTTCAAATGTAATGTTAGGGAAATTTGTACGGTTTGGTTGCTAATTTAAGTTTTCAATAACCTTATTATTGGATTGTACTCTGCCACTGCATTTAGTTCCTGGTATGGATCACAACAAGATCTAATCAATCTTCCGCAGCAGACAGATCTGTTTTGTGTTGATTACTTCCTGTAGGTAGAGACAGATCTGACCCTGGCTGCAACTTGCAGCCGAAGTAGAGATCAAAGAATATAGGAAGCCTAAAAATAATTCAGGCCAGATGCATTTTGGATGAGTAGCAGAGGTGGTGTGGCACAGGACTGTAGACCAACAAGCAAAAAATTTCAGTATTCTAGGTGTAAGATCACCATAGTTTAAGGAGGAAGTGTGTTGAGTTGGTGGTCATTGTCAGGTATTGTTGAATCCTTGTGATGTTATACAGGAGGAATCTGCTGGACCATTTTGTTACTGACACTTGCTCCTTGAAGTCTTGTTGGTGGTTGAAAATCACCCGTGTTCTTTTTAGAATGAGCGGTAGGTACTGCACTGTCATCTACCATGATGGCACGCTCTTGCAGGGCGGAAGTTTGGTAGAGAATGAAAAGCTGTTGTATCCAAGTTGAGGTTCAAGTGATGCCAAGTGTAACGGACAACCTATTCCCTGTAGGAAGTACGGGAGATTAGTTTGAGTGCCACGACACTCTCCGACTCATAGGCTGGTAGTTTGGGAGCACTACTACTATTACTAGTATCGGTTTTAATTAAGAATACACTCATTTAGTGATTTCACTGGCTGTCGACTGATTGGGGGTGATGGGGGGGGTGTGACCATGTGATGTTTTCACCTGCGTGAAACCTTATTGCTGACGTGGCGGATGTGGAGGAGAGACACTTTTGAAACGCCAGCGGGAGCAAGGAGCATGTGAAAGAGCCACCCTCGAAATGGTGTGTGTTACCTGCAATCGGTCCTGTAACTAGACGCCAGGGAAATTTGAAGAAAACCCGAACTGAACTGAACTAAACTGACGACTGGGAACTGTTGGTCCAGCGTCGGACTTCGCCTGCTGCTCCGGCCGTACGCTGACGACTAGTCGGGGTTGCGGTTCTCAACCAGCCTCGGCCCGTGCTACCACCCGTGGAGCTTGTGGGGAGGTAAGGTCGCGCCTCCCAAGAACCTCAGTCAGGACGACAGCCACTTTACTGACCAGCTAGCTGGTCCTAGCTATTACCGCTGCTGTGGGGAAAAGGAGCGTTTTCCTTTTTCCCTAGACTACGAGTTTCACTGAATTCCCTCACAAGTGGGTTCGGTAATACAAGCCATCCACATTAATATGTCAGCCAGGAGGGCAGATAAGTCATGGACTTGCATGGCAGAAGACTGAATGAGAAGGGAAGAGTGACTGAGACAGAGAAGAGTGAGGCGGAGGATATGAAGAGTGTTGAGCTGGGAAGAGAGCAGTAAAGAGTTTATAAAGGTTTTGATTTTTGCATGGGGAAAGATTTTAGACAAGAAACTAGGTTTTCAGCACTGTGGTGACAGACATGTATGCTGTCAGTAGTGTCTGACATGAGATGAGGTCAGCAGTGTTTAATATGAGATGAGGTTTGCTGAATCTGATTTGAGATCTGCAGAGTCTAATATGAAGTGAGGTCCTCAGAATCTAATATGAGCTGAGGTCTGCAGAGTCTGATATGTAGTCTGCGGAGTCTGATATGGGGTGAGGTCAGCAGAACATGATGTGAGGTGAGGTCTGTAGAATCTGATATTAGGTGAGGTCTGTAGTGCCTGATATGAGGTGAGGTTTGCAGAATCTGAAATGAGGTGTGGTCTGCAGTGTTTGATATGAAGTCTGCAGAGTCTGATATTGGGTTGAGGTCAGCAGAACATGATATGAGGTGAGGTCTGTAGAATCTGATATGAGGTGAGGTTTGCAGAATGTGATATGAGCTAAGATTGGCAGAATCTGATATGAGGTGAGGTCAGCAGAATCTGATATGAGGTGAGGTCTGCAGGGTCTGATACGAAGTGAAGTCTGTAGAATCTGATAAGAGGTGAGGTTTGCAGAATGTGATATGAGCTGAGGTCGGCAGAATCTGATGTGAGGTGAGGTCAGCAGAATCTGATATGAGGTGAGGTCTGCAGGGTCTGATACGAAGTGAAGTCTGTAGAATCTGATAAGAGGTGAGGTTTGCAGAATGTGATATGAGCTGAGGTCGGCAGAATCTGATGTGAGGTGAGGTCAGCAGAATCTGATATGGGGTGAGGTCTGCAGGGTCTGATATGAGGTGAAGTCTGAAGAATCTGATATGAGGTGAGCTAGATATTATGACCTCCTAGTCTAGTAATGCGAGAGAGACTAATGCTAGTCTCTTAGTCTAGTAATGCTCTCTATGATGTATGATGTATTCTCAGTCTAATTTTCATTCTTTGAAAACTGCTTGAATTTACCAAAAACCTCTTGAAATATTTTAGCTTAATTTGTTTCACGTTTTCTGCTTCCAAAGTCATTCAGGTCTATAAGGCCAGATGAGGGTAACGGGAGTGGCAAACAGAGAGAGAGGGACAGAGGCAAAAAAAAAAGAACTCAAAAACTGGTCAAATACAAATAAACACGAGAAGTTAAAGATTGGCACAAGGAGAAAGGCTAAGTCACTTATGTTGCCTTAGTTTTCTGCCATGATGATGGAGAGCAGTTTGCATTTGCGTAGAGTCGGCTGGGTCCATTTCTGGCTAGTTTGTATTGTCAAGTCCAGGTGGCAAAAGTAGGACCCAAATGCACGACTCTGATGCAGGGGAAGAGGAAAAAGGAGTTTTCATACAAAACCTGAAAAAGTGCAAATCCATCCAGTTTGTAACTCAAGTGCAATTCCAATTTCCGAGACGCACAAAGACACTCCGCAAGGCATAAATCCAAAGTGGCAAATGAGAGGGCAGACAGAGGGGTCAGTAACAGAGAGGCAGTCAAATTGCACAAGGCTAAATGAGGGTAACAGGAGTGGCAAACAGAACTGGAGGGACTCAGGCAAAAGAAAAAACTTAAAAACTGATCAAATACAAATAAACAAATGAGAAGTTCAAGATTGCCATGAGGACAAAGACTTATTAAGTCAAAGACAAACTAGCATACACTGAAGGGAACAGAGGGTTTAAATAACTGAAAGCAAGGAGATAAATGGGAAGGAAAAGACTTAACAACTAATGGGAATGGGGGAAGGCTAACAGGGTTGACAAAGGACTGATGGAAAACAGGTGGTTTATGACAGACTCAATGAGGGGCAACGAGACAGAAATGAACTCCTCCTCTAGGGCCAGCACCTGACAACCCAGGCTGGTCAGGATGGCTGCGGTGAAAATCACGGATAAGTTCGGGATCCAGGATGAAAGGAGAGGAGACCCATGATCTCTCCTTGGGGCTGTAACTTGCCCAGTCGACAAGATACTGACGGCCATGGCCTTGATGCCGCATAGCCAGTAGGCTCTTGACAGTGTATGCTGGCCCCCCATCGATGATCGGGGGGGCGGTTTAGAGGGAGGCACAGGGGAACTGGAAACAGGGTTTGATTTGGGACACATGGAAGGTAGGATAATTTTTACTGACCATCAAAATGAGGGAAAAGTTTGCAAGAGGAAAACCTCAGGGGCAGGTTATGGGAGGATAGCCGCACCTCCTGCCCAAGCCAATATCTAGGAACGGGGATCCGATGACAATCAGCGGCCCTCTTGTACTGGGCGAAGGTGTGAAGTAGCTGTCATCGGACTCGCCTTTAGATCCCATGGGACCAATGGATGAGAACTTGGGCAGAAGGAATGGCAACCTCCCGCTCACCATTAGGAAACATAGGAGGCTGAAAACCAAAAACACAATGTAAAGGGAATGAGGAGACCAGAGGATGAACATGGAAGACAATTATGGGCAGATTCCAACCAGACCAAGTACTTATTACAACAGTTGGGGTAATCCCCCCCCCCACAAGCACAGTGTTCCCTGCCAGAAGCTCCCGGTTCCCAACATCATTATTACACTTGACAGGTCAAAAGTTTCTTGGATAGCAAGGCACAGGAGTGTAATTTCCCATCCTGGGGACTCTGCTGGGACACGAGCGCCCCAATTCTAGAATCAGAGGTGCTAACCTTATAACAGATGGTTGGGTCTGGGAGAGTCAGCACAGGTGCCAAAGTGAACCTCAGCTTAAGGAGCAAAAAAGTCTGATCAGCCTGGAATGACCATAAGAACCTAGAATTAGCAGAGTGAGAGTCAGAGTGGTTAGAAGAGCAGCAATGGCACTATAGTTGTGGATAAAATGTTTATAGAAATTTGCAAACCTAAGGAATCTTTGAAGATCTTTTTGGGTGTTGGGAGTGGGCCAATTCACTACTGCTTTGACCTTTTTGAGGTTCAAGCGAATGGAACCCTGTGACATTATAAAACCTAAAAAGGAACTGGTAGGTACATGAAATTCATACTTTTCTCCCTTTATATACAACTGATGCATGAGAAAACATTCAATCACTGAAAAGATAAAGATATCATCCAAATAGACATAGACAAACCGGTCAAGAAAAATCAAAATGAACATCATTAAGGAACCACTGGAACATAGCGGGAGCATTAGTTAGTCCAAAAGGCATGACTAAATATTTGTAATATCCGTGAGGTGTATTGATGGCTATTTTCCACTCACCTCCCTCCCAAATTCCTTCTAGGTGATAGATGTTCCTGAGGTTGAGTTTCGTGAGGATTTGTGCCACCTGAAGGGGTTCAAATGTGGAGAAGATAAGTAGGAGCAGATACCTGTTCTTGATTGTGATTTCATTGAGTCCAAGATAGTCTATGCAGGGACGAAGAACACCACCCGTTTTCTCAACAAATAAAGACCCTGCTCCTGCTAGTGAGGAAGAAGGATGGATAATACCTGCACAAAGAGATTCAGAGATATACTTTTCCATCGCCTTTCTCACCGGGGCTGATAGGTAATATAGGCGCCCACGAGCAGGCAAAGTTCCAGGCAGAAGATCAACAGTGCAATCATATTCACTATGTGGTGGAAGAGAGGAGGCCTGAGACTCACTTAAGACCTCTCGAAGGTTGTGATAACAATCAGGCACCAAAGAGAAAGGTCCAGAGGGGAGACGTAGGGGAGTTCTGCATAAGTAGATTCCCCCTCCGCGAGTCGAGTACTTTGAAGTTGAACCAGGATACCCTCAGGAAAGTCTGTGAAAGAACAATGAGAGGCAGTGCAACCCTTACCCCTTTTTTTCAATCTCACCTGTGATCTAGTTTATACTGTAGATGGGTTGTGCTGCTAGAGCCAGGGTAGACCCAGGACTAAGAGATGGTGCAGTGAATCACTAAGGAGCAGTTGCAGATTCTCATGATGTTTGCTGCCGATCCTAAGAAAAAACAAAGGGGTCAGGTGCGTAACGTTAAACAGAGCTCAGCCATCCAAAGCGTTAGCCTGTAAGGTTTCCTTTAATAGTTCTAGGAGTAGATTCAGGGATTAAGCTACCCCCATATCTAGAAAATTACCATCAGCTCCCGAATCAATGAAGGCCTGAGTACTTGGGATCAAGAGTCAGAAGTTAACTGAACATTAATCAATGGCCTAGAGCTCTTTGTAAGGACCCCCCTACCAACAAACTCTCTTTGTCTCACCTGGGGTCAACGAGGGCAATTGGAGTGTAAATGTCCCTTCTTTTCCCCCCTTGAAACATCGACTCTCTCCTTAACACTGAGGCAAGTGCGTCCAAGCTGCATTAGCTCCTCAGGGACACTGAAAATTTAGTTAAACTCTTGGTTGGCTGGGCAGTTCAGGGACTGTGCTGAAGGGTCAGGGGAGTTTTGATCCTTATTTGTCTCTCACTCTCAAGCAATTTTTCAACTTGATTACCAGGGAGTTAAAGGTGTCCACGTCAGGTGGACAATCTAACATCACAAGTTGATCCTTGATTGGGGCGGATAGGTCATGATAAAATGCCTCCAGCAACGTAGGGGTGTTCCATCCACTGTTTGCAGCTAATGTCGGAAATATGATGGCATAGTCCATTACGGGACACTTGCCTCACCGGATCTTCATGAGCGCCCGAGCCGCCTCTGGACCTGGAGCAGCTTAGTCAAAGACCCAGCTCAGAATATCTGTGAATAAGGCCAGTGAATATACTACGGGAGAGCTGCATGACCATTCAGCAGTAGCCTACATCCCCGCTCGTCGTAAGAGATGAGAGATTATGTAGGCTATCTTAGCAAGGTCGATGGGGTACACTGAGGACTGCATCTCAAACAGGAAGCTGCACTAAATCAGAAAGGAGAGGCAGTTCTTGTCTCCAGAGAATTGCTCTGGCTTGAACTAAGAAGCTTTCATGGGTATCTGATCCACATGGGAAGCGGCAACTGGCAAAGGAGGCAGACAGCATAGCAGCAGCAGCAGGGTTAGCCCTGTGTGATTGGGACATCACCATAGTAGAGATCAGCTGTAGGAGGTCTCCTAGCTGGTTGATGGGGGAAGTGAAAGCATGGTAATTCTTCCCCAACTCCTGGAATCCGGCAGCCACGGCGACCAGCTGGTCCTTATGTTACCTTAGTTTTCTGCCATGATGATGGAGAGCAGTTTGCATTTGCGTACAGTCGGCTAGGTCCATTTCTGGCTAGTTTGTATTGTCAAGTCCAGGTGGCAAAAGTAGGACCCAAATGCACGACTCTGATGCAGGGGAAGGGGTAAAAGGAGTTTTCATACAAAACCAGAAAAAAGTACAAATCCATCCAGTTTGTAACTCAAGTGCAATTCCAATTTCCGAGACACACAAAGACACTCCGCAAGGCATAAATCCAAAGTGGCAAATGAGAGGGAAGGCAGAGGGGTCAGTAACAGAGAGGCAGTCAAATTGCTCAAGGCCACATGAGGGTAACAGGAGTGGCAAACAGAACGGGAGGGACTGAGGCAAAAGAAAAAAACTTAAAAACTGATCAAACACAAATAAAAAAATGAGAAGTTCAAGATTGGCATGAGGACAAAGGCTTAGTAAGTCGAAGGCAAACTAGCATACACTGAAGGGAGCAGAGGGTTTAAATAACTGAAAGTGAGGAGACAGATGGGAAGGAAAAGACTAAACAACCAATGGGGATGGGGGAAGGCTAACAGGGTTGACAAAGGACTGATGGAAAACAGGTGGTTAAAGACAGACTCAATCAGGGGAAACTAGACAGAATCGAGAAGGTAAAACAAATCAGGTGAGAACACTTAGGGATCAGGAGAAGACATGACAACTTCAAAGAGGCCATAAAATTGAATTTCATATGAGCAGATATTTTTTTTATTACCCTGTCTGACAGTCTGTCACTGTCTTTTACACTTGACACCGTATCAGCATTGCCTGCCAGCATTTTCTTTTTGCCCCTTTGCAATTCTGACAAAGCGTTTCTGTGGAACCTCGATGTTGTAGAGAGCTGTTGGAAATATACTGGCCCAGACTATATTACAATAAGAAATATGAGGATAAATTAAACTGTAATGAAGAGTAAGGAGACAATCTGTGGTAATTTCTTCTATTGTTGCTTATTTTTATACTTAAATGTATCAGATCATGATTCTGATTTTAAAGGGAACCTATAATGCTGTTTTCATCCAGTTATAATATTCTTGGATGTCCAAAAAGGAGGTCCAAAAAAAAAGTCCTCTATTTCTAGACAACTTGATTCCTGTCATTCTTAACCCCCTCAATTCAGGCAGTTCTGAGAAGATGTTCCCTCTATGGGAAGAGCTCTGTTCTAAATAGCCAGAAAATGGAGCCAACCTGTCAACAGAAAGTTTCTATATACAGATGTCTAAATAAGGAGATAGTTAGCCCAAAAGCAATTCATAGTTTTCAGTGACGTGACTCCTGCATACCCCTGTAGGGCAAAAAAAAAAAAAAACGTTTCATTATAGTGATTAATACTCAAAATTCCACAGAGCTGCCACTCAAGCTTGTCATTTTCTCATTTGTATTAAGCCATGGATATTTAGATCACCTCTTCAAAGAAGGATAATGGGTAAACAAACTCCTAGTTATGGGCCCAACAACACCCACCACAGATGCCAAATTTCGTTCTTTAAAAACAGCTTGCCCTCCAGGTGGGCATTCCTATTAGATTGTGACAACACAAGAAAATATTTTTTGAACTTCACAATGAGAATGGAAAGATGATATCAGCAGACAAAGCAAGGATGGACATTAGCTACACTCACTCTGGTTTCTATTAATGGCAAAAACTTGTCTGATGACGAAAGCAGCGATGACATTCCTTTAACCACAGAGCTAAATGCCTTTATGAACCTGAGTTGACCAATGTCAAACTTTGTCTGATGGAGATAGATAGGGCAGAGAGAGAGAGCAACAGCACCTAGGAGAGATCGAGAAGAGGGACAAGCTGAAGATGGGCCCACGAAAGCAGCTAGGAGAGACAGAGTCAACGAAAAGGGGTGATGCACTTGTTCAAAGTGTCAGATAATGTTGACGGAGACCGGTGAAATACATCCTGCGAATCAGACAAATTTTTAATATTAGAGCCGGGAAAATCACTAGTACGCACCATTTTTTCTTTATTTTCTTGTCTAACAATAAACTCGTCTCTCTCTGTGTAGCTCTCTTAGTCGCGGCAGTCGACATTCAAGCGCGTTCCCTTTGAAATAGGTGATAGCATGCCGCAGTGATAACGAGGGAAAAAAAATTTGTGCCAAGTGAGGTGTGAGATATTCACTGACCATGGTTTTGTGACAGAAATATATTGCTTTTTAAAACAAATATTGTTTTGGGAAGCCAAACTTTTTATTTTTGTGACCCCAGCTAATTACTTACTTTGAAACTTTGAGAGGCCAGCATTCCGCTCACAGCACGCATTAATGAAAAAAATCATCTCTGATGCACTAAACTGCCAAAGAGTATTTCATACAACTTAATGACAAAAAATCTGAACTATCCCTTTAACTTCACTTGGAATTCAGCACTTGGAAAACAGCCGGCAGAACGTAGCTAAGCACCTTAACTAGCTCACTCTCACTGATCCCTCTTCACCCACAGACAACTTTACTGGAGAAAAAAATACAGCGTTCTGAGTGCTCGTAGCCTTGGAAGTGCACTCTTCCTAGAACGACTAGCAAGAATGTTCTTCCCAAGAATGCAAGTCCGTTCTTAGCATTCTTTGTATTGAGAAACGGGCATATACTGCTTTGCCAGTTTATATCATAGACTGTAGGTTGGCTCAGCAGTCAGGAGACCCTGCTGTACACAAGATGCCACTGCACTCGGCCGGCTCAGACCGTCCTCCTGACCTCTGGGCCACACCTCCTTATTTGCATGCAGGTTGAAAAGCCAAATGGAAAATGGAAATGCCAAATGGAGAGGCAAAATGGAAAATTGCAAATGCATAATGCCAAATGTAAAATGGTAACGGAAAAATGCAAACATAAATAAAAAAAATTAAATTATAATTTTATCTTTATCCGTTTGAACATTTCTATTTACATATTAGCATTTCAAATTTAATGTTTCATTGTCGTTTTTTCCATACATTATTATTTTACATGTTTCATTAGTTTTTTCAATTTGCTTTTTATTTTTAACATTTAATTTTGGCCTGATTATTTTAATTTTCATTTGGATTATGACCAAAAATACCCTCCATATACGACAAGACCTTGAGCAAAATTGAAACTTCCGCGATGATAGCGAAACGGGAATGAGTCCAAGAGCTGTAATGGGAGAATGTAAAAAGCGTAAGCTTCCAGTCTGTTCAAGTCAAAGGGATGAATAATTTGCTTGCTAGCATGCTAACGTTTTTCACCATTGAATTAATAAATTCAAGTTTCTACAACAGCTGTTACACGTTTAACTTAATACGTTAATAGCGAAAACCTTAAGCATGCAAGGAAGCCAGGAGTGTGTTTCCGAAAAGCATAGTTGTTCACTGAGCAACTTATATAGTTCAGTAAAAGGTACCCACAAAAGAAAGGTAACATCTGTGATTTCGGGAAATGCACCCTAACTGTGCAGACTGGGCCTCATTTGACCTGCATGAGCCATGTTATTTGTCAAGTGTTTACTATGGAATCAGAGTTAATATACTCTGAAGGTCTTGTGTTGTCATCATGGATATATTATGTATGTAGGCTACCACTTTTTGGACACAGTTACTCATCATGGCCTAATAAAAAATAAATGTATAAATAGAAATAAGTAGTTTCGGTGCACCATGCCTAAAGGTTGATTGTCATGTTGTTCCTTTTCCCCCTATTTATTTTTTCTTCATCAATTTATGGAAATAATCTTATTTTTCTGATGTTTTCAGCTTGACTCCCGCGTTGGAACACCCTCTCTTAGGCCACGTCCGCTAATTGGCAAATTTGGGGTAATATTAATTTTGTTCCTGAGAATCTCTACTTGGACCTCAATAAAAGGCAAATTTGGGACATTTAAGTAGCAGACTACAGTTCATGAACTGTTTGATCAAATGTATACCAGATTAGTTTTTATTTGAGAAAATTCAATGAATTTGCACTTTAAACAGAGAACACTAAATTGGCCAACCAAGATAGCTTGACACTATTACACAAATCATTGGGATATTAATTCAATGATCTGGGACACCAAGCAGTTTCACTCTTGTTTTATCAATCACCTGAGTGTACAAGCTTTTATTAATACATTTTATGCTTAAATTCTAAAAACTAATAAAACTGCCTATTCATTTGGAAATTTTTATACAATAATTTCCGTGCAATGAATTGAGATGAATTAAGTATATTTGCTGAATCTCACTAACTGCTCAGGAAAAAAATATATTTGTAATTCTATTCAAATGTAGTAATGTTGTAGTAAATTCAAATGATAAAGTTATGCCTTTTTCATTGTCAATTTTCATTTGTTTTGTTTTGAATACAACTGTATTCCTTTAGTCAAGGATAATCAACCTCACTTATAAAGATCCATAAAGTTTCAACCAGCTGTTGAGTTCATTTAGAATGTTAATTTGGAATGTTAGCTACATGAGCCTGTATTTTTCAGCTGCTCAGCAGATCATGCTTCCTTTTGTCCAACCATTTACAATTGACAATACCTTCAACGGAAATGCGCCTGTGTACAATGTAATGCATCTACACACCAGTGTGGTCGGTGAGATATTTTTTTTGTGACTGATGTAAAATTATTCTCTCATTCGAATAAGCAACATATCTTCAAGCCAATAATGTTCAAAATATTAATATGTCTTGTAAAACCAGCATCATATTTTTTGAATGTTCTACCCACGTCTTTGTGTTGGTCCATACCACAGATAAAATGGCATAAACGTTTTATCTGAGTGCTCTGCTCAATGAACGCTGTGCACTGGCTCCTGTTACCCTTAAAAAACCTTGCATGCAAGGTTTTGGCACGTGAAAACAAATGAGGCTCCTACATTTTCCCTGGCAGATGGGTGGCCATTTTGGGAAAAGCTGTCAGTTTTCAACTGACTTTCCATTGCAAATCTGAGGAATATTGATCAGTTGAAAATATTTGGGGGCTTGCATCTTCTAAACTTGCTTACAGCAGAGATTCTACATGATCAGCTGAAAAGACCCAGGCCATTTTGTTCAGATGATAAATGGGGCTCCCTGACAGGTCACTTCTTTTACCCTGAAAGCCACAATTTGTTCCTTCCCCAAGGCAAGAGACTGATTTTTCTGGGTGACAGATTTATTGGTGTCTGCATGAGAAAAAAAAAAAAAAAAATCGAATTCTCCACGAAAGCTTAGCACATACCATTATATCAGATTAAACCTCCATGTATAACCAGTTTGACAAGAGAGAAAATATTTTATGCATTATTTTAATTGCTCCCTGGGCAAGAGGACTTAAAACAAGTGGAAATGTAATCTTATAGTTATATCTTATAGCAGTTTTTACAAGGCTACATGTGCATATCTCATGTCATGTTTTCTGAATGTGACATTTTGTTGGCTAGGAGACATGCACACTGACTCCCAGCTTGCTCTTACTTTCCTGGAGAGTGAAATAAGAGCTATGTTCAGTGCGTTTCACTTTGTCCATTTTGCCTGAGACTTATTTAACAGTGCTTCTCTTTGCAGAATAAGCCTTGGTCGCAATTACCAACTTCTCAGTGCGCAGGTGTACCTGCCACAAAACCACCACTGAAATAGATTTTAATTAATATGGGTTTAGCTTTCTTAGGGTAGTAATGGGTGGTCTTAATGCACTGGGCTGTGGCATACAGATGCCATATTCTGAAAATATACAAGGTTTTCTCAGTTTCCTGGGCCAAGTCCCTTTGGTCGCCCATTGGCTTCAGCAGGGCAATTTAAATCCAGAACCTTACCCTCTGCAGTCCAAACCTCCATCAGACCCAGATTCCTCTGGGCTCGCTCCTCTGTTCCTCTGGCAGTTACAAGTTAAACTAAAATGTCAGAGTTGAGATTTCACTGTAAATACACTCTGTGAGTCCTTAATCAAATAAGCGTGTATCATATAGCTTTGGAAAATTTCCATACATGTAATATGCACGTGTTGCATGATAGGAGCAGACAGCTATGACATTATAAAGTAATTTCAAAGGCTATTCCTCCAACCGTTGGGCGACATCTTTCGGTGAAACTTCTTAGGCTATTTGAATGGTGTCTTAGATTTACCAGGGGAATAAGAGCGACCCTCCCCCCTGCTCCACCAACGGTTGGGGGAATAAAAGCAACTTTCCATTCCTGTACCACCAACAGTTGGGGGAATAGCTGCTTCATGAAGTAATACCCACATTTTTCACTGTATGTTATTATTATTATTATTATTATTGTTATTATTACTTTACAGTTGAGCACTGCATTTGCGGAAGGCATTTGCAAGTGTAATTACAATAGTAATACATATTATTTGCCATACTCTTTTCCCTCACTCAAAGCATTGAGAACAATGAAATTATGACAGCTATTCAATCATTCCTGATCAAGCGATTTAGAAACATGGCACCATTATAAATATTTTTCATACCCTGGTTCTGCAGTGTGCCTGGTTTTTGCTCTACCCAAACTCCTGCATACCTACATTAATTTGCTGGCTAAATAAACTCCAGTCACTGTATGGTAGAGGCACTCACTGTGTTCCCATTCAGGTTCAGATATTCCAGCTCAGACTTTTAATTGTGCAAAGAATTCTTTCATTCAAATGGTACAAAGTTCCAGAAATACCACTAAGTATGTAGCACTCAGGGTTTAAAAGGTTGTCCAACATTCATATGAGTTTCAGAAAGAACCACAGAATAGAGACGGCATAAAGACCTTTATTTGAAATGGCCTCCTGAGAGAGTTACATGAGACATGACATGAGTTTTAGTATCATCAGTTAATCATTGCATTTAAGTCAGAGAGCCATTAAGTTGTTTGCAAACCCAAGCTCACACACGCTCATTCCTCATAGAAAAGAGGTGTGTTAAGATCTAGACGGTTCGCCAGACTGTTCATTGCAGCATTTGGAAGGCAATGCATGCATCCAGTGTACTGTCTTGAAGTTTCAGGTAATGAGCCTAAAATTTTTTTTTGATTACACAAGTTAAAATAGTCGTGAATAATTTTTCCACGTTGTTTCAATATGTCTCTATACCTTCTGAACAACCTCATTCCCGCTTACAACCGGCTATGCTCAGTTTGATATCACATAGTAGCTTTACAAAGTTGCAAATTTGGGAGTACAGGATTTTGGGGCAGACAATTTCTTTTACAATTTCTTGAATATTTTTTCCCTCCTCGTTGTACTAATATTGAAACGTGGTGATAATAGTTAATTTTGTGAATATCAAACTAACCTGAAAGTGCCAGCCAATTTGGCTTCAAGCAAACAGTTTAAGTCATGAATGCAGCCATATTGCGTGCCAAATTAGTCCCCAAACAAATGCCAATATGTAGCATTTAAACTTCATGAAAAATATCAAGCACAAGCTCTCAACTGCCTATTTGACAACATCCGTGCAGTAAAGCATTGTATGGGCAGTGTCAGGCTGTGGAGATGATCAGGGCTGTGGCAGCTTGTCAGAAGTATAAAAGGGAGAACAACTCAAATTCCTGACCTAACCTTTTTCTTTACATACATAATGCTGAAATATAATTTTTCTTACCTCTTAATCATTTTCAGATTCCCGCATGAGTTTTTAAGAAAAATAATACATGAGTTGAATTGGATTGGCATTCACTGTTATAACAAAATATGTGATGAGAATAAGCTCCCTATTATCTAGCAATTAATGGTGTTTTCATTGTAATATATAGAATTTCACCTTCTATTTTCCCCGCTGGACATTTTTTGATGTTGTGCCTTAAAATGGCATTGCAATTCATGAACGAATCATCATGGAATAGATATCTGTTCCTTCGTTTTGATATTCTGTTATCTGAAAATCTTTGAACGGTCATCCAATAAATGGCTGTTAATTTATGCAATATCTGATTTAACCAAATAACATAGATTTTTAATTAAAACAATATCATTTGCACTCCAGTGAGCATTCTGCATGAAAAGTCCAGTCTTCACCTTTCTACTGATCCTGACGAAGCAAATACCTATGTTACCCTTACTTTGCAATTAAGAAGACAAAATTCAGCTTGCCTAAATAAATGAACAATAATTATCTTTTGATGCTATTTTCAGCTAAGCCAATACTATCCCATGTTATAATTCATGCTTTCTGGGAACTTTGTGCCACTTTCAATTGCAAATATTCAGTACCGCATTGCTTTCCTCTATTCACTGGATCTGGTCCTTCTGCCATCACTGGAACAGAACCCACCATAAATTCCATTTGTCCGTGTACCGTTCAAATATGGCCACTATGTTAATGGTTAGGCAAAGTATTTACTCTGCTTTTGTTGAGAGTCAGGCAGCACAATGGTAACTCCTGATGGCGAAGAGGGTACACAAAGAAATGGCCAGCAAATGGACTGTTGGTAGGTTAGATTTTTCCTTTGGTGTCTGCCGTGCAAGCTCAGCAAACACAAAATATTTAGTAAAGCTAGTCAAACCTCTCAAGGTATGTACCTTGTCGGATAGACATTCATCCAGAGCTTATCTTAAGAAAACATTTGTTGTCTAGCACTGAAATGGCTCGTCGCTTACAAAAGTCATTATGAATGGCCTTGACTACTGCCTGAATTGAGGATGTGTGTAGTAATGTGCAACCATCCTAAATGAAACTGCAGAACAATTTGAATGCGGGCAGAATGCAAATAATGTACGAAATAAAGTATTATTGACAAGCCCTGAAACCTTGTGCTTATAGTGAGCTTGATTGTGAAAATGCATGAAACACTGTAAGAAAATAGTAATATTATTTCAGTATAATAAATTGTCACAAGGAAAATCCTATGTCTAATCTTAACATTATAATTGTTACAGTTTATGCACAGATCAGCCTTAGCATTAAAAGCAGCTTCTTAATTAATATTTTGTCAGTCCCTCTCTTGTCGCTAAAACAGCTTTGTTAAATTGACCTCCACTTGAATTTTTTGGACCCAGGATTTTCCAAAAGAACGTTTACCAGAGCATCACGCTTTCACCACCTGCTTTTCGTTTTACCACTGTACATCCTGTTGCCAGCTCTTCTCCAGGTAAGTACGGCTCACTTACCCTGCCAATGCACATGTGACATAATATGTAAATTGGGACTTGCTGAACCAGGGGACCTTCTTCAGTTGCTCAAAGATCCAGTTCGGGCTTTCTCCCATCGTTGATGCTTTTGGCGGTAGACCAGGGTTAGAGGGTTACAGGACTCTTTGTCCCGAGATTTTTCGTCCCTGAAGACTTTTCGTCCCTGGACTTTTAGTCCCTGGATCTTTAGTCCTCCAATGATAAAAAAAAAATGTGCAACAGACGGATGGACGGATGGAGGATAGACAGATCACCATGACATAAAGGATAGGCTTAGGGAGAGGGATGGGCTTATAATGCAGGAAGAGGGCAAAGCATTATTGGGGACAAACAATCCGTGGGACAAAATTTCAGGGACGACAAGTCTGTGGACAAAATCTGCGGAGACAAAGAGTCCTGGAGCTGGCTGAGAGTGTATGCAGGGACTGGTTTGCAGATACAGAATGCTATACGCTGCAGAGTGTGACACGCTGTGCTTTCTTTCACATTCCTCATATAAGTGTCATGAAAATTCCCTGCGATTTGTGTCACTGCAGTTTTTCTGTCAGTTTGGATCAGATGAAATAGACTTACTTTTGTGCATTGACGAGCTTTGGGTGCTTAACACCCCGGGATACGTTTCCGAAAAGCAAAGGTGCAAACTTTCATGGTTGGAACCACTGACTGTATTTAAGTCGCTAATATGGTTAGCACCTCTGCTCTTGAGAAACAGTACCCTGAGTGGGCACACCCCAGAAGCCTTGCTGCTTCAGAACTGCTTTGACCAATTCTTCCGGCCATAACAATAAGGCCCTTGTCGCAGCCATCCAGGTCCCATCTCTCCTACATCGAACACATCCACTATACAGTAAGACCTTACGGCTCTCCTACTATCTCAGGGCCATCAGCGTACCTGATATGTGCCATCATTATGAGATATTTAATGTTATTTTCTTCATCTGTGAGTGGTTATAATGTTTCGACTCATCGGTGTATACCTATGGTATTCTTTGCAGGGCCAAATAACAAACCATGTAAATTATTGAGGATTAACCTTAGATATTTCACAGATTATCACTTCTTTAGAAAGATCCTTAGTGTTAATGTTGAGCAATATGGCTATATGGCAATAGAGCTACTTTGTGCTACATGAAAATAAAGCAAATGAATTCGAAGAGGTAAAACAGCAGTCAACTAGAACGGGCACTCGGTAGAGCGCATACCTTCGCCAACGCCACTGAATCCCTGGCCACAGGATCGGGTATATAATTGTGCACATTTTGGCGTTGGTTTCATGCCTATCGGATAAAAATTGACCGAGATATGGCCGAAAGTCGGTTTTGACCTTTTCGTGGCCTTGACCTTGACCTTTGACCCGATCACTCCCAAAATCGAATCGATTGATCCTCAGGTCATGCCAAATCAACCCACCAAATTTTATGAAATTCCGTTCGGTACTTTTTGAGTTATTCGATACACATACATACACACAGACAGACAGACAGACACACAAACAAATAAATACACGGGGATCAAAACATTACCTTCGTCAGCGAAGTCGCTGGCGAAGGTAATAAATACACGGGGATCAAAACATTACCTTCGTCAGCGAAGTCGCTGGCGAAGGTAATAAATACACGGGGATCAAAACATTACCTTCGTCAGCGAAGTCGCTGGCGAAGGTAAATATGACTGAGATAAAAGCATATGTATAAGAGAAAATGGGCAGTATTTATAGTATATTGCTTAGTGTATTTATTCATATTAAATCTAAGACAGAATTTAGAACAGCTTTAAGGGCAGGCCTGTAGTCCAAATCTGTTTGCTGTGCCCTTTCGAACACACTCCATCGAATAAGTAATGAAACTGAAAAATATGTTTCCCAAACTTAAACAAAAAGAAATTGAATTCTCTTCCCTCATACTGCTTTCTCACAAGAACTAACAGCAGAACATCCCAAAGAGTTCAAATGGCCACTGAATAATCCCTTAGTTGATCCACGTGACCATTTGACCTTTTGGAGACCTTGGTTGATGATAACTGATGCCCAACAGACTCCTGAGTTTATACATTGTTTCCTAACTGCTATTCATGACCAGTGGTGGCTCATTCATACTTGTTCAGTTGCAGTAATTTTACAATTTTACAATGTGTTAGATGAATGTAACATTCTTGACACAATTGTGTTCATACTCATATTTGTCTTCCTGCATATTGTGCGACTATCACTGAGAAATGAGCATCAGTGGCATCAGTCTTACATAGAAAATGTAAGAAAATATTTCTATGTATTGGAATTATGACTGTTAAATCTTGATAGGGCACTTTTATTTTTTCTATGACTGCTGGCTTTGTTTGGGTTTGGTCAGCACACCTGACAGCAACACGAACCACATTGTTTGTTAAACCTCTTGAAAATAGACGCATATAGGAAGCAATGAACAATGACTGTTGCTTGACCTGCAAATGGATATAACAGTTGTGTAAAGTATTTTTATTCTGCGTGAATTCAAATTGAATGTGATGCAAAAAAGAATGAAAAATTGAATTATATGTGATGATAGAGGTCAAGCATTATTCATAATTATCCATCCTTTGTCTAAACTGCTTTTTCCTCAGCAGGGTCGCAGGGGAGCTGGAATCTACCCCAGCCGATTATGGGTGAAAGGCTGGGACACACCCAGGACAGCTCACAGGGCTCATACGCCATCCGCCCACACCTGTGGGAAATTTGGAGTTGCCAGATAACCTTGCATGCATGCTCAACTCCACACAGACAAGCTTCAGGCCAGATTCAAACTCACAAGCTCCTTGCTGTGAGGCAACAGTGCAACCCATTGCTGCCGTTGCGCCGCTCCACTTGCGGTTATAAAAAAAAATTGATTAATTAATGTTGACAGAATGAAAACTTAATGTGATGTAGTGCATAAAACCATGGTTACAGTTAGGCATTCTTATGCCATTTGTATTTGGTTAAGAAATAATGCAAACGTTGGACTACTAATCAAAGGGGGGGATAAGTCTATTGCCTATGCCTACATAACTGATCCAAATTATATTCTTGCTTAAGTCAGATAATTTGTCCTTTATTAATTCTGCGTGTAAACAGTTTTATCCATAACTATAGGTCCCCCTTCCATTTCCCTCGGCAAAATTTTAACTTATTACATTAATTCAAATCATTTTACCTCAATAAATAAAGGAAAGAAGCTGGTCTCTCCAAACGTGTGAGAATGCTTGAATCTCTGCATATCAGGAGCATCTCACTTTTACACTGATGTAAAAACACTTAGCAAGACTCCACAAGGCGACCCCTGAAAGTGAAACTTTATTGTTCATAATAGTTTTTCTCTAATCAACATGTCTGTCACAGTCTGTATCAATTCAGGAGACAGAGAGAAATATGGTCAATATACTGTTAATATATTCATTTTATTATCCCAATTGATTTTTGTCATTTAATATCTAATATTGCCCGCAATGCACAATATCGCTATTGCATGCATTTATATCAGTGCTGAGAACATTGACCCGCAAATTCAATCGTTGAATATAGCTGCAAAGCAGTAACTCTGGGGCACAAGCAGTGAGACCAGCATTGCACAGCAAGCGTCCCTGCAGTTCAGAACATGTTTCAAGGCCATAGACCGAGAGGGTAATTAATCAGGCTAAGAATTAGTTTTGTGATGTAGCACTGGGTGCCAACTTTCATGTTCTGAAATATGATTGGCTGATGTTTTGTCATCTTTGCCTGTAGAAACCTTTTCTTCAGTGGAGCAGTTGAACGAACTATTCGCTCTTCTAAGCTCATGTTGACCAGATGACTCTTACAATGTTTCATTAACAACTATTAGTCAGGCCAAACATTACAGTTTCCATTTACCATTGTACGCTAATTTTCATATAATCAAAATAAGATTGACAGTTGCTTCAAAATCTGTTAACATGGAAACTTTTCTGTCAGAATTCAGTAAAGTAGTTATAAATTGTTCTGCTCCAAAACACTAACTTAATCAGACCTAAACTTCATTATAAAAACACATTATTTTTTTTTGCTGGAATAATGGATAAGAATGCTGTGCACAAATTTATGTTTATTTTTCTAGCAGTTCAAGACGTGTCTTCTTTAGAAACGATTTGGCCTTCAAGTCAGGATGCCGTAGAACAATGAAGACCATAGCTAGAACTAATTATATTCATTTTAGTGATCATACCGTAATAAGACTTTGATTAGTTTGAATAGGCTAAAAATTGATTTTCTAGCCATGCAACCCAATTTTCGATGCATCACCTTTTATTTCACAAGTCAGTTAGGAATTAGTGTGGAAACGTTTTTTGCCTAGTCTGACGTCAATCAGATGTACAAGCTTCAAAACAGTGGACATACAGCTTTCTATTTTATTTTTCCTCAATAATCTAATTTGTTTTTCACAAGGAGCTGCATGAAGCAGTGCTGGGTGGTTTCACGGAGGGTTCAAAAGTTATGCTTCTATTTTTACATGGAATTTTTATAGCATCGTCAATTGCATGAAGCACTGATAGGTACATGTGTCTCATTTGCATCATAAAATTCTCCGTTTAAGAGACAGGGTGCGGGACAAAAATCCTCTGGTTTTGATGGTGCTTTGGGTAAATCCATCTGTACATCTTAATCTTACTGGGTAGCAACAAGCTTTCAGTCACTTTTGAGTTAATCAGTGAATGCCCTCTTATAGAAGTCAAGACAGCAATGACTTGTTGTCCTTCATATTTCTGATGGCTGAATAAATGCAGATCTGCAGTTTTTATTGTGGTCAAAAAACTGCAGTGACGCCTGGTTCTCCATTTGAAAGCCAAGAGTTATCTGAGCTGGCTTTGGTCTGCATTGTTTGAAGAGCAAATTCTCTCATTAGATGGCATGGTTTGTCTGATTACAGGCTCTATCACCCAGATTAATTGTTCCAGTGATGCCGAGGATGACCATGGTAAGATGTGCTTAATATCTTCCAAATATCTAATGTAGCTAAAGAAAGAGATACAATGATTGCTCCAAAAACAGATGCTCAAGAATTGATCAATACTGAATTACACGGACATACACTGGTGATTAGAGGAGGATATGGGGAATTTAATCATTTCCCACTAGATGCAAAACAGTTTACTGTAATCTAAAAGCTTTACAGGTTATATGGATAGTTGAATTCACTATATGCAAAAGTGAGGTGTGTTATAGCAGATATGCCATATGTTAAAGGAATGTGTTGGTCAGTTAGCGTGTGAGTGATGTGTTGTGGCTTGAAGATCTGGAATTAAGGTGCAGAAGTCTTGGACAAAAGTTT
This sequence comes from Gymnothorax reevesii, assembly GCA_029721435.1. Classification (NCBI taxonomy): domain Eukaryota; kingdom Metazoa; phylum Chordata; class Actinopteri; order Anguilliformes; family Muraenidae; genus Gymnothorax; species Gymnothorax reevesii. The sequence goes on from CM056575.1 coordinate 115,381,510, forward strand.
GTGGTTGCAAATTTTCTCATAGATGTGGTCTTTTGACCTCATTTTTATCACCTTCTTTACTTAGCCCAGTCAATGGGCTGTAGAGCAGTTTTCAGTCTTTTCTCCTCTGGTTAATAATTCCTTCAGCATTATCTGCCAGAAAGTTATCTCCATGTCAGTTTATAACTGGGTGTTATCGACCTGTCCTAAATCATGTGATCACTGATGGCCTATCCGGGCCAAGGATTTTGAATACTTTTGATTAGTGCCTATGAGATAACACCAGTGGCTTAACGCAGGTCACTATTTGAGGAATGGAAACTGTGTGTGTGTGTGTATGTGTGTGTGCACGTGTGTGTGTATGTGTGTGTGTGACAGCGTGAGAGAAAGACAGAGGATGTGTATGTTTGTGTGTTTGTGCGCGCATGGCTGTGCATTCGAGCGGGTGGTGTGTGTGTTTAGTCTAATGGGACCCCTGTCTTCCAAATTTGTGGATTTACTTCTTCCGAAAGGTCAATATGGACCTAAGTCTTTCACGTATCAGTTCATTATTTTCATTTTTCTTCTAATTAGGATCTCTGGTGAATGATGTCCTGACTGTATAAGAGTGGAACCGAGCAAAGTTATTCAGTTTTTGGTGAGTGGTAGAGAATATTTTTTTAAACTTAGATGTGTGCCCGTGGTAAAAGGGCAGCTCAGCTCAGAAAATGCCTTTCTTGGACACCTGTTACATTTGTTTAGTGTTTTACATAATAGTGGACTTTGTTTCTTTGGATTTATGGTATTAAATATCATTTAGGCTGGGTGTCACTCTGGATCGTATAAAGTAGTTCAGCTGAGATGAGGCTTCGGATTGAAAAGAAAACGTAGTCGTTTGTTTCACTTGTTAAATTCAGCCGAATCACACAGAGATATGCAGGGGTGCATTAAATAATTAATTGAAAGTTTGTATGAAGCAATGAATGATGAATGAAACAATCTTCTCCGTATTTACCCTGCAAATATGAGACGTTTGTCCGACGTGCAGATCATGTCTATATCGCGTTATAAACGTCATCTGCACGTCGGACAGACGTCTCATCGAGAACCAAACATGGGTGTAGAATGTATGGACTGGCGGCTGCGGCACCACTTCAACATGGCTTGTTATGCTGAATTGAATTATATGTAAGATGCTAATCGACGCGCGCGATCTTTTCCAGCGCTTGATCATTGAGGGAATCGCTTAAACTTCAAATAATAACAAATATGGACATTTTACGGAAATGGTCAAGCTGCTAGTCTTGATTAACTTGCCTCATAGAGCCTCTGAAAGTGAGTGCGCGCGACGTCTTCAGCATTGCAGTGCGCGTCTCTTTAGTGTGGGGTACTTCAGTGAGTAGCCTATACGTATGCGTTAATTAAAAATTGGCCATCATATTCATAAAGTTTCACGATGCCTACAGATGCTATTAACTGTCGTTTTAAGAAGTTTGTCCATTTGTTCTCGTCCATCTAACGCGATGTGGACTATACCCAATACATGGCTGATATGGAGGGGGTTAACTTTATTTGACTGTAGATGAAGTAGATAAAGTGTATAATTATGGTTCTTCCATTTAAAAAAAATTGCCACATTCATTAACTTTTATTATTATTATTATAAGTTATTATTATTTTTATTTATTATTATTATTATTATTATTATTATTATTACTATTTGTATTATTATTATTATTATTAATATGTAATAGTAGTAGTGTCCCTTACAAGATAAACATATAACAAACTGAATTGTTCAAGAAGCAGGAAATACATGTATAATGATCATTTATGCAATGCAAAATACAATTTGCGGATTAGGAAACAATGAAACAATTGTTTTTTTCTTAAAATTTTAAACTGTCAGCCCAAATAACAACGCAATAGGTGATGTAACGTCTCACCAAATAAAAAAACAAACAAACAAAAATTGATCTCAGAGTGTCTTACATCACTGAGTGTGAATTCAGTTAATCGAGATAAAAGCCCATACAAATTAGCTTGCCTACTTAACATTTTATTATTATTTTTTTAAAGTATTATTATTATTATTATTATTATTATTATTATTATTATACAACGACATACTGTTCGAAATTTGCTTATTGCATATTAATTACAATTAACAGTCTTCATCAACACTATTCCATAAAAACTTTTGAGCTTGTTTGCGTTTCAGTGTGGGCGCATATGTGCGTACGTGTGTGTGTGTGTGTGAGAGAGAGAGAGAGAGAGAGAGAGAGAGAGAGAGAGAGAGAGAGAGAGAGAGCGAGAGAGAGAGAGAGAGAGAAGGGGGGATTATAGACAAGACATTCGCGGTAAATAAGTCATTAAATTGTTTTAAAGGATGTCTACTGGGATAAGTAGGCTAAGTTAACGCGCATTTTATAGTTTGAGGTTTTGTCTGGTCATATTTACTCCTGTTGATACCACAATTCCAACTGAATTGCAGCTATTTTGACTCTGTACTTACGCATAACTTCACGCAGGTTAGTCCACTAACTAAAGTATGATTGTGGATCTAAGGGGTTGAGCCTTACTTCTTAGCTGCTAGTCTAAAAAAGAGGATCAGGACTGAGAGTAAAATGCTTTCAGCAGTAAAATATATCAAATTATCAGACACAATTTCATTTGTATGGGTACAACTGAGCAATCAGATAAACTTCAAATAAGATTCTTTAAAACTTTTCTTGGATACAATTAAAACATCTGGATTTTTTCACTCTTTTCAACTTCAGTGAGACTAATCTGCGCTCAGAAGATAAAAAAACCCAAAATGAATTACTGGAAACACATCGATAAATATTCTTATAATTGCCAGTTGTTGACCAAATAAATGGAGAACCGCCATTAAGCATAGTTACTCATGACAAAGCTGATATTTGCCAGCGATAATAATAGCCGACGTTAGTGATGTTAACGATGATGCTCCGCTGCATCAAACTTCCATACCTTCCTGAGAACATCTGTGCGCCCCTCTGTGGAAAACCACTGACAAGATGAGTTTCTCTTTGCGTCTAGCTTGCTTCCGTGTTTCTCGTTCTTGAAAGACTATCATTAGTTTCCTTTATCAACGTTAATTAACAGAATGAAACTGAAAACTGATGCTGTTAGTCTTTACATGTGATTGGCGAAAGAGTGTGATGTCAGACGATCGGGGGACACCCTGATTGGCGAAAGCGGTGTCAGTGTGGAGTAAACAAGGCAGCTGAGAAAGGTTTGAACTTCAGATCTCAGCACATCACAGCCAGAGACAGACGCTGCACAGGCGGGGGCATTTTTCATATTTGCCTATTCGAAAGTTCTTCACAGTTCGCTAACTCCCGTTAAAAGACCCATGTCCGAATGTCGAAGGCATACTGGAGGATAAGGGAGTTATCGAAACAACCACAAGAGGCGTGATGACTGCCGAGTATCACTTGCGTTTTTTTTTTATTCATTCATATTAGAGTAGCCTAGTCCAGATATTTCTTATTGCTGCAAAGAAGCTTTGCGAAACAGTGATCTCTCCTTCCATTGCTTTGATGTAGGCGAGTCTCATATTTGATTCATTCCGCCTTAGTTATTGTTTAGAAAAAAATAACTCCAAGAAATGAACTTAATGTCTTTCGATCAATATGCCGGGTACGAAGACATATTGATTTAGGTTAAAACCCGCGGAACAGAGCAACACACAGGATTTGGGACGACAGTCAAAGTTTTTAGTATCCTTCTTGCGTCCAGGTGACCTTCCGGACGGAGCGGGGACTCCATCTGAGCGCAGCAGCGCTGTCATGCTGCCCAAAGTCGAGACGGAATCACTGGGACTCGCTCGATCGCATGGGGAACGCGAACACATGCCAGGAAACATGCAAGGTAATGCATATGCTTTTGACGCGCACCCGCGCTGAATACAATTTGTGTTGTTCAAAAGCGCGTGAAAGTAAAAGGAAAATTATGTTGATAATTAAACTTAACAGCTGTAGTTCTGTAATGAACGTTGTGGAACGCAGATTGGCTGCTGTAAAGTTGACAACCTACTCTGTGCTCACAGAGGAATGGGTCGTTCTGCGAGTTCTTGGTGATCCAAGATCAGGCGCAAGGCCCAGTATGCGAACTTATAAATAGCTATCGCTGCTCGAGCGTGTTGTGGGACTATTTCAGTTCAGTCTCGCTGTACGTTTCAAATTGTCCCAAAATTTGCCCTGTGGCTTATTTGACATGAATGCAGTTTTTTTCTTCCTTTTTTCTTGCCCAACACTGCTTTATTTAAAATAGCATCTTTACATTGGACAAAAAGGGCAAATCAACAAATATTTGGGATTGGAAATAAGTATCTTTCGTCCAGTTCGTAGCAGAGATAATAACTGACGACCATGTTTCTACAACTGGATAGATTTTTCGTAGATTTTTGTCTCGCTTTTACGAGTCGTTACAGAGCGCCTTTTACCATTAATGAAGCGCTCATTCGGACAAACAGCGGCTAATCTTTACTACTGTTCCAACTGAGGGCGAACACATAGCCTAATTGCAGTAAGCCCATATCTTCATAGATGAAAGGGAATTTTATTATTGCCACTGAACCAAGATTTCATATTCTAAGAAGGAACTGGACCACTGCAGGTAAGTTGTGATATTTGATTCTTACACTCATCCTGTGTCCTCCGCGATTAGGCCAGTTTACTGAATGGAATTGATTCAAAGTGCAAATTTTAAAGACCTGCATTCAATAAAATGGGAACGTGCAGTTGAAAAACGCAGAATATTTTCAAGTAAATAAATAGCCCGCCTTTTTGTTGATATTTGAGTAAAATAGGATAAAATAGGCTTAGTTAATCCCAAATCAAAAAGGCTTAAAGGTGGGATATTTAAAGAAAAAATGCTTATAATTTCTAAAAACATTTTGACTTGCCCTGGATAAGCCTATTTCTGTTTAGAAATCTCAACTGCACGTTTGATTCCAAGTCCTCCCTCAAAGTTATATTTTTATTTCCCATGAGGTTCTTGTCAGCTGAATACCCACATGCGTTCATCGAGTCACGTGTACACAGAAAATTTTCAGATTAAAAAAATCAGATTTTGCAGTATGTCAAACTGCTCAGAGCATGATCGTAATCTGTGGTATTTCCAGTAAAAATCACCCTAGATTGGGGGCTATGCATGTCCCCAGTCGTAGCTGACTTGGGCTACTGCCTGTTTTCCACCTGAAACCAAATGAAAAACTTTTTATTGGTAAATACATAGGCCTATATATAAACCGTTAGCACATCCCTTAAACTATGGGCGTTTAAAAGGCTAGATTAACTTGATTTGGCTATGCATATTTGTGATTGTTGTTTTAAAATCTCTTTAGTTATATCGCTATATTAAGATTTAAACATGCCTTCGAAAAGCCATTGACAGGCTGCAATTTGTTCGTGGAAAACTTAAGTGAAAGTTAATAAATATGCGGCAATAATAGCCTTCTTGGAGCCCATTGATCAGAGTGGTTTGCGATTTGCTTGAAAATTTGCTTGAAAAAAAAGACTATATTATTGAGGCCTACTGATTTCGAAACAACAAATGACAGACTTAAGTGGGTGATAGTCTACTGTAATCACGCTACTGCAGACACTTCTGACGGAGAGTCTCGAACTCACTGCTACCTGTTGGTTACATTTCAAATGAAGAGTGATTGAATTAGCAATGTTAAATACCGTGTTTAGTTTTTGACATGCGAATAGTAATAAAAATATTAACAACTATATACATACTTTTGTCGGTGACGATGCGCTCTGGTCGAGATCATATTTTTTATACCTATTGTAATCTGTTCCGGCATGACTTTTTGGCATCTGAAGGGCCTGTTGCCTAGCTGTTGTTAAACCCTTTATGGTGTAAGATAATAAATGCGCAATTAATGTGTTTATAACATGAGATTGTAATGCTTCTCTGGAATATTTAGGCTAAATAAGAATTAAATGAAGACTTTACATGAATGCTCATGTAAAAATGAGCTGGAAGCCAATGTTACGGAGTTCAAGAGCACACACTTGAGTAGGTTAATGGAAAAAAATCAGAAAAACTATTCTACTCTTCAAAGGATAAATGACAGTAATTATGAATTACAAATAGGCCTATCATTTTACTTGCTAAATTGCGCATTTACCCAGATTTATCAAAATAGAATCTATGCGTAAAATCTTTGGGGGGAAAAAATCTAAATTTCTCAGAATATTCCCATTTTAAACAGAATGCAGTTTTTTCTATTTTTATTGAGTGTCTCTGTCTGGATAATTTCTCCCTTTTGGTGATGTTGAAGAGCATTGCAGCTATTGAAATATACCGGCAAATTGAAATAATATAAGTTGATTTCCTCTCTGTGTGAGATACTTAAAATTATGTCTTATATTTACTGTCACTCGCTGGAGTTTTACTTGGAGATAACCTTTTAAAAGAAGCTGTGAATGTCAATTATTTTGATCGCAATCTTTAAAATTTCTCTTTTAGATATTACTCTTCGGAAAAGGTTCGAAATCTCCCGTAATCCTGCGTAAGTTATCTAGACGTACTTGCAGTATATTTCGGTCCTTTTTTCAAAAATGAAAACTATTTTGTTAACGGAGGTGGATATGTTTCCTAAACTTCGTTTTTCATGCGAGAGACAACTGCATGTTTTCTTTATCTCGCTTGTATAGGGCCCATATAATTTCAAGTTATTCGTGCCAGTTGCTCGGCTCATGAATTTTCGGATATTCAGTGTGATGTGTATCTGTTGGCCTGCATTGTAATGGACAAACTAAAACACTACAGTAGCTCTGTTGAAAAATCCCATGAAAAGATAGGTCACATCAAAGCATCGAGAAAGCAGATGTAGGCGGTGTGCATATGGAGACTCTTGTTGGACAGGCTCCCACAGTACAAAGGCTAAGCATGTGCACACTTTCACTCTGAGGTGGACATTGGCTAAATCGCATGTTTGTGCTTCACAGCCCCACAGTTTAAAATGATGGACTATGCCTACGATGAAGACCTGGACGAGATGTGTCCTGTTTGTGGAGACAAGGTTTCTGGTTACCACTATGGGCTGCTAACCTGCGAGAGCTGCAAGGTTAGTTCTGCTGACATTGCCTTCTTCCTGTCCTTGTGGTGATAGTGTACTGTTGGTTCAGTGAAGATCACCTACCTGTGGAATACTGCATAGGCTACTTCCCATAGAATATTTTACTTAACACAGAGAAATATAATACCATTACTATATAAGCTGTTAGGGGTTACGCATTACCATTTTGCATCATATTTGAAATTATTACTACCTTAAATAGGGTAGAAAAACCTATCGTGGCATTTATTGTCAGGAGCTTTGCTAGATCTTAATACGTCTCAATGCCTGCAGCAGGAAAAGGACTTTTAAGTCTGGTTATGGGTAGAAATGATGTTTTACGCACAGCTCCTTTGAATCAGACTGTCTTGTATGGACTGGCATGTCTGGATTCTGCATGGAGTATTTTGCTGTCTGTCACTCACTGCCATATACGCATTTACATCAGTTCCATTGAACTGAGTGTAATATTTTATTAGTATCTTAGGTCTCTGCTGACAAACCTTTTGGCTCAGCAATCAACTTTAATGATAATTGTATAAATGTACATTTTTAAACAATGTACGGAATTCAAATGGGCTCGTATGTGATTGTTGCATCACATAATGCATTCCCATTCCAAACATATGATTGGAATATTTTCATAAGGAACATATTTGAGTGCAATTTTTTTTTTTTACTAGGTTTGAATATAGCCTCAGCTTTGGGAGGGGAAAGGATTGCCTTTCTTCCTTTCAAACAAACAGTTGACTAATTTTCTGCTCTTTCTATTATGTAACAAAAGGGTTGTGCTTCATGCCTTACAAAACATCACCACATCATTAATCCTCAGCCATATGACTACTTCTTCAAATGGAATTGCTGCTCGTGAAATTCTTAGTCAACGGGCCAGATAATTGTGAGGTCAAGTTTGAGATTGTCAGGTTATTAGGATGAAATTGTCCAATCTGTGAAGAGTTATCTTTGTTATAATCATTTTAGCAAAGTCTGTCGCTCATACATGTGTTAACTCAGCTTTGAAGGGAAGCTAACAAGGTTTTGTTCTTTGCTTCTAGGTTTTTCACCTTTTCCGAAATCTTAGGTGACATCAACAATTAAGGAACACGCACACTATTCAGAAATATAATAAACCGCAGAGTTTCAGTTCAGTTTCAATGATAAAAAATGAAAGAAATGCAGTAATGAATAGCCTCTCATATATGAGTATAGACTCCGTGTAGAGTGCACCGTTAAAATTGTTTGGTGAAATTCTCTGTAAATTGGTATTGAAGGCTCTGTATGTGCTCTCTATTTATAATGAAGTTATGCCTGCCTGAATTTTATTGCAGTAAATATAATATATTCAGACAGGTTGTAGGCAAAATCTTCTAATACTAAAACCTTAAATTATGGATATTTATTGAATTTTTGCAGTCATTTTTTGAAATATGTGGGATAACTCAAGAAGGCAGCACATCACAATATTCTGGAGCCTTTTTATTTTGTATATAAATGCATATCAAAGCATTTGGCACTGACATGTTATCCTAAAAAAAAAAAAAATTGGCAAATTACAAAATGATCTGTGATTTGTGATATTTGATTAGTATAGTATTTGAAATACAGTTGTTTTTAATTAGCACATAAACAAATTGTTTTCATGGCTTTCTTTATTACAGCTTGCTGCCAAACAAACTGATATGTTATACATTAGGATAGTCCCTTGATGAGTGAATGACATTTGAATGTGCCTCATTATGAAAGTGCATTAGTGTATCCATGATAATTATTAACTTGGAGGAATAATAATATCTCCTGCGTTTGTTCTTTTCTTTGATTAACAAAAATTTATAATTTGCCATAAACTTCACCAAATGCAGTTTTTGCCCCATTTATTCTTAAAAAAAACAAAAAAAAAACACCTAAGGCCTGTCTTAAGGTCTAATAAGAGACGATGTGTGTTCAGTATTTACTGTTACAGTATAGTTGTCCAAATGACCTTCATCTGCACGAGAACTCTATTCCCATGTCAAATGTCTTTACTTTAAGTGTGCTGCTCGGGTGCCCGTTTCTGACACTATTCATGCACTTTGTTTGGTAAGAATTTGTTCCTCTGGACTAATACATTAGACATACTCAGTTATCGCTCCTTGTGAAGAAATTTTAAAATGTAATTAAATATGACGATTTATATCTTTTACTTATTTAATTTGTTATATAGCCACAAGTTTGCTGATTGAGTGATGGGTTCGGTTTTGTTTATAGTGTGTGCACAGTGAATGCAACTGTTCATCATTTGTAATAGACATTGTTGTACAAGAGATAAGCGCACTTTTTGTACATTTATGTGCGTGTAGCTACCTGTGTCTGAGTGCTCTATGTCCCCGTGGGCGAATGTTGCAAACTGCATAAACCACTGAGATCTGAATCTGTGTTTTCTCTAGGGTTTCTTCAAACGAACAGTTCAGAACAACAAAAGGTACACATGTATAGAGAATCAGAGCTGTCAGATTGACAAAACGCAGAGGAAACGCTGTCCCTACTGTCGCTTTCAGAAGTGTCTCACGGTGGGCATGAAACTGGAAGGTAAGGGCGTTTCATTATAATATTTTAACTGTGTTAGCCTCAGCCAAAGGGGAGACAGTGGCACCGTGCTGCTTCGTTATAGAAAGCCATGCATTGTAGCAGTCCTATGCAGCTGATGTTGAGACTCCTCTTTTAAAATAATCTAATTAGTTTTACATTGCTTTTATATCATGCCCTTCTGTTCCTCTCACATTTTAAAATGATGCAGTCGTTGTAATTTTCTAAATTACTCTCAATTGCGGATTGCTGGAGGGGGAGTCTGCTGTAATTTTGGATCTTATTATTTCAACATGCTTTCATATTGACTGCATGATGCCCTAGGCCTGGCGCTGGCTTGCTTCGTGTGGTGAATTTGGTTTTTTGTGTGTTGTCGCAATCTCAAGGGCAGGATAGGAAAACTAGCGCGAGGACTTTAGCATAAACATGAATATGTTTATACTGTATGTGGATGTATGGCCATCATGACTCGTGATGTCTGAGAGTGAGAGATGCATTCATTTAAGGCATGGTATTCTAAATATTTTTCTAAAATCAATTTCTGTGTCAGATACAGAGTAGGACAAAATGAGGAGTCTAAACATTGATAAACAGCGTGCACCTCCAGTGCAGCGTTTTGTTTGTGTTGTATAGTATTTGTGATATATTTTCTATAAACACTTATCTCAAATTGCTGAGTTGCCTCGAAGGATGATTTTTGTATACAGAGATTAAATGCATGTTGTGGGTATTCTTACTGTATATCTTTAGACAAATGATACTCCCTGTGATAAGAGGTGAGACATGAGTGTAACCCTGAACAGATTTAGGTCATTCTATCTGAGAGGAGGACATAACCGAGACATGTCTGGAAGGAAAACATTCAGTCTCTTTATAAATGCTGATAATGCATGGTGTCCATTTTCTCTGATGATATCTTACGATATTTTAAGTTGAATGCCTATGGTTTTGGGTGATTTTTCAAGTTGCTGGTGGTTTTGAAATCCATTTAGTATTTAATCAACTAAGAGCATTAAACTGGAGCACTGTTAATGCTATAAATCATGACTGTTTGAAATTATTATTATTATTATTATTATTATTTTACCTAGTCTGTATATTTGATTGCATAGCCCCATGCTCATATGCCATTACTTCACTGTGGTAAGATGACGTTGTTGCACCATCCTGATGCAATTGTGTTAATGAGTTATTTTGGAGGCAGAGAAACTGCTTAAATCAGAGTGATAGCAGTAGCAGTTAAACATAGCTTTCTGCTAGCTCCTAAGCTATTTACTACGCCAGCATGTAAAGAGTTAAATTTTAGCTGAAAATTACCCAATGTTGTCTCAGAAAGCTTTACCTGGATTAAATAGGACACTGAGAGAAGTGAAACACATGTGCAACAGGAGCACTACATCAGCATCTCTAATTAAATAATCACATGTCCTCCGCTGGTAGCTTTAGTGAATGAGACTGTGCTTGATCCTTCATTCCTGAAAGTTGTATACATAGAAAAGTAGGTCAAACTCACAAAAGAACACAAATATTTGACTGATGTTTGGCCCACAAGGTTTATGATGCCAGTGCTCAGGAATTGACTCTATGGTGTTGCAGACTCACTGGGAATTGTTCAGTGATGGTGCCCACTTGACCCAGAATCACTGGGAGTCGTTCAGTGATAGTGCTCGCTTGACCCAGAGTCCCTGGGAATCGTTCAATGATTGTACTCACTTGACTAAGAGTCACTGGGAATCATTTCGTGATAGTGCTCGCTTGACCCAGAGTCACTGGGAATCGCTCGGTGATGGCGCTCACTTGACCCACAGTCACTGGGAATCGTTCATTGATGGCGCTCGCTTGACCCTCAGTCACTGGGAATCATTCAGTGATGGCGCTCGCTTGACCCAGAGTCACTTGGAATAGTTCAGTGATAGTGCTCGCTTGACCCAGAGTCCCTGGGAATCGTTCAATGATTGTACTCACTTGACTAAGAGTCACTGGGAATCATTTCGTGATAGTGCTCGCTTGACCCAGAGTCACTGGGAATCGCTCGGTGATGGCGCTCACTTGACCCACAGTCACTGGGAATCGTTCATTGATGGCGCTCGCTTGACCCTCAGTCACTGGGAATCATTCAGTGATGGCGCTCGCTTGACCCAGAGTCACTTGGAATAGTTCAGTGATAGTGCTCGCTTGACCCAGAGTCACTGGGAATCATTCATTGATCGTGCTTGCTTGACCCACAGTCAGTGGGAATCATTCAGTGATGACGCTCGCTTGACCCACAGTCACTGGGAATCGCTCAATGATAGTGCGCTCGCTTGACTCAGAGTCACTGGGAATCGTTCAGTGATGGCGCTCGCTTGACCCAGAGTCACTGGGAATCGCTTAGTGATGGCGCTTGCTTGACCTACAGTCACTGGGAATCGTTCAGTGATGGCGCTCGCTTGACCCAGAGTCACTGGGAATCGTTCAGTGATAGTGCTCGCTTGACCCAGAGTCACTGGGAATCGTTCAGTGATAGTGCTCCCATGACCCAGAGTCCCTGGGAATCGTTCAATGATAGTGCTCGCTGGACTAAGAGTCACTGGGAATCGTTTAGTGATAGTGCTCGCTTGACCCAGAGTCACTGGGAATCGCTCGGTGATGGCGCTCACTTGACCCACAGTCACTGGGAATTGTTCAGTAATAGTGCACTCGCTTGACCCAGAGTCACTGGGAATCTTTCAGTGATAGTGCTCGCCTGACCCAGAGTCACTGGGAATCTTTCAGTGATAGTGCTCGCTTGACCCAGAGTCACTGGGAATCATTCATTGATCGTGCTTGCTTGACCCAGAGTCACTGGGAATTGTTCAATGATAGTGTTGCTTGACCACCAGTTTGAGCCAGTTTTCGCTCTTCATTCTTCTGTTGTACAGTATAGCTCTCATCTTAAGAATTTCTCTAAAGATCAGCTGCCTCACAACTGTCCAGACACTGCTATTTGTTTTCTGGCAATTTTTATACCAGAATTGAACTGAATAACGTTTAGCCTCTGCTGCACTTAACAAGATTGGAGTGGTTTCTTGAGAGCAGACAGGCACAATGACATGACTGTATGAGAATGAGGTGAGATGTTGTCGGTAGTTCCCTGGGAGCGATGGCTAGCAAATATGGGTTCGTACTGCATAGTTAAAAATGTAATGAAATAAAAAACTGTTTTTTTTAATTATAGTAAAAATTTATAAATGACTATGAAAGCATCCCATTTCAAACTTTTGAATGGTACTGCAATAATTACAAGGTATCAGTTCACTTTGTTGGATTTAGGGCTGCAGTATCTAATTTGTTTTTATAAAACCTATAGATGATTTCTCAAAAAAATGTTCTCCATGCAAATATGAATATCATTCTTGGGACATTCATCTTGAAAATGCATTATATTATTTATACTTATAAGTACACTGGATTGGTTTCTAGACTATTAACATATATTCATACGAGTTAACGGCAGTATTTATATGATAAAGAGAAAAGTGCTTATTTAGGTACGATTTATGTTAGGCATTTTTTTGTCTCAGTGTAAAGCATAAATACTGCAGAAGCACTTCTTCAAATATTTTAACAAATTGAAAATATACCGAGTTGCTAAATAATGTACTGAGTGTAGTCTACACAGCCTGTAACTTGGGTATTCTTACAATATGAAAACAACCAGAGAATGGCAAGGAACATATTAATTATTTATATTACAGCTACAGACGATTCTGTACGACACGCATGTAAATAACCTTGTTTAATTAGACACAAAAATGTAACCAAAACGTGTATTCATGATCCGACTCTCAGGTCCAGGCCTAATTGTATTTTCCCAAAAGGGATAACCATTAGTCTTCTGCTCATTAATTACCTTGTTGGTCGGAATCATTAATAGTTAAAGTTGCTACAATAATGTAAAATGGATATACAGGGGTTTTTTTTTTTTTTTTGCGATAAATTTTTAACGCTGCGCTAATCCCTGAGATAAACAGCTCCAACTTCACTTCCACTGGACGGCTCTGCAGCCTGCGTGTGTCATAAGGCCGATTGAGTTTCTTGAGTGGAAGTATCACACCATCAATGGAGACGGCTCTGTGCGACCCTCTCTCTGGTCTTTCAGATCTGTGTGGCAATGACAGACACTGCTGTGACAGAGACCATTAAAATTACTCCCAAGGCAGCTGTTCAGCTGGATTTCATTTCATTAGTTTTATTCTTCAGATATTAGAAGCAATAATGTTAACCATGGGTTTCGCAATCAGCTCCAGTGACCACTGGGGAGATGGGCTACTGCTCCCCCCCAAAAAAAAATCGTCCACCTGCCAACTATGCATGAGAACATCAGCTCTTCTGCCAGAACAAAAGAGAAATAATTAAGCATGAATAATTAACTTGTGCCCCAGACACCAAAAAAATCAAAACATATCCTCCAAATGGCACAGTTCACAAATAATATTCTCATCTCCATTTAGACTTATTCATCATCATAATGGAATTTTTGCCTTGTTTATTTATTTGTTTTGCTTGAATTTGAGGATTTGTTTATCGTCTATTATTGTTTCAAGATTGACTCTGTGTTTATTTCTACTCATATTTTCAAACTATTCAGTTTTTATGAGGTTTTGTGGCATTGATTGGCAAGAGGTCTCTTTTTAGAACAGTGTGCATCATTTGTAAAAATTAGAACAATGTGAATACATCTAGGAATATTTATTGAGCAAGTCGAACATACAAGTTATTGGCACGTTGGATGGAATCTCAAATAAATGAGATTTCTGTTCTTCCTCTATTTTTTATGACCTCAACAAAGTGCCTGAAGGTCAGTTTACTGCTTACAGTTTTCTGTGGTCTCTTCATGGAAATTGACTTTGTCTGTTTGTGTGCGCGTGTGTGTGTGTGTGTGTGCTCAATCTCCGACAGCCGTGAGGGCAGACCGCATGCGAGGAGGCCGCAATAAGTTCGGGCCCATGTACAAGCGTGACCGGGCCCTCAAGCAGCAGAAGAAGGCCCTGATCCGAGCAAACGGACTCAAAATCGAAGCCATGACTCAGGTGATGCAGAGCGTGCCCACAGACCTGACGATATCTTCGGCCATCCAGAACATCCACTCTGCCTCCAAGGGCCTACCTCTAAGCCACGCTGCCTTGCCCCCCACAGACTACGACCGCAGCCCATTCGTAACCTCGCCCATCAGTATGGCCATGCCCACACACGGAGGCCTGCAGAGCTATCAGGCCTACAGCCATTTTCAGAGTCGCACCATCAAGTCCGAGTATCCCGACCCCTATACCAGCTCGCCCGAGTCTCTCATGGGCTACCCCTACATGGACTCATACCAGACGGGCTCTCCACACGGTTTCCCTCACCTCATCGTGGAACTGTTGAAGTGCGAACCCGATGAGCCACAGGTGCAAGCCAAGATCCTGGCCTACCTGCAGCAGGAGCAGGCCAGCAGGGGGAAGCACGAGAAACTCAACACCTTTGGTCTTATGTGCAAAATGGCCGACCAGACCTTGTTTTCCATCGTCGAGTGGGCAAGGAGCAGCATATTCTTCAGAGAGCTAAAGGTAGGTGTGGAATGCAAACTGCTGCCATGTCCTGCTATTTGTGCAGTCTTTGATGTAGTGGGTAACTTGTTAAAATTTCTTAAAGTTGTATCAAAATAAGCGAGAAATTACTTTACAAATGAAGATGAAAAATAAATTACCTCAATTGTGTCACATTTGAATGTGTTGCTGTGAATATCCGCAGTCATGCACACTGTGATTATTTAGTAAGCACGTGGTATGCGACACAGAAATCTAATGGACATTTCTATCTGAACCACTACATTGCAGCTTGAGCTCAGCAGTCATTTGTGCTCATTAGCCTCATATTGACCACATAATACGCAATTCATTTCAGATTTTGTTATCAAAAGTCCTTCCCTGAGCTGGAAAACTTGTTTCTCAGTCACATATCCAATTCGTTGTTTGAAGCAGGTAATGTGTAAAAAAAAGAAACGCTCCCAAGTAAACTAAGACAGAATGACACACAAGGTGAAGAAATAAGTAAGAAATAAGTTATATATGATTATCACTTTTAAAATCCTATCTGCACACTGAATCACTGCAATATCAATTCAAGGCATCGCAATGAAATGTCCAAACGTTGCCAAGAGTGGTGCTAAAATATTTCCGTCATGATTTACACTTCCAGTTTCTGCCATAGACTGTATTCAGTCCATGGTTTCAACATGCTAAACTGTTTTCCCCTTTGAATGCAACAGGCAAATCAAGATGTGTACTATTTTGGAACAGTTAATGTATTTTTTTATGGCGACATAATTGTATATGTTCAAGCAGAGCAAATACTGTAGCTGCATAACCTTTTAATATTTTAACCTTCAGTGCCTCAGCCAATCACATGCAAGGATTTGGCAAGAATAGCAGTAGCACCACCGTCAGCAAAGTTTTCAAATTTAATTGCGACCCCTTTATGTAAATTTATTTCCACATTTTTTGGGGAAAGAGTTTTCATCCTCATTGCGCTCAAATGTTCTCTTTTAGAGTTCACTTACTTGCAGTATGTTTACAGTGTGATAAGGTAAGTATGAACGCACTGATGTCACAACCCCATTTCCAAAAAAGTTGGGATTCTTTGTAAAATGTAAATAGAAACAGAATGCAATGATTTAAAATCATTCACACTTTATATTTATTTGAAAGTAGCACAAAGACAATATTTCAGATGTTGAAACTGAAGTATTTTGTTTGTTTTTTTTTAATTGGAATTTGACGCCAGCTACACATTTCAAAAAAGTTGGCACAGGGGCATGTTTACCACTGTGTTGCATCACCTCTTCTCCAATAAATACTGTATGCGTTTGGGAACTAAGGAGAGCAACAGCTATAGTTTTGAAAGCAAAATACTTTCTCATTCTTCTCATTTAGGATTTCAGCTCCTCAACACTTTGTAGCCCCCATATTTTTTGTTTCATAATGTGCCAAATATTGTCAGTGGGTGACAGGTCTGGACTGTAGGCAGACCACTTTAGCACCCATAATTTTTTACTGCAGAGCCATGTTGTTTTAAGTCATGCAGAGTATGGTGTTTAGCATGGTGTAGCTGAAATGAGCAAGGCCTTCCCTTAAAAAAGGCATCTGGATGACAGTGAATGTTACACCAAAGCCTCCATATATCGATCTCCATTTATGGTGTCTTCACAGATGCACAAGTTACCCATGCCATGTTCACTAATACACCCCAATACTATCATGGATGCTGGTTTTTGAATTGTGTTCTGATAACAAGCTGGAAGGCCCCTCTCCTCTTTAGCCCAGAGGACGTGGCATCCATGATTTCCAAAAATAATTTCACATTTTGATTAGTCAGACCACATGGCAGTTTTCCACTTTGCTGGAGTAAGTGAGCTAAGGCCCAGAGAAGAAGGCAGTGTGTCTGGATCCTGTTTATATATGGTTAAATCTCTACACGGCGGAGTTTTTACTTGCATTTGTGGATTCAGTGACAAACTGTGTTTACTGGCAGTGGTTTAAAGGGGTGTTCCTGAGTCCATGCAATGATGTCCACCACAGAATCTGTCTGTTTTTAATGGAGTGTCGCCTGAGGATTTGAGAATCACAGCCATTCAAAATCGGATTTTGGACTTGTTCCATGTGTGCAGAGATTTTTGAGGGATTCTCTGAAACCTGTTTCTTAAATTGTTGAACTATTTCCTTGTAATCTTTGATGGAGTGGTTAAGCCCTCTCTATATTTACTAATGAAAGACTTTTTATACCCAATTATGTTACTGACCTGTCGCTAAATATTCTAATTAGCTGTGAGATGTTCTGCCAGTTGTCTTTATTTTAGCATCATGCAACTTTCCAGTCTTTTATTGTCCCATCTTTTTTTAGAACATATTGCAGTCATCAAATTCAAAATGAGCAGATATTTTTCTAAAAACAATAAAATTCATCCATTTCAACAACTGATTTGTGGTCCTTGTCTTATTTCCAAATGTAGGGTTTTAATCGATCTGCAAATCATTGCATTCTGTTTTATCTACCTTAAAATAGTGTCCCAACTTTTTTGGAGACGGGGTTGTATATTTTTATTATTCCCATCCTACTGTTTGTCTATCAGAACATGAATTTCCCGGACCTTAGCCATTGAATAATCCCTAGAACATGCAAAAATCTTCATGGGACAGGATGATAACCCCTCACATGCAGCACTAAGACTAAAAAGTTTACCTTTGTTCACTCACATTACTGTGTTAGAGGTTTATTTGTTCATGAAAGGGTTAATATATATGATCACCAAAATGGACCCAAACAGAATAGGTTGTACCTTTTGTTATTTGTTGCAGTTTGGATGGGTTTCATTTCTGCCCATTTTCTCTCATGTCCTCTCAACAACATTTTCACGCTGCAAACCTTTCTGCAACAATTTGATTCTAATTGTACCTTCAGAGAGCTGTGTCTTTGTCATGTCCACTATTGTTTTCTTTGAATAGGTTTTAAAATGCGTGTTGACATTTATCATGCAGCAAATCCCTGGCATTTTTGTTCGTAAATTAGCATGAGATGCATTGTACTTAAGTGCTTGTGCAATGAAGTGGGTGTGGTAGTACAGGCCAGAATTGTTTTTATAATCATTTTGAATGACCACACTGTATGACATGGCATACTCAAAAGCTCCTCTTTTTCACTCAAATCCTCTGACAAATTATGCCCAGCCACACTTCAGTCCAAAATGCCATTATGTTCACTAATGACTAGTTAGATTAGCCTTATTTACTAGTGGGAGAACCTCATTGCTGAAATAATAAAACATTTTGCTTTAAATAGGGGGTAATTCCAGCACCCATGTGATTGTTTTGTGTTGGTTCTGAAACAGTAGGAGGTAGATCTATCACAGACAAGAGCACAAGTGAAATTACTGCATAAGTGGACATACTTCTCCTCAGTCTCTTTAAATTAAATGGCTCGCAACAGCACAGGTTAGAGAACTGATCCCCTTGCATCTGCAAGTTCTGGAGAGCTCCTGTTCTAATTAGCCAGTACATGCACAGCCATTGTAAAGCCAACAGCTTAGGGAGGGGGTTAGGTGAGCATCGAGAATAAGCCAATCGTGTTTAAACAAAGAAAGCTGAGGAAGACTCAAGGTACATGATCGTGTCAAGTACTTCACAAATACAAACTAAAAGTGCAACAAACCTAAAAGTAACGTTGAGGCAAGCAATCAGCTGATAGTCGTCATTGTGCAGTTTTACCTCATCAAGCATGCACAAACGCTTGACCAAACATAACTGCACCGCAAGCATATTATGGTGACATATAAATAGGCTATATAAATATCTCTTGTGTATGTGCACTTCTATACTGTCGAAGCAGCTGCTTGATATTCATGCACTGTGATACTTAAGGCATTTAGTACCAGTGCTAAGGTTTAGAATCTAATGCATATAAGTAAACATTTGTTGGCGGGCATCCTGTTTCTATGGCAAAATTAGTTTGGCTGACGTATGTAGTTTGTTTGCACTTAAGGGCAGACATAAGTAGTTGCAAGCATGCGCTCGTGTGTGTGTGTGTGAGTACGTGTGTGGTTATGTGTGTGTGTCCACACTCATATGCTGCCATAATAGAGCTGGAGGTCAAGGAATGAGCTTTCTCAGAGCATCAGCCCGCTGACACTGAACACAAACTCTTGACCCTAACCCATTAACTTCTGACACAATCCAAGACCTCAAACTACCGATGTTTAACATAACTGACAACCTCAACCTACTGACATTTCACACATCTTAAATGATCAACGTACTGATTTTAGGAAATTGTGAACTGTATCCCCAATCGGCTGTCATTCCAGTCCTACAGTTGTTATTGCTAATGCAATTATCAAGTGTACTGAAATGTCCCCATAACTAAGGCTTGCACCGATCATGGAATTTATGAGCTCGCTTATACAGTCGTGCAGGCCCCTTTCAAGGGCACTGAAGTAGAACAAATACGAACAGATTCAACCATAACCAAATATCAAAATTACATCAATGTTAAATTAATAGATAATAAAATTAATGAAGCTGTTACTGTCAGGAAAAACTGATATTGCAGGTGAGTCGAAGACAGATGTTTCAGTGCAGCCTTTACATTACGGTCAGTCACAGTTTCCAACTGATGTTATTTTTTTTATTATTGGGATGTTAAGGCAATTTCATTTTCAGCGCGATGATTATTCCATTCAAAGACGATCCTTCATTCTTCATCTGAGCATGTCCTGCACGTGGGCACTGCCGCATGTTTAAATCTATTTTTTATATTCATAGAGGGAATCGGTGCTTGAAAAAGCAGAGTAACAGACCCTCAGCTTCCAGTGGTGTCCTTCAACTCGCAAGACACCACAATCCAAAGCTGTCAGCATATCTCTCTTCATTCATATCCTGTCATTAACATGCTGAAGAACTTTTGCATTTTTAGCATTTGGTTGACCGAGGTTATGCTACACGATCGCTTACTGTAGGGCTCAATGTACTTTTTGCACTTATTCAAAAGTGGCTTACTATCATCTCCATAATGTAGTCTGTTGACTATATTTAGAATGAGGGAAGTCTGTGGCCAGGTTTTATAGATGCAGATTGAACCAAATCTGAAGTCAATTGTATTGTGAATGAAAAATCTCTGTGAAGCCAGTTGTATGTAAACTTTATATCTTCATATATTTATTTATTTTGGTGCTACAAGACAGCGTTTCCCAGTACATCAGTCTAGCGATAGTCAAAAACCTCTGTTTGCAATTGCGGTGGAGAATTCCTCTGCAATGTTGACATTAAAGGCCAATTCCCTTGGCCCGGCCCCTAATTGAACACTTTCAGTGTTTGTCGAGGATTGCTGTGTAGCAGAACAATGCTGTCATCGCATTTTGTTTGTTTTAGCATGTGGATAAAGTTTGTGTGATGAAAAATGAGGCATGTCACATACAGTATAAACAGGAAACACAAGTGAGTAAGAACTTCTCAGAGATTGTGCTCCTAAGCTCCTATAAATACACCAGTGTCTGCCAGCTATTATTAGATTAATGGAACAGAAGAATTTCATTGCTAAGAGACCTGCATGTTCAAGTATAAATCGGTGAAGCATTTAAAGAATACCTTTTCTTCATCAATATAGAGCTGTATAGAAGAATCATACTTATATGATATAGGTGCTTTTAGCACTGTGGTCTTCAATAAGCAGATTTTATGGATCCATTACATATTCAGACTCTATTTTTCTCAAATAGAGAAAAAAAAGATAGTTAGTGACTTCAATCATTTCAGCACCCAGGTCTTCAATTAAGACGGTATGCTTTCCAGGAAGACATGTTCTGCAAGCTATTTTGTCGTAACTCTTCTTATGATTGACCTCCGTTCCAAACCATTTCAGCCTTTAATTTAATTAAGACCAGTTGTGTCATGAATTGGCTTCTTGGATACATCATCCACAAATGGGATAGTGAAATATAACTATATCAAATGAAAAATTTCGCCTCTGTCAGATTCTAAGGAATTATACGGATGAGCTGCTAAAAACAATGTGCCTGTTTTTTTGTGGTTTTTTTCTTCTTTTGGCATGCATACATGTGTTGAAATCTGAAATCTATCCCCACTGAGACAGACACGGCAGGCGAGCATTGTCTCTGTCACTTTTGCGTGTTCTTGGAAATGATGGTGTGCTGTGCACTGACACCTGGCCTGGTGTTTGGAGCAGGCCGTGGGAGTGGGGAAGCGGATATGCCTGTGGCACAATGCGAGAGCTGTCACCGAGGAGCTGGAGGGCGAGTGGCTCTTCCCATCGCTCGATTGTTCGAGCCATGCAGAAGAATGCCAAGTGATTCATACTCAGGCAGATCGCCCCAGCATTCAGCACCGCACCATTGTTTACCACATAGGGCACATGCGGCAGACTGTCCCCCAGGCGTCTCTCAACACAATAGGACAAAACTGAGAGTCGCACCAGATATATGTCTTTTTTGTACTTCGTCACATCTGTAGTTGCTATACATTTTTTTCATTATTATTAGTTATTTTCTGACTCACTATACTGTAGAGTGAAAACAGTCCGCAATATGCATCTTCCTGATATGTCAGTAAATCTGTCACAAATGTTTAAGTTTTAACAGAAAAAGTAAAACCTCAGAACAAGGCTCTCCAAATCCGGCCCTCGAATCCAAATACATTCCTGGTTTTCCTTCCTTCCAGGCAATTTAGTGATCAATTAAAGCTGCTGATTGGCCAGGTTGTCATCTCACCAGACTCCCAGGTAAAGGGAGGGTGGAAAACCAGCAGGTCTCAGCCCTCGAGGACTGTGATTTGAGGAGCCCTGCCTCAGAGTATTGAATCTTTACTTCTCTGATATGTCAGTAAATCTTTCGCTGATGTTTTAACAATTTCAAAAGTAGAAGTAAAACCGAAGAATATTAATCTATACTTATTCTCTGAGTACACTTAGGCTTTTCTTGAAGTTTCTCGTCTATACACTTATGTCCATACTGCTTTTCTGCGTCTGTGTTATTCTCTCTTAGCATCCATGTACACATGCATTTACACACATACTGAATATGGTGTACTTATTGTGCTGTGAAGTAGTGTTTTCCCCCTTCTCGACGTTTTCCATTCTTGCTTATTTGTAAAATTGTTGCAGATCATCTGACTAATAATACATCCCGTTACATATCCAACAATTCAATTAATATACAACAATAAGCCACGACATTAAAACCACCTGATTAATATTGTGTATTTCCCTCTCATACCGCCAAAACAGCTTTATCAAACTGAAGTCCACTTGAATTCCTGGATACAGGGTTTCTAAGCAGAACATTTGCCGGAGCATCACACTCCCTCCACCAGCTTGTCTTCTTCCCACTGTGCGTCCTGGTGCCATCTTGTTCCGTATTAAATGGTGTACTCTTACCTGTCCAATACGCATGACGTGAAAGATAACGTCACTCACTGGACTGGGGGACTTTCTTCATCTGCTCCAAGGTCTAGTTCCAATACTCATTTGCCCCTTGTAGGCTCTTTCAGTGGTGGACTGGGGTTACAATGGGCACTCCGACTGATCTCTGGCTACACAGCACAGTGCGATGCGCTGTTTATTGTGACACCCGTATGTATGCATCATCAAATTTTCCACAACTTTTGTCACTGTAGCCCTTTTATTGGTTCTGATCAGCTGGAGAAGTCTTTATTGCCCCAGTGCATCGATGAGCCTTTAGTGCTCAACATGCCATTACTGGTCCATGGTTGGTTCCTGCATGGAAGACTGTCCAGAATTACTCAGTACTGCTGACTGGGAGCACCCAGAGGCCTTGCCACCTCAGAGATGCCCTAACCCATTCGTGTGGCCACACTGAGCCAGCTGAAACTCAACAGTTCAAATCTTACTAGGCTATAAGATATGGCTGCAATATTTATTCTTAGTCGAGCACAGCTGTTCAGACAGAGTATTTTATTTATTTATTATTTTTTAATTTAACGCAGTAGCATGACGATGACGATACCAGACTAGCCATTAAGTTATGAAGACCGTATTAAGCATTACTACTGAGCCTGTTTGCAGCCGCTGGACAAGCGGTTATTGGAAAAGCATCTGGGGGAAGAGATACTTCACTGAATCAGGTCTGCCATGGAATAGTGTGCTGCTGAGCCAAGCATTCTGAAATGCACACAGAATCTCAGTATACTGTACATCATAGTGTACTGCATGCTCTCCAGCATTACTGCACCTACTGCAAAACTAATTATCCTTTCACACTAATTACACTTTTTGTTTCTTTGAAGGGGGAGTGTACATCTCTTGTCAAAGTCACTCAAATCCTATTTCTCCCAAGTCTAATGCATCAACGACGATAACTGACTGTTCGCTTAATGTCTGTGGTCTGTCTCTCGACCTTGACATACGCAGTAGTTAAAAGACAATCAACATTATCTGTGGCTTTAATGTTTGGCTCATCAGTGTAAGACAAAGCCAATATAAGTAAACAGAAAATGCAGCTTTTAAATGATAATTGAGTTTACTGAAAGTGAAGAGTTGCTTAGAAACTTTATCACTCATGTGAAAAAAATTATTTCCCTCTTTAACCTCATAACTGGTTGTACCACACTTGGTGGCAATAATTACAATCAAATATTTGGAATAACTGGCAATGAGTCTTTTACATCAGTGTAGAGGAATTTTGCCCCTACTTTGTTTTAATTCAGCCAAATTGGCAGGGTTTTGAGCATGAAGCCTGTTTAAGGTCATGCTGCAGTATCTCAATCTGATTCAAGTCAGGGCTTTGATTAGGCCACTCCGAAAACCTTCAATTTGTTTCTTTTGAACCATTCAGATTTGGACTCGCTTGAGTGCTTTGAGTCATTGTCCAGATGCATAATCCAACTGCTCTTGAGCTTGATGTTATAAACTGATGGCTGGATGGTGTCCCTCGGGATTTTCTATTGAAAAGCAGAATTCATGGTTCCATCAATTGTGGCAAGTCACCCAGTTCCTGAAGCGGCAAAGCAGCCCCAGACCACCACACTACCACCACCGTGTTTAACTGTTGGTATGATGCTTTTATTATGCAGTACTATATAGCTTCATGCTAGCTGTAATGGGATCCATGTCTTTCAAAAAGTTCCACTTTTGATTCATCAAGCCACAGAATATTATCCAAAAAGTCTTGGGGGACATCAAGATGTTTTTTTGTTTTTTCTGAAAATGTGATGAGGGTTCGTGTTCTTTTTAATTAGCAGTGGTTTTAACCTGCTGGCTCTCCCATGGATGCCATTTTGGCCCAGACTTTTTTTTGAATCGTGAACACCGACCTTAACTATGGCAAGTGAGGGCGACAGTTCTTAAGATGTTAATCTGGGTTGTTTTGTGACCTTCTGGTTGAGTGAGAGTCGATGCACAGCCACTGCTAGGAAGGTTCGCTGGTGTTCCAATTCTCTCCAATTGTAAGTGACGCCTCTCATCATGGTTAGCTAGTGTCTCAGATCTTTGCAAATGACTTGTAACCCATTCTAGATGGATATATTTCAGTGACTTGATGCCTCATCTGCTCTTGAATTTCTTTCGATTGTGGCATTGTGCGCTGCTTTTTGACTACTTCACATTTCCAGACTGTTTTTTTTTTGTTTGTTTTTTTATTGTTGTTTTGATTCAGGAGGATTGGTAGTGATCATGCCAGGTTTATATCAGTGAAATTCAACCCAATTCTCAATTAAATTTGTTTAATTGGTTGAGTTAGTAACAAAAGGGGCAATTTCTTTTTCACATGGGACCTTGTATGGTTGGATAATTTTTCCCTCAATTAGTGACATCATCATTTAAAAACTGCATTTATGTTGACTCAGATTATTTTTTTCTGCTATTATTGATTATCTGTGAAAAATATGCAAAAATAGAAGAAATCAAGAGTCCAAAGATTTTTCTGAGCTTTGTTTACACAAACAACATGCTCACATTCTCAGTCAGACTCAAGCTTGCACTCACATGCGTGCACACACATGTATATGCACACGGAGCCAGTTCAAACCCAGGACTTCAAATTTTACTAGGCTATAAAATATGGCTGCAATATTAATTTTCAGCTGAGCACAGCTGTTCAGGTACAGTTATTTATGTATTTATTTATTTTTATTTTTTTTTAATTTTACGAAGTAGCATGACAATGACAATACCAGACCAGCCATTAAGTTATGAAGACTGTATTAAGCATTGTTACTGAGCCTGTGTGCAGCCACAGGACAAGCGGTTATTGGAAAAGCATCTGGGGGAAGAGATACTTCACTGAATCAGGTCTGCCATGGAATAGTGTGCTGCTGAGCCAAGCATTCTGAAATGCACTTAGAATCTCAGTATACTGTACAGCATAGTGTACTGCATGTTCTCCAGCATGACCTCACCTACTGCAAAACTACTTATCCTTTAACACTAATTACAATTTTTGTTTCTTTGAAAGGGGGAATGTACAGCTAGTGTTAATAAGCTAGTGTTATTAATGATTCCAGTGATGATGACATTTTTACTGCCTTTTATTTACCAATTGAATTAGCAAATTTGGATATCGATTTCGATTATATACTTCCAGATGAATGCGAAGATCTTCTTCAGCGAGAATAGTCACAGCTCTGATGATCTGCTATGGTGTAAGGAGTATATTTTTTTTGGGGGGGGGGGGGGGGGGGGGTGTATATTTTTAAGTTATTGCGCACATTTACCTTATAAAATGTGCAATTTCTTTTTTCCGTCTGCATCAACCCCATCTTATGGGGTTCAATTTCAAGGTGCAGGTTGCTGATTGTGATTTTTACACCCCGTAACCAAAGAAATGAATAAGGTGTTTTAGGTGTGATCTGTGAACTCGCCGGCCATATATATTCCCCGGCGCTGTCAGTGAGGTCACCCAGCGCACTTCTGACAAACTGCACATGTGAGCCACCGCATGGCTGGCAGAGATTTGTAACTGTGTCCCTGGTCCATTGCATTTGAATTATTCCACAAGCCCCCTCTGCTTTACATTAGCGCCCGCGGGGAAGATGAACAAGGGACCGGAGCAGCACCAAGGGCAGGGGCTCTTCGTGAAGGACAGTGGGAAACAGGTGGGAGGTTAATGGCCCTGGACCAGTTCCACCAGCCGCTCTGGCTTGATATATGGGCTTTGGGCCTACTGCGGGCATAGGCTTTCAAAGATATATTATTTCATTTGAGGAGCAGCATTCTCGTAGCTGCATTTGTCCACTGATAGATGATATCCCCTTCCCCCGGCAGCCACTAGTGGAGATGGCGTGTGAGTTTTCGTAAGGCCTGCTCCTGTACATTGTTAATTATTTATTTTTTTCATTTTGCTGAGCTCTCTTTAACCTCTCCCTCACTCGGGCTGTGGTGCTGTACGCTGCCTGTCTGCCACGCTGCTGTTGAAGGCTGTTGTTTAAGTACAGCAATGGGGACCTCACTAAGGCTTCTTTTCATTCATAAATTATTCAGCATTGGGTTTTTTTGGCGGCTCGTTTATTTAATGTGAATCACAATTGCGCATCGTTAGTAAAAGAGAGTACATTGGCTGACTCATTGATGATGACTTCTTTGGCAGTGAGGTAAATACACAGGGAAGCAGATGTAGCAGCTTCAATTAAAAATGTGAAAGGGGCTGAAGTGACTAAAAATATGCTTGTGCTTTTTTAAAAAAAAATCAGTCCTGATTGCAAAGTGTTAACAGAGGACTGGCCAAGTGCACAGATTTATTCACAAATATGCAGCAAAATGTGCAATTTAACGCTGATATAAAGCGAATGCATGAATTAACAGAGATCCTGGGTTCGAGTGTCCTGAAATTCAAGGATTTAAATACAATATTTTCTTTCCCTGACCGCTGATTCCCTACATGTTTATGATGGTAATGATATGCGTGACGTGTGATACTTCATTGTTCTCACTGTGTGAGCCCTAATAGCCATTTTCTATCTGGTCAGTCTGAACAGCCGCCTATTACCCAGCACTCCGACTGTCTTTTACCCTGGCCCTACCTGGACCGGTGTCCCATAATGCTTTGCACCAGTCTCTAGGGACTGGAGTGGCTAGAGGAAGGAAACATATGCACTTGTTAAAAGGAAAGATTTAGGGGTTTGAAATCCAACAGAGACATGGAGACATGAAGGAGGAGTGTTAGCCAGAGAGTCTGTTCGTTCGCTTGTTGCTTTGATGAGGGATAAAAGGTTGTCATGAACTACCAAGCTCTTAGCTGAGAGCTGATAGACTAATTCTGGCCAGTCTACCATCTTGTTTTCTTGCTGAGACTAATGTGGACTCGGTTAACTGCCCCTGGAAGAGTCCTAAATGAAAAGGCCTGTTTGTTTCCTCCTTTTCCCTTTGCGACTCAAAAAGTTTGCACTGTGAAATTCACTTTCATGAGCAGACTGTCTCGTCTCGGAAAAACAGTGTAAATGTAAGCTCATTTTTCATGATTAGGGTAAAAGCCTTTGGCAGGTCAAGCGGCTCTTAAATCGAAGGTGTGGGAAGTAGCTGTTAGTGGTGTCTTCTGTTCCCAATTATGGTTTTGCGGTGTCATACTGAAGCAAAAAATCAGTGGGGTGATGGGGGAAATTGGTAAACAAAGTCGATATTGCCGCATTTAGCGAACGGCTTGCTAACAAATCAACACCACAGTGGGCCTGTTTTTAACATCTTCTGCTGTCAAATATAAGACAGAAATTTCTTTCTGAGTCGTCCTCTTTGAACATGGTACAGCTCAATAGAGGTTATTCAGGACGACTTTGCATGCTGTTCTACAAATGCTATCTTAGTACTGCATGACCTCTGTTTTGGTCTACTAAGTACAGTATCATCAGTCAACTCAAGACATCGAATTGGCAACAGTATGTGAGTTTTCAAGAGATGCTCTCAAGTCACAACAATTGCTGTAGTTTAGTGATTTGAATGTTGGACATATGTTATCAGAGGCAGTAAAGATAAACTACAGTGCTTATGAGTACTGTAAGTTCCCTTTAGGTCATGTGTCAAAGGTGGATTATGTCCTGCCCTCAGATTAGGCTAGTTCTAAATTAGTTAAGCAACAATTTACAAAAGTATTTGTCTTTCTGAGCTTGTTTTTTAAGAAAAAAAATTTGTTTGGTGGGGTCAGTAATTGTTCATTGTCTTTTATTTTTTTAAGCACTACTTCTATTAACTCATTGCATCTTTTTTTTCTCCATGTGTTTAATCAATTGCTGCAGTCGTGCCTTGGGCGTGCCCAACATTGTCGGCAGTTGTCTTCAGAGGCTATTTCTGCCACTTATGTACAGCTGTCTATTTTGGACGGAGGCTCACTGAATGAGTCAAAAGACAATAGAAAACCAGCAGACCCTGGGAGACGAACAGTGTGCAGTGTATGCTTACAAGGGATTTATATTTAGCCGACATATGTGATTAGATTTGCACTTTGATGAATGACGTGTGTTTCAGATGGGTAACGTTATATTCACAGGGTTATGATGGGCAAAATTCATGAGACCCTTCACCAGAAAATGTCTTTAGCCCAGTTACTAAAATTGGATAAAGCCACCTGTTCATTAGTCCACTTTACATCTTTCCTTTTGTCTGAATCCCTGCCCGGAACACCAGTTGGCAGGCCTTGGTGATAAATGTTTCCAAGCGCAGATTTTTTTTTCATAATACTTATTACAATGGATTTGTTTTATTGCACTCCCTCATGAAGGGTATGAAAGGGCATTTTCCTGAACTCAAATAGTGATTAAGAGAAACATTCAGCTTTGGCTTAAGGTTCGAGGTTTAACAGTCACAGTAACCATGTTTTGATGTTGAGATGTTTTGACATTGAATTTGACAAATTGAAAATGGGACTGTGTGATTATGTGATTTGGTTGATCATATTACATATCAATATGGTTTTCCGAAAAAGAGTTGTGCTTTATCACTGAGTAAAGAAAGCCTCATTGTGCTATAATCCTGAGCTTTATAATTTGTTTACGCCCCTTTATTGGATATTTACTCTAAAAAGCAGTTTATCACTGGTGCATTTTTGGCAGCTACCTGGGAATCAGTGGCCATTGATTTGTTGGTTTCTGAGCGTTGTTTACGTGATACCAACACGTCAACTCTTTTGTGGTCAGCTGTATCTCTCAGGTAATTATGTGTCACATCATCATATTGTGATATGTTATTCTGGGGAGTGTTGTTGTTTGCGTAGGTATAAAGACTCTGTCCGGGGAGTTTTGGTTATGTTCAGGTGGAGAATAGTCTAGGGAAAGTGTGGTGCTCATTCACCGTGACCACTTCACTAGCAGCACGGCCATTGTGAAGAATAAGAATAATTTCTTCACCTTTATCAGTGCATCAAGCAAACGCATAAATACCTCTGGCATTTTATAATTAAGTAGCACATAAATCCCTGATTCGCATTAAACAATGGATGAAGTGAAGAATTTGAGAAATCACTCAACGCCCAGCTAATGCAGAGCAGTGCCCTGTAGATTACACACTGCTGAAAGATCAATATCTCCTGTCTGCAGTGAGAACTCATTTCAGATTTGGAAAGCATTACGTTCTCACTGTATTTTGGTTTGGGGGTACTTCAGGGAAAGATCACTCCCATGGCTTCATGTATGTTATAAGCCTAATGTTCGTCTGAATAATTGATTAGCCTGCGCTGTTTTTTTGATAATTAGTTGATAGCATCTTAGCTTTAAGCCCTCAAATCCCAAGATGGAAGCTCAGAGACCATTTTCAAGTTACCATGAGCATTTTTCTGAAGAACTTTACTGCTTGACACCAAAGTATTGTGGATTAATTTGCATTTTCTTCTGCCTGAATACTGTGTTTTTTAAAGAGAAGAGAACACTATATGTCTTGACAGCAATTGAGATTGATTGATGGGATTGTTGGTGCACTCCTAAGAGCACTTTGTTGTTCAATTCTAAGAATTCTGAGTTGACAAGAATTGTCAACCTTTTCTTTGAATATGTTTCGTCTCTTACGAAGACAATGCTACATACATTGTTTTGTCACTAAATAATCTGAAACGCATTCTTAAATGTGCATGGCTTTAGTTGTATGTCATTTATTTAGTTAGAATATTTTTCAAAATCAGATATTCTTTACTTTTGCCTGTATGGTGAAAGCAGTGCTGGTTGTCACGGAGGTCATATTTGCTTAAAACACTGTACTGTACATCGGTCAGGGGCAGCAGTACCTTAAGCAATGCAGAAACTGATAACTGAGCTATAGGAAATTGTTATGACAACATGTTCGGCTACTTTGTTTTCATTGTGGTGAAGGGGGGGGGGGACTCTGAATGGACTCAGATGCACAGGTCAGGGATTTGACTCTGGAGTCAGTTAATGTGGTCACCGTGGGAACTGATCAATCTGTATGTTTCAGCACTATTGATCGAGCAGTCCATCAGGCCGGCCTTCCTAGCGTTAACCGCACAGCTTGCACAACCAGATTGATATCTGCTGACCCTGTGGAGCCAATCAGAGCCTCCCGTAGAGAGGTCCTACTTATTCTCATTCACGGCAGCAGCCAGCCGTCCCAGTGCCTGCATTTACTAATCTGGCACCGCACGCACCTGTGCCGTGAATTATGAGAACTCCTAAACCCTCCCAGTTGGAGGCCTGAATACCGTTCGCTTTTGTTTTACTGAATGAAAAATATCCATCTGCCTCAGCTCTAGACAAGAGAGAGCTTTCTTAGAGCAAATTGTTCTAAACTTACTAAAACTGATTGTGGACAAAACAAGCCAAGGGGTTTCTTTTAGGGTTTACTCTCACTGTAGCCAAGGCCCGTCAAGAGGAGTTGATGCTCTTTTCCTGCATTTTGCCTGCGTTTGATGGTGGTATGAACAGGACCTGACTGAAATGTGAGCACTGAGGTATACACCTTGGACAGTGACCCGGACGGGCTCAAGCAAGAGAGAGAGAGGGGCTGTGGTGGCCACACTTATTGATATTTCGGCTCGCTAATGGCTCCCTAAGCAGCCTGATAAGCCCAAGGCGCAGACAGAGACAATGTCACTGTAAATATGGAGATTTTCGGAAGGTCTGTAAGAGATAAAAAAGCATAATTATCTGCAGTGAGTTTGGTTATCATGTCTCTCGGTCAGAGAAAGTTCACTTTGACACTTCGGAGTGTGTGTCATATCTGTGGAATTAGAGTCGACAGTGCTGCGCGCTCTCTGCTAACACAGCCAATGTAATGGGAGCTCCACACCAGAGCTTGAAAAATGGTTGCAATTACCCAAAATTTGCAGCAAAGCACAATTTCTTGAAGTGGGTTCTTGTTCTTTTTCAGTCATGTTGAAAACCTACAGGTCTTGGCAATGAAGTGAACTTTGGTAAAAGAAAAGACAAAGTTAGTGAAAATAGTGTAATATTTTCACTGCAGGAATGAATTTTTTGTCTTTACGGAAGAATTTGTGATATCAGAGCACAGTTTTAGTGGGGCACAGTTCAAGGATGTTTCTGCATCCCATGAATTGGTTTGAACTGGAGTGAACTCGGTTTTTGTTTTAAAATGTAGCATTTTCTTTTTTTTTTTGTTTCTCGTGAAATGTTAAAATTGTGTTAATGCAGAGGTCATTTGGAGAGAAACTCGGTGTTTTTTGGGAGTAAATATTATTTTAATTCTGTTCATTAAGAGACACTCAAAGGAGTGCATAAATCTGTTCATTACAGAACACGGTAAGAAGTCAATTAATCTGTTCATTAAGAAAGATCAAAAATGAGTCCTGTTAATAAAAATAGGCCCAGCTGTGTGTGCTCATTAAACTGTGGAACTGAGATTGCTTAACAATGCTTGTGGCGGTCTACCAATAAAAGCACAAGTGTTGCCTGCAACACTTGCAATGTAGGCTCCTGACGATCAAGTGCTTATTTTTCCTGGCAAGAAAAAATGAATAAGGCACCACCTCATGTAAATTACTTTGGATTGAAAAAAAAAAATAAATTAAAAAAAAAAAAAAAATATTTATATATATATATATATATATATATATGTATATATATATAAAATTTATTTATATATATATATATATATATATATATATATATATATATAGCTTACTCATTCTGTATTGATTTATTTAACTTTTTGCTTCAAAATTCACATATCCTTCATATAAAGTCAACATCAATGCTCCCATTTTAAACAGGGTGAGTGTGTAGACCAGTTGGTCATTCCTGAGAAACTGAAGTACAGTGTAAACATACTAAATTGATAATTGCGTACATTTTAGTGGAAATGCAATCCCTATTTTAAAAACAAAGATAGCTTTTAAATTTTTGAGGCACATTTTATTTTCGGGGTTTGTAAATGGGAATAGTATGAAAATGTTACAGATGAGAGGTATAATTCCAGGGCTTGGCATGTGTTTGACTGAGTGCAGTTGTCTGGATTCTGTATTGATGATATGAATATATAAATGTTGGAGAGCTGGGTATATGCCCAGCATTATAATAGTCTGAACATCAGACCTCTAGCTGTCTCACCAGCTGTAAATCAGGTATTTCTGCACATCCAAACCTTAGGCTATAAGGGTCCGTGCTGTAACTATTCATTCCTACCAAAGCATGAATGCCCACATTGCCCAGCTTCTTAAGTGCAAATCGGAATTCGGCGCATAAAGAGAATTATAGTACTTCTTGTCACTGCTTACTTATTGTTTTATGGGGAAAATAATATTTAATCACACTACTTTGACTGACTTATTCTACCTTTGTTCCGTATCTTCATAGAATGCAATAAATAGTAACAAAGGCTCATAGTAACTCTTGTCCATGTTGTAGTTTTGACAGCATCTACTTTGAACTCTGTACTGAAGCAAAATAGACCCTCAGTATTAAATGCACTGATATAGGGAACTGGTAGAATTTTTTTCTGACTGTTATCTGTGTCCTGGGTGGAGTTCAATATGACAAAGTGAAGTACGAAATATATGCTTTTTGCACCATGTTGAAATGCTAGCGGTTTATTGTGTCCTTTTTTGTGACAGACATTTCCATGTTTCTTACCCACTAAGTGTCAAGCAGGGCTGGAATCTCAAGGCTTGGCACATTTCAGTGATGAAAGCTCTGTCTATATGAACCCTATGATGTTTAGCAGTAAAAGCTTGACAGGGAAATACTAGTGTCTGTTGCACGTAGAAAATGTCAGCTCCGTCTCTCCGTGCCCCTCGCCTTCTCTTCAGGCCTGTTGTCCTCCATCGAGCCGGACGTCTTCCCCTTCTAGCACACTTGTCCTCTTATTTTACTATGGCTGTGAGTGGCTGAAGGGTGGGCCCTTTGATTCAAGCTCATCGCCAACTCTTACCATTTGACAAATGGCTTTGAAAGCCGGGCATGTCTTTGCCTTTGCTCTCGGAGTATGTCATTGGTGGTTGCGGCACAAAGATCTGGGGGGTGTCAGGCATTTTAAACAGTGGGTGCTGGGTTTCTCCTGAAGGTTGAAGGGCCACATCTGCATTTTGCATCAGTTCAGTGCCTCCAGCTCCATGCCAAAAACTCAAATGGTTCCAACTTGTCATCAGAAAGTTGGGGTAAAAGACAGAATTCATGAGTACTGCCTTTTGCATTCAGTCTCTCAACTCCTGCCTCTGCTTCTCTGTTAACCGTTATGAGTTTTCCTTGAGCTTACTCTGTCAATAAATTATTTTATTTAATTTCGATAGGAGTCACATGAGGTCTATACCATATGATTACCACGATTATTTAAGTGAAACTTTTGTTGGTTAGACATTTCCTAGTTGGCTTATGGCACACGCTCGCACACACAGACACACACACGCACACACATACACACACAAAACTCATGTCTATGTAAGCAGGCAGCATTAATCTTTCAGCATGATCCTGTGCAAGGACATTTTAATAATAACTGTTCTGCAGCTCACTCACTGTACAGTTGATAAGGCAAAGTCATCCTCAGTTCTCCATGCTGTCTAGACCAAATAATTGAAGCCAAGCATGTTTTGTCTGAGCGCAGGATAAACAGAATTTCTTCAGCCAAAACATTTATTGTCTACAAGAAAATATAAAAGGTAAAACTTGCAAATTAAGCATGCCCTCGTTCAAGGTAATGATTTGCCTTATATGTATAACATAGTATTCAAGGTAATGATTTGCCTAATATGTATAATATAGTTGCCTCTTGCTGACACCTTGAGATAGTTTAATATTCATATTATAAATATAATATTTCAAATTGAATACTTTCTGTACTGTTGGTCTACCATTTTGGGGGTCATGCTTGCCTTTGAACCACTGACTGTCATCCTTGAATCTCCTTTGGGCAAATGTTCTAAATATTTCTGAACAAAAGAATTGTAAAAGTTTATTTCCCTGTCTGGTCGGCTCAAAATGAGATGGTAGTATCGACAGAAAGAAATTTTATGAGAATAAGGGGGACACTGTAATTCTCTTCTGTGGCTTTCAGCTCTTTCCCTATCCCTGTGATCTCTCTCGCTCTGTTTATGAATCATTCTTTCAGGTAATCATTAACAGCAAGAGGTGTGAGAAACAACGCCGATGACAATGGCCAGGTTGTTTAGAGGTTTGACTCTCCGCTAGTCCAGTGTCAGAAGTCCCTCTCACCTGGCATGGGAGCCAACCTTTGTGGAAATTTAGAACATTTTTTTTATTATAAATAATGAGTGATGTCACTCCCTGGTGTCATTCAGCAGACAGATAAATTAATAGATCTGACAACTGAAGATAAGTGTTGCTGAGAATTTTCCATGCTGTTGAACATGTGTCTGGATTCACATGAGAAAGTCACACTGGTAACTTCTCTAGATTCTACACATTTGGTCAGAATTGTGAACCTTCCAGGCAGAGGTAGATTGTATCCACTATGTAAATAAAATTATCTTTCATGAGTCTCTCGGTAACATTTTCTGATATGATACTGAATTAAAGACTGTAAGTGTGACAATTGTAAAAAAAAGTTTAACACCCATCAAATGTCAGCGTTTTGCCTTTACATTCATTTCATATCACAACCCAGCGATTCTGAAAAAGGTATTTTAATGTGTCCGTTCCGTGACATTATCAGACTCCAGATCCTTAAACTCATGCAATGCACATGAATATTACGCAGTAGTTATTGCATTCATTGTTGAAATTGGGTAAAAGCCAGAAAATGAAAATATCCGCAGCTGAATATTTTATAAAAAGTTAACTCTTTGATCCAAATCTATGGTTTTGCTTGGTTTATTTTTAATCATAACACTGAAATTCCCAAGCAGAATAACAAATCAATCGACCCAATGATGCTGTAATTTCACACTTCAGCCTGTTCTTGAAATATTCACTGTAATGAGTTAATTACAAGCGTATGAGAATCTTCTCACAGGCACCCATGGGATTGTGTGCGTAACTAAAGACGGTTTTCTTCCGTTTCTATTTTATTTCTCATGGCAGGTTGATGACCAAATGAAGCTCCTCCAGAACTGCTGGAGCGAACTCTTAATCCTCGATCATATTTTTCGGCAAGTGGTGCACACTAAAGAGGGCTCTATCCTTCTCGTTACTGGTCAACAGGTAAGTCAGCTGCCCACGCGACTGCACTCCAAACCTCCCCCAAGATCTCATCAGTCACTCAGTATGTGGATCAGCGTGCTTTAAAGTGCTATCGACTGCTCGGCCCATGCAGTCACAACTCCATTAAAAATAGATTACACTTATAGGTAAAACTTAATGTGACCAGAATAATCAATTATGCATTTTTTATCAAGACTCCGCGAGAATAAATAAACCAATGAATTAAGCATGCAACATTCTGGGCTATAAAATGAATATGATTTACCATTTGTGGCTCAGAGGACCTCCTCAGCTGCTAGTGTGATGCCTTAGGCCCAGCCAATGCAGTTATCACAGCAGGTCCTTTAATTCCTTAGTCAATCTGCTTACAGCACTGCATTCAAAGAAGTTTAAATAGGCAGTTATGAATACGCAGAATGCTGTGAGCCAGGCAAAGAAATCTGAACTGTCATTAATTATTTATACAGTCTCTCTCAATGAGTTGCTCTCACAGTTTTGGAGAGGCAGACTCGGAGAGAAGGGCCCGGTAAAAATCGAGATTGAGTGATATATTATGCCGCAGACTAGGACTACGGGACAAATACATCACAGCTCAAGTTCCTCTGGGGCAACGACAGAAGATTGAGGGTGAAGCGTTTCCAGAGATTTGCCCTGTTGTTGGGACATGATTTCGCTCTGTAATTTTATGTCCTCTGGCAGTATTATTGACAGAGGGAGAGGGAGAAGAGGTAAGGGGTTCATTTAAGGATGACGGCGAGGTAGTTCCGATCTTTGCATTCTTTGCACGGCGAGAGTCGGCAAAGGTCCGCGAGTCGCCGTAGTCCGTACCCATTTCCGCCGGCACGGAGTGGTTCAGCCGTGGCCGGGGACCCCTGAAGCAGCTGCCCCTCCCTCCATGGCTGATCAGTGCTTGAGAGGGGGGGGCATATGGCGGCGGGGGAATACAGTGCCCAGACTGGTTTGCATATTCTGGTTAATGAACAGCTGGTGTGAATGAGTCTGTGGGGAGAGGAATTCATTATCTCCCATTATTCTCTACTGGCCGAGCAGTGACAGCCACCTTACTGCTCCAGCTCACCCCACCGCTGTGGGCAGTGGGGGAAAGGAAACGCCGCTGTTTACAGAACACCGGGGCAATTAATTTGCGAGCGATAAGACTGCAGTTTTTTTATGGACTTTTTATGTTTGCACTGAGCTCCAGAATAGTGTGATCCCTGTCCATACAAATCGGAGGTGTGCTTGCTGATCTCTCCCACCCCCCTCCCCCCCAACATGGCTTGTGTGTGTAAATATTATCAGATTCCTGGGAGTACAGTCAGGGAGAAGCCAGGACGCTCTAATGACGGCGTAAAGGGTAATTGATTTGCACACCATGCTGCATTTGTTCAGAAACGGAGCAGCGTGTGTCATCTACAGCCCGTAGCAATAACCATCAAAATTTCCTCAGTACTTGAGCTTATCTGTCCTTCTAGGCAATCTAAATACTCCATACAAAAATGTTTTTTATATCTAATATTTGGCAAATGCTAAATAGTTGTCTTTAAAGTCTGCAGGCAGAAGGATACGCTCATCCACATAAAATTTTGTTGTACTTCAATGTGATGGAACTTCGGAATAATGTTAATCCACTTTTCACATACTATTTTAATTCAATTTAATTCAATATTTATGAGTTTCTTGTGTTCAAACAGGGCAAAAGCTGCCAGATTTGCGAGCAGTGTCCATTAAGAGCAACAGCTTTACAAAACCTTGTGTTTTATTTAGCTGAATTAGTTGGTATTCCTTTTGTCAGTCAGGTCTTATTGATTATCTGGTAATGCATCGCATTTTATGAGTAGCTGAAACAGCTCTCGAAGATCGTCTCTGTCGGGAAGAGAAACTGCGGACATGCTACAAAAACATTTCATTTACCATTATGCATCATGGGCAATTTTCCGCTCGGAACACGGGAAATATATGTGACAAACATGTGTGTTTCTCCACTGTGGAGCTTTTATTGTAGGTAAGGCCATAATGCGAGATGAACCAGCCAGGCCCGGGTTTTTCATTTAAGTTATTTCATGCACAGTTGATTTTATGTAAATTGATTGACACCTTTGGGGGGGGGGGGAGGGTATGCTTTTCACTGACTCATAATTTTTTACTGCCTTAAAAGAGAGGAGGGGGAGGGGGAGACGAGAGGGAGGAGGCGTTAGGGGAAAGACGTGTGCATCTGGAATTCTCCGGCTCACGCTAAAAAATTCTACTCATCATATTTGCACAATAAATAAATTCCAATCTGCCTGGTTTTTAATTGCAAATCCTGCACGGGGGACCCCTTCCTGTGCTTAGGAGGCTGCCGTCTACCTTCTTCCAGAAACCCGAGTGCAGTCAATTATGGTAATGAATTGTCAATAAATATAAAAATTTAATACGGCCTGCTTACAGAGAGTGGCAGCTAAGGACTTGCCTCCCAGTCAAATTTGCTGTTGCTGCAGATATTAAGTGCACCTGAAAGAGTAGCTGTGGGCCACGGGGCCCAAGCGAGGGCCCCCAGGGGCCCGACTGCAACCACCCCCCTACCCCCGGCTGGCGCAACAGCGCCTTGTGTCCAGAAGCTGGGGAAGAGTGAATGCAAAGCCTGTGTTTATTTGATC
Source organism: Gymnothorax reevesii (assembly GCA_029721435.1). Taxonomy (NCBI): domain Eukaryota; kingdom Metazoa; phylum Chordata; class Actinopteri; order Anguilliformes; family Muraenidae; genus Gymnothorax; species Gymnothorax reevesii. The sequence goes on from CM056575.1 coordinate 115,419,831, forward strand.
TTGATTATCATGCTACTTTTGCCCTCGTTCCCACTCCCTGCTGTGCAGATAAGATATACGGTGTGGCGCGCGGGCCGGCTTCGACGGGAGCCAAGTGGAGTGTGTGTGTGTGTGTGTGTGTGTCTGGGGGAGTTTGGTGTGAGAGCATATCTGCCGTACAAAGCTGAGGGCGGCCGTGAGTTTTCATTGGGCCGTTTTTTGTTTGGGTGATCGCTGTATGTGTAGACGGAGGACAGAGGAGCGTCAAGTAGATAAACACTGACACAGAAAACTGAAATGAATCCGTGTTTAAAGATTTTAACCTGAAAACAAAATCCACTTCACCATGTGACTGCACTGGCAGCATTAAGATTGCTGGAGGGCAGAAAGATGCCCGGAGATATGACACGGATTTTGGGTAATTATGACTCCTTAGGTTTCTGATAGTGTCTTTAGACCTTGTGATGTCCTGAGAGCACAAGAACTAAACTGAGTATATTAACTGCGTAGTTCAATATTTGGCAAAACTGAAATAAGCCTGTGGCACTCTAACTTGTTGCTACATCCACTAGCTGCAGTAAAATAATATGGGAGCTGTACTCACTGGAGTATAATAGGATAACTATCACCCCAGCCATGAGTAAGTCTTTCATTGACTCCTCAACAAATGCTCAAGACTGTCAAAAATAACAGTGTTTCGGGCCACAAAGCAGAGAAAATGAGCGAACCATGTATGATTTAGCTGGGAACATTAGCATAGTTCAGAACAATTAATGTACTGGCAGGCAAAACATTCCAGATCAAAAGGAGTTATGACATCTTATGTGCCTCTCTTTGTCAATCCAAAATGCAATACTTTGGTAATCAATCCAACAACAGAAACTTCGTAAAATTTCAAAGGACGCAAAGGTCCTCTTTAATTTAAACAAAGAGCACATAGCGCATAGTCCACATGGCACATAGTGCAACATGACACAAGGCGGGCGATCACTAAACAGTGATATGATACAGGAATACTGAAGCATATCATTAATAGCCTTTTATTTATTTATGTGTATGTTTGCTTATTTTGGAAAGGGTTTAAAATGCACTGCAAAAAAAAAGATTAATGTAAAAGCTAATATTTCTGCTGCGTTAATCCCAATCTCTAATGATTTGTGAGTTCCCCATGGCTGGACACCTAATTTTTGGTGTTGCGCGGGGTTCCTGTGAGGTAGGCTGCTGATGTGTGCGGACACTGTATAACCGATAGTGAAAATCTCCGCTCCTCTTCTTGCTTCAGGTGGACTACGCCGTAATCGCCTCCCAAGCCGGAGCCACTCTGAACAACCTCATGAGCCACGCACAAGAGCTGGTGGGAAAGCTGCGCTCCCTGCAGTTTGACCAGAGGGAGTTTGTCTGCCTCAAGTTCCTGGTGCTCTTCAGCCTGGGTGAGTATATGTGTGTGTCTGAGTACGTGTGTGCGTGTGTGTGTACGTGTGTGTGTGTGTGTGTGTGTGTGTGGCTGGGGGGCGAGCACTGAGACTCCTGCGCAGATTTATACTCTCAGTTTCCCCCAAGGTCATCAGAGGACCTTGGAAATTGCCAGGCGACTCTAAACGCTACTTCACACAGATAAAAAAGACAACGGCGCAGTTGTTATGTGCGCAACAATTTCACGCCCATATTCGGGGGACCTGGAAAGACTGGGCTTAATGGAGCACCGCGCTGTGGCTCCAGCTGAAATGTGCAGCGATGACAATTCATCCGTGCAGCCTTATTGATGCCATTTCCCTTGTAATGTGGCACGACTGTTCGTCACCACGAGTCCTCACACTGGAAGGCGGAGACGTGAGGAAGTTGTATAGCACTGCCTTCATTTTAAGTGGTGAAGACTGCGCTAAACGGGCCGGACTGCAGCTTTAGCTGATTTTATTTGTGGTTCTCCATAATGGCCGGAGGCATCGGCTGCAGGAAGAGATGAATTTGCTCACATTAGGCGTGTGGTGATTTGTACACTACAAGCAAACCTGTCAGCTGAGATGTGGCCTTTCTGTGTGAGACTATTGCAGCATAGTCAAGCTAAGGGGTTTACTTGGTTTTTTTAATAAAAAAATTTAAAAAAGTTATTCCCCATTAAAAGGAAGCCAATGTGACTTCATTAGTACACTTTGATGACCTGGTAAGAGAACAAGTTCTGTGAAATTTGGGTTTGGGGGTCCACATAATCTCGATCTACGCACACCCTCTGCATGGATTTAAGATCTGTATCTTCAACCAGTATATTTTCCCTTTATTATCATCTATTACTCTGCAATTGCAAGAATGATATTTGATCACTGCAGTTTCTTCACTACAAATTTCGAGGTGACACGCTTGACTGTCCGTAATGTCTACCATGTTATCTACTCTTTATTCAGTGTTTTAAAAGTTGCTTTAATTCATTAGGTTTTGACAAGCGTACCTTAACAGTGACAAGACATCTTATTCAATCTCTACTTCTTCATAATCTTACTGACAATCAGGAACATCTGGAGGATTATAAACTGTAAAAACGCCATTGGCATTGAATCAAGAGACACATCCTTTTATTACTGCTAGAACACTCTTCTACAGATTAAACAAAAGTGCAAGATTTTCAATTGTGAGCCAACTCTCTGGTTATCTAATGAAATTAGTGATGTGGTTATTTTGTTGTGTGTATGTGCACGTGTGTGTGTGTGTGTGTGTGTGTGTGTGTGTGTGTGGGTGTGTGTGTGTGTCGGGGGGGGGGGTTCTTGATTATCTAATTAATTTTCGCGGAAACATCATCTATAATGAAAGGCCCACCTGAGGGATGTGTTTAGCCTACGGCGGTGTTCGGGCCTCAGCCGCCGAGAGGTTGAACACTTCAGCGCGGGAACAGCTAAAGCCTGGAGATTACAATCGTACTGATTAATATCAGCCTCAGCCATGGAGGCTTGGCTGCTTCCGCGGTCATAGGTCCAGCTTTGGAGCCAATTAATAACAAGTTTATAAAAAGAGCACTGAGCAAAGCACTAGGATGAGCATGTAACGCAAAAAACGGAGCAACACACTTGGGAACTTCCCCCCTCTTTAATCCTGTCTTCCGTCTCTGTGTCGGGAGGAGCGTCGAGGGCCGGAGAGCATTCTGGTACCGGGGAAAAGTCTAGTAATCGCATTATGGCACCTCCTGAACATACTCTCTTCATGTGCAGTAGTGCGGAAAAGCATTTAGGCACCTTAGAATACATTTCGACTTAGATGGTGTTTGGTTTGTTTTTTGAAATAGTGAGCTGTAACAAATTATTCATTTAAACTTGAATGAAGGCAACCAGCTGAGAAGCGTTTTTGAGTTTTCTCAACTACAGGTCCTAGTGGTGGCACAAATTCATTTTTGAAAGAACTTGTAACTCGAAGTTGAGCCACCTCAAAAATTCTTTGCGGCTGCTTGCCTTACTATTTTGAGGTGAGTCAACTTTTTATTTTTTACCGTGTGCATCAGTTGAAAGAGCAACATTTGACACTGCCGGACATTTATTTTGAAAAAAAATTAAGAAATTAAGTTCTACAGGGAATTTGATATCCATTAGTTATTGACTGTTTACTGCTCTTTTTAACTATTTTTGAGTTAAAAAATGTTTGTATCAATATACGTGTTTTAAAGCATCATTACTTTATTAATTTATTTAATTTACCTAAGACTTTTGTACACCACTGTACGTAGAATGAAAGTGGCAGATGTGTCTTTCACATTTCGCTCAATATAATGTTACATCAGGGAGAATTATCTCTGTGGATGCTAACCTAAGAGGGTTAGGGCACTGACACTGAGGAGTAGCAATTTCTGGGCATACAATTCTGTACTGAGCATTAACACAGGACTGATTCTCTGCTGAGGTAGCATTCTCACTGATTCGGCTTCCCTACAACTGCAGTGGCTCACATTTCTCCCATTTACTTTAGGCAGCTCTGTTAGAGAAGTGCTCGGGATGGCAGAGGTATTCTGATTATTAAAACCTAAAATCAATGTGACGTATTAGAGCCGTCCGCTCAAGGCCGAGCCGGAATGGGCCGTGCCACGTTCTACGAGCCGTCTGTGTCAGTTCTCACACCTGCAAGGTCAAATACAGGCCCCCGCGTTCCTGCGTAAATCCTTGTTCACCTACTTCTCAGTACAACCCTTCCTCATTCCTGAGCTTTACAAATTAGCCCTATTAAAGGAAATCAAAGTGGCATTTCCTCTTCCTGACGTCCACTCTGCCGCGCGGCTTTGACTTAGAGTGCTCTGTCAGCCACGGAATCGTACTGCGATTCGTCAACGTCCAAGCGACGAGAGGCCCTTTGTAAAGCAAGGTGTCGATAAAGAGGAGGGGAGAGAGACATCACTTGACCTGGGAGAAGTCACTTGTCTTTGCAGGTTCGGGACAGACGGCGCTTTGCCCGACATCTCTCTCGCTCTCTCTCTTTCCCGTCAGATTGTGTTCTCACTCTGTCTTACTGAAGGCTTTATCAATAGGTAAATAATGGCAGAGCCAGCATTGATTTCCGCCCCCCGCATCTCCCCTGCGGGCCTGAGGAATGTGTGGGTGACACACAGGTGCTGGGCCAGCCGGACTGTGCCCTTCTGCACCACTGCCGTGTGGTGTTGTGACACTGCCATCGAGCGGAGAGCTGGCACTGCCCACCACTTCTGTTGCGCAACAGGATGTGTCCTTGTGTCACTCGACACCGGAAGCCTTTCCATATGTGTGAGTGGATTTTTGGCTGTTGTTTGAACTGTTTCTCACAAAGTCATGTCTGTGTGTGTATGTGTGTGCATCTGTTATGGTCAGATTTTGAAACCAATCATTTTGTGAAATTACTTGAAATTTTTTGATTTTGTGAAATGACTTAAGTTTAGCACTAGCCATTTCATGAAATGACCGAAAATTTTTGTCATTTCATGAAATGGCTGGTTTCACAATCTGAGTGTGACAAATTTATTGATAATGCCCTGTTTGTGTGCGTTAGTGCCTCTATATGTGCGTGTATGTATTGCATGTGTGAGTGCATACTTATCTTGTTTGTGCAGGTTTTTGAGAGGGAACAAAGTATGCACACTATATACAGTGCAGCATGAGTTATTGTGTACATATGTGCTTATATTTGTATGCATATGCGTTTATTGGCGCAGCCGCACATATGCATGTAATTCTGCACATACATGTGTTTGTACGCGTGTTCGTGCCAGATGTTGGAAAAAGAGGTCAAAAATCCAGTCGTAGGAACTTAATGTGACCCCAGCGATAGTTCAGCTCATGTCAGTTGTAATTGTAAGAAAAGCAGCACCGCCATGACTTGTCAGAAAGGAGTAAGCAGAGGAGAGCCAGGCCTGTGATATAAGTGTTCCCCATGGGGCAGGGGGGAGATTCGATGGGCAGCTTCTCACCTTTTATTTCTGCTAGAGGAGGCAAAGAATGCCAACAAATTCCAGATTATTCCATTTCTTTGCCTCAGTCTTTGTGTTGCATTCATGTTTATAGCAGAACCTAAATTCCCTGTAAAGTACAACCTGATTGCTCTGTTTCTATTATTCTCTATAATCACACCTCAGTTCTGCCCTTCTGTAAACTATGAGCATGTCGATGTGATTTGGCAGTAAAAGTAATGGCACCGTTTGCTCTGCGCATCTGCCTGCCTTTTATGAGGCCAGTAAACGACAGGTAAAAGGTGACAGATTTGCAACCCTCGGCGCCCCTTAGATGCGTCTTAATTCGAACACTCAGTGATTAGCTGGGCCGCGCTCGTCAGCTCCCGTCCCCGCCCCCCTCACCCTCGGCATAATGAGCTCTGTTCTCTCATTAGTGCACTCACCCCATCCCTCTGAAGAGCCTGCCCTGGTGTGATGGGGTCACCTGCCAATCTGCTGAAACAACAAACTCCAAATGTGTTAAGTCCATTTAAAAAAAATACTCCCCCGCCCCCTCCCCCACTAAAAAAAAGAAAAGAAATTCAGATTCCCAGATTGGGAGGCTCTAATGAAGCCGGTATGCCTTCTTTCACCTGTCAGAATCAATGCTTTGGTGCCCATCATGCTCACCCGAGTTCAGTAATATATGCATGGGAGAATAATACAGGCAAATATTCATTTCCTGAAATGTATGAAATCGTTTGGAATTCAGTCAGGATTGATTAACATTCAGACCCAGGGAAGGTTCAATATTTATGCTTCTGAGACCCGGCCGGGGCGAATAATGGTGCATAAAACTGCAGCTATGTCTTAATTAAATGCAAGATAATAGGGGAAGGTTTTTCTAGTGAGCCAAGCAGTTTGTCAGTGACGGGCAGTAAGTCATTTGGAAGTTGCGCACTTGAGGCGGATCAATACACATATAAACCAGAGCGAGGGACAGAGGGTCATGGTGGGAGAGCAGGGAGGCTTAGCGCAGGTCAGCGGGAGCTCGCCAGCCCCAGAAACACATCCAAGAGAAAGAAATGCAGGGAAGAGGGTAAACCTGAACTGGATGTGTTGGCATCAAATAGCCCCACCTTTCAGGCTCCTGGTTCCCATGGACCCACAGTGAATTCATTTTTGCTGAGTAATGCATTGCCTCATGCATTTTGCTGAGTAATGCTACCTTGTGTAAATATTTACATACTGTTCATATTTGATGCCCTCACAGTATGGTCCTGGTCAATTTTGACCCGGACCAAGAATATCCTCATAATAAGTGTGTATACAAAATTTTGAACTACAGATCTATTTTGAATGTAAAAAAATAGCCTATCTGACATGAGTAAATTGATGAAAAATCCTTAATTGATGTTTCAGAGAGCATTAAGAGTCTGTTTATTAGATTGTACAACACTTATTTTTGGAGAAAAACATCTAATATCACGCAATATAATATCCTGTTTTACCAAAGACATGAAAAGATAACAGCCATAATGAGTGAAATAGATTTATCGATTTGATTAAAAGTGAAAATGGCAAGAACATTCTGGAACTTTTAAAATGTATAATATAACCACATAACCATTGCGACCATTAAACACTGTCCTCACTGCTATATCATGAAATTCACGATTTTAAGAATCACAGAATCACAATCATCAATATTGATTCAACATTAATTGACATTCAGAATACAAAACATTAAAAAAGACTTATTGCTAATTAGTAAACTAGTCTGTGCCCTGAAAGCAGTGGTAGAAACCTTGCATGTGTGGGACTAGAAGATAAATTTCCCACATTTGCGGCAGATTGTCCCTGTTTTGCGGTCCTTTTTTTCCAAAGCAGAAATTGCATCTCCTTCTCTGTCCCCTTGTGTCAGCTTCTTGTGTGACTTGCTGATCAGGGCTCATCCCAAACTGATACTAATTTGTTTATTTTTAGATTATTTTGTTACATTGTTAGGGCTTGCAGATGCAGTTCTCATGCCTGTGTCAAGGCACTCTCTGACCTTCATATGACTTATGTTCCTTATGTGTATCATATATGATCACTCCTATGGTGTTTCACTACTTCACTGTTTCGAAATTCCCCCACAACACTTCAAAGGCCAGCAGGTGCCTCTGCACGAACCCGGGCAAATGCGTTGGGACCACAAACAGTTCTCGTGACTGTCAAGGTCCCCCTTGAACACTGTCACCACTGTCCCATTAAAATACACACAGACATCAAATGTAGAGTTTGACAGTTTCAAAATTCTCTGAAACCACCATTGTTCTTGATTTGACCCTCACAAATGGATGTAAATCCTTTTGAATGGATATGAGTCAAATTTTCTCTCCTGTGCAGCCTCAGTGGACAAAATTTAAAGCACCTGTACAAAAATATGAAATTTTAAAATGTTTTCATTTTTAGTTATTTTGGGTCACCTTAGGAAAAGTAATCAAATTTCAGGCTAAAAGAATGACATTTAGGGTATGTTTACTGCTGTCAAATGTCAAAATGGGTCAATTTGACCAGAACAGTATGTAAGGGTTAAGTATTCTTGAGCCTATTGGCATTGTTTTGTTCTTGAGGAAAGTAAGTAGTTTGTGCCTTCATATTAAAAGACCTCATGCAAAAATGATGCTATTTTAGACCCTTAATGTGTATTCAGAAATTGGATTCAATTGCCATCAATACAATTATATGGTCGCATTCAAACGTTGGACATCGCTGAGAAATATCTTTGTTTTTGAAAGGAATTAATACCTTTTTTCACCAAAAATAGCATTTCTTTGATAATGTGACAAATTACTTTTGCCACTAAAAATAATTGTATTTTAATTCAGTTTACACACACAGTATAATCGTAAAACTCCATATTTGGTAACCATTGTCCTGGGGTACTAACAACACTCTTTGTTTCCTCAACTTTTAGGAATTGTGCTGATGCGCTAATTTGTACTGGGGACAGCACTACTGTCATATGAAGTGAAGCAGAGGCAAAATAATACCTTAAATATTTTTCTGTCATTCTACAATCACTGTCAGTCGCTACACCCGCCACTGCATTTATAAAGTTAAATATGGTCTATAATGGCCCTAAAGAAACCGCTCTCTCCAGAATGCTGCCTGTCAATTGTTGTGTTCATTCTGAAATGAAGCGATTCGGATGTGTCTCCATCTCAGATGTGGAAGCCCAGAGTGTGTGTGTATAGGACGAGTCTGATAGGGACGTGTGGTTTATTATCTTCTCCGCTGCTTGAAATCTAAAACAACCCGAAGAGATTCACTGCAACCACTTCCAAACCTGCTATTTAATGAGATCCTAAAAGGCTTTCAGACTTTATCAAGCTTTAAAAGCTCCAGATCGCCAAGAACAACGCTATTACTGGAGCGCCGCAGCAGGCTGCTGTGATTAAGTATGAGTTTTGCTGAATTACAGCGCTTTACCTTTGACCTCTCCCCTTCTTACCTCACCCCAGGGCATGAGGTCTGTTTAATAACATCTTATATGGCATATGTACTTATCACTCTACATTTAATTTGTGTTTTGCGGGTTTTTATATCTTGTTGTCATTTTTTTTCCCCTTTCAGTTCCTCTGTTTCACGCTTAGTAATCCTTTACAGTGCTTTTGTAAGATCAGAGTACTGTCATCTGATAAATGAGATATTTTTACTGAATAAAATTTTATGATAATTTCATATGAAAATGTCTTCACAGAGAGTACAACGGTGCGAGGCTGCGAATAATTTACATGACAGCACTCATTATGTGCTGTTCTGCAACAGCCCAGTTATCCAAATAAAAAAGCCATCAAATGACTGACCTTTCCCAAGTATAGTCATAAACTGTGACGGAAACAAGGTTAGCTGAATTCACTTCTTTTTCAGCAAGATCTGGTAAATTCAGTTATGCTAAGCCCATACTCTGACAAATAATTAATAATTGTGATGTTTTATTAAAATGATTGCATAGTCATATCAATGTTAGGGAAAATGAGGGCAAACAACTTTCAAATATGTTATACTAGACCTGGTGAAAGCTATATCTGATTCAGTCAGTCAGCACGTTTTCAAAAATCTGTTTCAATAGGTTTTCTTTAGTTGTCATTTATGCGGCATGCAAATTAAACCAACATGAGGAAACCAAAAATAACCCCGGCAAGTCTGTAAACTTAAAGAAAATGCAATTTTTTTAACTTCTCTGGAAAAAAAAAAAAACACACTTTTCCTGCTGACTCTGATTTAGGAGATGGCGAGGTATTTATGTGGGTCATCTGCTGACTTCCACACCCTTATTACACGCTGTCAGTTTATTATAAAACATTAGGAAAGCAGGGGAACACTTACAGTTACTGTCGTATCGATCCCTGGAATAGATTCTGTGATTTAGTATCAGGCCCTTCCTGTATGTCCACATTCTCCGTGTTGATGTGTCAACATTAACAGTTACAAGCAGCTACAGAAAATCAATGGCTAACTTTTATTACTGGGTGCAAACCGTGTTCTGTGCCTGTTCCCCAGTACTTAACAGTCCAGGAGAGCCTGAGCCAGGCAGCGTCCATGTCAGGTGTCTCTTAAGTGATACCTTCTCTGGAAATATCAATCATGTATTGAGGAGCTCATCTTGTTTGGTTTGTTTTGGTTTGCTTTTGCTGGAGACAGCTATGGTGAAATATTATATTATATTTCAATTGAATGTTACAATGGTCAGCTGATACAAGAACAGGTTATACCCCATATAATGTTTTTTCTGTTTTTGTTGATACTGGTTCAGATATAGATTGGATAAATTTTGCAATGATTTTTAGAGCTGTTGTTCAGTGCTAAGTATAGTTAGTGACAATGGTAATGAGTTTGTCTGTCCTTGTTAGACAGTCGTGACTTGTGGTCACAGTTCTTTTGTTCTGTTGCAGTTTTTTGGTGTTTATTTTATGTTTTCATGATTTTTTACATATTTTCTTTGACCTCTTTCAAAAATTTTACAATATTTTTACCACTTTTGGGACGATACACCCGCAATTCAGGCTTCACATACAGTATTTAGCCCTGAGTAACTCTGTGTCCTCACCTCAGTGACTTAGTAATAAAAACATTGCTGGTTAGATCTTTTTTGATTAATTGGAATTCAAATGAATAGGAATGATCTGTGTGGCTGATTTTGTGGTTCAGAGACTTTGAAGTTAAAGCCATTTTTCAGGGGGGCTTCTGATTAGCTGCAATATGGTTTTTGATATCATTTTTATTGAGCAATTTTTCACGTGGTGTACAGTCACTTGGAAAGGGGGAGGATGTTGGATTTGGAGAGGAGAGATGGGTCCCAGTTTTCTGTGGATCAATACATTAAACCTCATTAATTTTTCAATTGTACAGCTGCATGGTTGCATTTTCTGGGCGAACTGTTGATGTTGTTCAAGCACATCAGGGAAGTCATACCCCAGGCTTTAGGTCACTCCAGTAGTGTCTTCAGGCTTTCATCATAAACTGAATGAAATAAGCGAGATTCTGTTTGACCATCAGTGCTGTATTGACGTGTTTTCCAAGGTGTTCTTCCCCAGTTAACGGGGGAACATCATAAAACACGCCGAAGCAGTGCAGTACAGGCAGTCCCTGCGATAGCGCGGGAGTCCCTGGTGAACGGCAGTGTGAGTGATAGCAAAAGAAGAAGCAGCAATAACCGCGCTCGGGATACCTATTGATCCGCACGCAGTCTGGCTTATTTAAACAGGACTCACAAACACAGATAAGGAGCTACACAAGCTCAACATAAAAACTTGTCATTTCTGTATTGATTCCACTGAAGCATCTTTGTGCAGCGGCCATCTATTAAACTGTCCCTGGTCTTACAGGGCGAATGTGGACAATGGAGCAGGGCTGTACATAGCTGAACAGCAGATAGCGGCTCGCAGGTCAAGTGCACATTAAAGACCTGCCTCGCTAAAGCTTACAGACCCAAAGGCTGCAGAAGGCAAGATGGGTCCCCAGGCTGGAGTTACAGCCAAAGCCTTAGCTATAGTTGACTTTCTTTGGAGAATGGTAAAGGGCCTGTCGCTAAAATTTGTGGCATTATTTATACGCCTCCGCAAATCATGTATTTGTCATGTTTTCATTCAGTATTAATGGTGCCTCCTTCTGCAGGCTCTGGAGGGTATCTGTGCTGAATAAATCCTGGAACAGCTTCCGCACCAAAGGGAGTATCTAAGTTCATTTTTCAGTGTGTGCTATGCTAATAAATACAAAAAGAAGAAAAAAAGATCTTTCAGCTATATTAAATTGGAAACCAAGCTAGTAAATGATTCTCTAAGTTTTATCTCATCAATTTTATTCATCTTTCTCAAAGTAAATATATGCCAATTCCATTTTGATGCCTGCAATTCATTCCAAAAACATTGGGACAGGGCCATGTAATTCTGGAGGGGTTGAGGAATGTGAAAAAACACCTATTTGGAACATTCCACAGTTAACCAGGTTAATAGGTAACAGGTGATGCTATCACTGGCTGTAAAATAAGCCCCCATGAAAGGCTTTGACGTTTGCTAGAAAAGATGGCTGGAGATTTACCAATTTGCTTGAACCTGGGTGAGAAAATTTGCCAACAGTGCAGGAACAATGTTTCTCAATGCGTGATTGCAAGGAATTTGGGGGACTGCGGTCTGCAGTCCATAATATTATTAAAAGATTCCGAGAATCCGCAGAAATCTATGTGCATAGATGGCAAGGCCGAAAACCAGTATTGAATGCCCATGTTCTTTGAGCCCTCAGATAGTAGGCCCTACTGCCTTAACTGACATGCTTTGGAAAAGATTGTCTCAGTACGCAGTTTGTTGATGCATGTAAAGATGCGAGTTAAGGCTGTACTGTGCAAAACCAAAACCATATACAACCCCAAAATAAAAATAAATAAATAAATAAAAATCTTTTGGAAAAAAAAATACTATGGTATGGAAAATCAACATAAAAACAGGAAGCAGTGACCTCTAAATTTACTTTAACATGTATTTCATTGCTGAGAGTATGAAGACAAGATATTTGTTTAGACCGGTCAACTACATTTTGTTTGTCAATATAATGTACATCTGGGGCCTGTACCATAAAGCTGGATTAACATACCCAGGGTTTCTCTAAGTTATCTGGCTGCACTTAACCAGACTCCCCCATTCCTGATAAGCGGTACCACAAAGCCAGTTATCAACTCGGTAACTGAACCCAGGGTTTTCCAATCTAGGTGCATGTGCGTTCACATAAGAGGGGCGGGGTTTGAAGCAAATGACCAATTGCCAACATGTACAAACGGACTGGAAGCCAAGCTGCGTACTTTTCCAATGCGGAGTAAATGCTCTTAATGAAAATATGAAGAGATAAAACATATCAACCCGGAAAAACTTAATACCATTACAGCTGCCAAAAACAGAAAGGACAGTTGGCAAAAAAAGTCTTTGACTGTGTAAATGCGTCAGTAAATTATAATGATAATATCATTGCAAAAAACTCCTATATTCATGATTGTATGTGGCCTATTACTGCAATAGTCATGATTTAATTTTACTTCTGCTGCAGTAAATCATGACAACAGGTGCTGTGAGCATCTCTCTCCTTTTCTGCTTTACAGGATATGATCCAGCAAGATCATACCCTGGCGGTGTCAAAAGAGCTGGAAAATAATAATGAATTGCGAAAAAAACATAAATCAAAGCAATCAGTAAGTTTACTTTCATAAGTGCAACAAGTACAAGGCTTTTGTGCTTTGCCGTGGAAAAATACAGCACTGTGATACACTAAAGCTATATGCACACGACTCTGCTGTGTTCGCCACATGTCAAACCCTCAGATGAGAACCTGTATCGCACATATTGGTATTCATTCGCGCACTGAACTCCGCTGAAACCTTTACAGGCAGTGATGCTGTTTTCTCAGAGAACTGATTGGTCAGTAGGCGGTGCTTTTGCATGTTGTGATCTGAATCTAGAACTAAACCTGCTCCGAAGCAGGTTAGCCATTCAGCTTATGTTGCCGCGGCGATATACCTCTGTAAGAAGTAAGCCGCCTTCATGGTACAGAAAACTCAGGGTTAAACTTGAAGATACCGCGATAAACCCAAATCCAGCTTTATGGTACAGGCCCCTGTTCTTGCCCTTCAGGCATTCAACACATTGCAAGAAAGATAGAATGGGGGGTAATTTAGATCTAATAAGGAGCTTAAATATTTGAATTAAGATGTGATTTGAAATGCCAGTTAAAACTTTACACTGCAAAAAAAGAACCTTTTTGTTAGCCTCATAGCATAATTGCCTATAATTGCCCATTTTTAGGTCACCTGAGACGAAGTCTCAAAGTGACCAATTCTAATCGCCTTTTGTCCGTCGTCGCGTCGTCCATCGTGCGTCATGCGTTGTCCGTTGTGCGTCCGTAAACAATTTGCATTTTCCACTTCTCAGAGATCGTTGATCCGATTTCAAAAAATTTTCGCAGGAACTTTCCTTGGTCAAATATGCACCAAAATTGCGAATTATATGGTGCCCACCCCCAGGGGCTCTGAGGGGCGGGGCTAAAAGTGGTCAAATTGGCAAATTTCAAAATCTTCTCCAGACCCAGACATGGTGTAAAACAATACTCTTCATAGATGGAAGGGTCTTCAGGTGCTTTATCAAAGTTGTTCATTTCATGGCCCCCAGGCTCCATGTTTGCCCCTGGGGAGGGGGTGAAGTTTACTATAATTTATATACTTTTGTAGGAAAATAATACTTTTGGGTATATTTGGTTCATTGACATCGATAACATCAGTTTTTATACAACTCAGGTGACCGTTAAGGCCTATGGGCCTCTTGTTTTAAAAGTATTATTTATTTATTTATCTTAATTCTTTAAGAAAATTGACTATTTTTTAAGGTTTTGAGAAAAAAAAATTCCCTACACCAAAGAACAGGCAGCCAATATCTCAATTTGGCAAAAATATGGCTTTGGCAATTATGCTTTGAGGCTGAGGTTATGTTATCAGAGTCTAGAGGTGTTGTCAACTTCTCTGGCTCGGCAGCACCTGCAATAGACCACCAAGCAGTGGATACAAGGATTCGGTTTGACAAATCAATGTTCCAGGTCTTCTGTGACAAGAGTAATGAGAAAGGTCTTGAGGAAGGTCGGTTGACTGAAACGTCGACTAATAAATTTATTGCAGGTGAGAAGACCGTGTATGGGAGTTTTTTTTGTTACTTAGTTCTTCTTTGACTGAAAAGGATGCCATGTACTCCGGACCAAAAAAAGTGTTGTGAAAAGGAATGGCAACATAACAAAATGTTAAATACTTCTCTGTCTCATGTGTTGTGAAAATCAAAATGGAAATTAGAGTTCATTTGGAAAAATCTACAAAATTTCTGCGATGGAGCATCAAATGATGTGCTGTTGAACTGTTTTCAATGTAACGCAAGTCAAAGATTATTAAAAGATTACTATTTTTGGATTTAATTTTTAGTTAACACATCGTCCAAACTTTTGCTGATTTGGGGCTGCATCAATACTATTCAGATACTGCAGACTTCTGTGGGCTCGAGCACATTTGAGATGGACTAACACAAAATGGATAAATCTGCTATGGTCTGATGAGTCCACATTTCAAATTGTTTTTATAAATAATGCATGTTATCTTCTCTGAATTTAAGGGGAACAGGACCATCGTGATTGTTACCACTGCAGTGTTCAAAAGCCAGCGTCTGGAGTGGTATGTGGGTGGTATGGGAGTGTGCCCTTGGCATGGGTAACTTGTACATCTGTGCAGGGCAGTTGCTTGGAATTCTGGGCCCCCTGACAGAATATCAGTGCGAGCCCCCACCCCCAATTTTCCATAGCCATTTTTTACATCATGATGTTATTCTTTATTTTTCTGTTTCTCAGTGTTCTTGGCAGTGCCTAAGGCAATACACCCAATTTTTCCTTTTTTTACGATTAACCACTCAATCAAGAGTCAGAGTATCATGATGTAATTATGAATTATTAGTTGTCTTATTCACATTCACTCACTCAATCACCATCAAAAACATCTTCAGACTGCTGGTTGACACCCACATAGCTGACGCGTCTGGCCCGGATCCGGCGTCAAGCCGGTACTTCTGGGCGACTGCTGGCATGGCAAGTGGCTTGTTGACCAGATGTGTGCCTGGTCTGGCAATGATGGCACCGTTTCTGTGATAGCATGCCACATTTGGGCCGATTGTATGCAAGCTGGCCCTGTGCAGACCCATACGTGGGCCAGCTCTGGCAAACCAGATAGGGATACAACAGGGCTGTCATTCTTTATGTATGTGGGCCAGAATTGGGCCGTAAAGGTGCATTATGTAGGCCAGAACTGGGCCAGACCAATGTGGGGAGGGTCTATTGCTGGGTCAGGTTCAGATGATGTGACCACAGCTGATTCTGGAGTAGCAATGCATAAAGGTTTAATTGTTCCATATCATATTACTTTTGGAAACATTTAAAGTTAAGTTCTATTGAACAACTGACGAAGAACTAACCTACCGAGTCTTGAAATAAACAAAATCTAAATGGGCTTCTCAGCAGCATAGCTCTAAGCACTCAGCTTTATTTTACTATTGTTAAGAGGAGGGCAAGCTCTGTAAAATTACTCCCTGCGTGAACAAGACTTATGTCCACAGGCTAAAGTAGCAGTTTAGGTTTAGTAAACACTAATGTAAGAAGGTAAAAGTAATGTCAGCCTTGTCAAGAGATTATTTATGTTATACCTAATTTACCACTCTGACTGCATGTAGTTCGCTAGCCAGACCTATCCTTAGTCACTTACAGCTTGAGAGAGCTAAGTATGCACTATGCAGTAACCACTTATAATAAGAATGGAGGAACATGTATTGCAGCTATCGGATTTTTTACGGCATATTATAATGGCTGGTGAAAGATAACCTTACCAATCTTTTCTGTGGATGATGCCGTTAATAACTGAGTAATGCCATTCTTGTTATTTACTTAGCTGACTGCATGTTACATTCACGTAACGTTAGCAGCTGAGTAGCCAACCTGGGGTGCGTTCCCCAATAACATGGTTGTTAACTAAGTTAGCAACTTACATAGTTTGTCCATTCATAGTCAATGGGCCCAACTACGTACAGCATCTGTGATTTTGGGAAACGCAACTCTGAACAGCTGAAATAGCAAGCTAGTTAAATAGTCTCACCTTTCTTTGAAAAGAATTTTGTAATGATCTGGACCCCTGCTTTGCTCCTGCTGTCCTCTATCTATTCTTTTCTGGTGTCCAGATTTGTGTGTGTGTGTTTTTTTTATTTTTTATTTTGGACATCATATTCACAAGGGCGGTGCTCCCTGTGTGCTGCCTCAGTTTGCGGCATCGCAGCAAAAATGCACAGACAATTTTCCAAGACAAGCACGAAGCATGGACCGAACCATTTTTTAAGAAGGGGGTTACGTAAATGTATTTCATCAATATTGCATGCCTTAATGGCTTTGTTTAAACTCTGATACGTTAGTATGAATATTAGGTAAATCTATGCACAATAATTTTGTCATGGCGGCTACTGTGGGTTTTGTGGGCCCCAATGGACTGTGGGCCCTTCGAATTGTCATCCCCTTCCCCCCCTATACGATAGCGCTGCATTTATGAAAACACCATTAATTTTATATGGGTATTTTTGAGCAAC
Organism: Gymnothorax reevesii; assembly: GCA_029721435.1. Taxonomy (NCBI): domain Eukaryota; kingdom Metazoa; phylum Chordata; class Actinopteri; order Anguilliformes; family Muraenidae; genus Gymnothorax; species Gymnothorax reevesii. The sequence goes on from CM056575.1 coordinate 115,436,865, forward strand.
ATGTGTTACCATTCTAGACAATGTCTTTTTTCAGAGACATTTCTGCTTATTTCAGCAAGACAATACCAAGCCACAGTCAGCAATGGCGGGGGTGTCAGATGATTTAGGGAAACCCACAACTGTTAACTGAAGGTCCGTCTTTTTTGTTGGCTTGGTGGAGTGGCCGCTAGGTGCACCAGCTAGTCAGGAGGTGAGCATACTTAAAGCAACCTCAAAGTTTGATTTTGCAAGAATTGTCCTACCACTTTAATTTTTCTCATTTGCGTTCTGATAAACAATAACTTCATCAGACACAGACGTTTATATATTTTAAGCTACTGTTGCTTCAGTAACTATTGAGATTCCTATAAACTGGAGACAAAACATTTTTTCTGCTCCATGTAGCTAGACAATTCACCAGATGAATTGATTTCACTTTTGACCAGATTTCACTTTACCTGGACTTTAAGACTGAATTTTTTTTGGTTTTTGCAGTGTTCATAACTAGAAAGCAGGTCCCCGTACAGTAATGGATCCTCTCCCTGTTACACTGGGCCCAAATCTCTGTGGCCATGACTCTCCAAGCAGGAAGGGCCACTGCCGCAATTTCCTCAGCACCATCACCGTGAAACATTATCTTCAGCCATCTGTCCTGCCGACCTGTGTTGTGTTTGGCAAGTGTCCCTGCAAGCGTTCATTTCTAGAAGAAATATCTGATGTTATGACATTAGCGTGAGCATGCCAAAATCAGAGTGGATGGTTGCCTTTTGCATATAGGAAGCGAGAACTGTGCGCCTCGATTGAAGCAATCCTCAAAGTGGGAGCATCATTGAATATACGGCTGCATTAAGAGAGCAATTTCAGCCAGCTGTAGATGACTGCTCTTCTCTCCCATGGCATTGTTTGAGTATTGTGTCCAGGAAAACCAATAGAATCCAAAAAGAAGACATCTGCGTCAGAAAAACCCAATAGATTTTATTTTGTTAATTGAATAGTCGCTCAACATTGTCCCCCCCCCTCCCCCAGGCGCTTCGAAAAGAGAAGATCATGCATTGAGCATGTGCTTTACTGGATTGGTCGCTGTTTTTGAAACAATACTGTACAGAAACAAAAATCTGTCTTGTTCAATTACCCATGTGGGCTCGAGCAGTGTTCCAGATGATGTTGCGAAGCAAATGACTCATAACCACAAAAAAATAAAAAATAAAAATATATTGGCGGTCAGTTTCAGTTAGACAGTACCAAATAATCACCTTTGGAGAGGGATATGCAAAATACGTCTGTGTCTTTGGTCAGCATTCTGCTTGTTCATCATCAAGAGTAAAAAGAGCTCAGAAAAGGGGGAAAAGTTTAATATGTATAGGGAGAAAAAATGACACTATAGATTAACTGTCCTTCATACTCAAAATATACATCCCCAGGCACAGCGTTGAATTATTAATTCAAATTTGTCAAAAAAAGAAAAAACATATTGATGGGAACTTGGCTTTAATGACCTCATTAGGGGTGTGCATTCCATTTCGGGTGGGAGTTTCGCTGCTGTAGGATTTTAAAGGAAGTGGGGATACTTGACCCTTGAATGATTTTCTGTCACTTTATCATAAACAAGACTGTCAATGTATTTCTCGCAGTTTTGTATCTCGCACACACTCGTGCACGCACGCACATACTCACGCACACACACGCAGATGCGTGTACACACACTTATGCACACACATGCAGATGCGTGTACACACACTTATGCACACATATACATGCGCACACGGACACATACTGTATTTGTATGAAACACTATTGAATGAAACCCACTTGTTTATTCTGCATTCATTTGGGCTCAGACCAACATTTCTGTCCTATTAAAATGGTACTGAAAAATTCTAATATTTTATACAGTTGGTCGTCCGCCTCCAAAAGGAACATCTTGGCCTTGAAAATGTATTGCATTTCAGTACATATTTTAGCAGACATGCATTTCATCAGTGCTGCATTGCATTGCTTCTATATAATATCATACTCTGGTCCTCTCACACAAGTTCCTTTTCTGTCTGACACTTAATATATGAAACATTTTGTTACGCCTTTAACATGGTGTTTCTCGCCTACAGAAAAGCCATTATTGTCATGAATGTTATCATTTGAAAATTTTCAGCTCTGTCCTGTTTGCATGTGTGCGCGAGCATGTATATGTGTGCGTATTTAAGTGCACGTGTGTGCGTGTGTGTGTGCGCGCACATGTACTTGCGTGCGTGTGTGTGTGTGTGTGGGCGCGCATGTGGGGCTCAAGATTTCTTCACACATGCCTGTGTCCTCCTTCGCTTGATGGGGACAATGAAACAGCCCGTTGAATTCTGACTGTATTAAAAGGTGAGAGCAAAGGCTCTGGAGAGGACCTGGCCATTAGAGTCTGGGAGACATTCTGCACCTGCCTCAGGGTACTCCCAGACCTGGGCAGTGTGCTCTTTGTTTGACCGTATGTGGGCCCCGTGTTTGTACTTCAAAGCATCGGTGGTTACAAATTTGGCACTTACTTGGGGGCCATTCGCCACTTCTTCAAATCCTGACCTCAATTGTCCCAGTGTGCTCAATGGCGCACTCTTACACCTCTTTTGCGGTGGGCATCAATATCTGAGGAGAAACTGACAAAAATCCAGGGCCAGGGGTGATGAACTCTGAACCTCTTGCCCATCACAGGGTCTCACACAAAAAACCCAGCAGCTTAGTGCACGTCCCACTGAGGGGATCTACTATGACACACATTTGAGAAAAATCTAATGGAATTACCCACCAAGTGGGCTCATATACTGTATCCCTTCTTTAAATGAACTGAGGACCAGGTGAAGCCATTGAAAAATAATACATATACAAAATAATACATCTGTAATTCATAGGACAGTGACACATTTTTTATCTCTGCGTCCCTCCGTCTGTCCGCCCATCCGTCACACTTTCAATGGAGACAAGTTACCTTGAAAACTATGACAGTTACATTGGTCAAATTTAGTATGCTTAATAAGTTAGTCTTGATCCACATTGAGTCAGAAAATGGATGTCGAAGCTTGTTTATTTAAAGAGTTACGGCCCGTGATTGTGGCGAGAGATAATGATGGCCGTGTTGTTTATTTAGGTTTAGTACTCTGGCACTTTTGAGTTTGAAAGGATACAATTGCTATTAACCTGACTATGGCTTTAATTTGAGGGTTTTATTAAATATTGGATGAACCATTTAAAAATGGACAGGGTAACACTTTACAATAAGGGCACAGTAAATAACATTAGTTAATGCAGTGATAAGCAGTAACTAACAGCTGATTGACATTTACCTAATGCATCTGGTAATCATTTACAAATGATGTTCACATCAACTAAGGCATTAATTTATACATTATTACATTATTACGTGGTGTAACAGTTTGAAGTGCCACATAAGGGGTACTTAAGGAATGTACTTAAGGGGTACAAAGAAATTAATAAATGGTCAATCATGGTTGCAATAATGCTGAATTAGCTAATAATGAATTTGTTACCTGCTAATTAACTGATAGTTCATTAACTAATGTGAATGAACAGTTTAACATAATGTAGAATAAAGTAATCATGTTAATGTTTTGTTGCATATCCTTTGCATTGAATGACTGCATAAACCTTTTGATGCATAGCCATCATCAGTCACTGAGTATCTTTCCTAGTGTTGCTACGTCAGACTCGTCATGCAGGCATCTTCAGTTCTTGCTTTGAGGCCTTTTTGCTTTCAGTCTCTTCATCTGCATGCAACACTGCATTAAACTCGAATCGAGTGATTGGCTCCGCTAACGGAACAAAAATAACAAAAATGTGTTACTGTCCCATGAATTATGATGCTCTGGGTATGTATGCTATAAAGCAATAGGTGGAGATTAACATGCTCAAGCAGTTTCGTGTTTTAGACCAATTCATTTTCAGATCAATTTGTGACATTAGGAGAGGTTGTTATGAGGGATTTTGTAATGGTTATTCATGCTGATATAATGTTGTGCTTACCAGTGCCGGGCTCATCGCTCTTAATAATGTTGGCTTTGGCTACAGAACATTAAATAGATGTAAATATATTTCCCTCACTTGTGGATGATGCCGAGTGCCTCTCAGCAAGTATTTGCAATAAGAAGGGTATGTCTGCCCTTCTTTTGTTTATTTCATCATACCTAAGGCACTTTTCCCCTTCATTCGAATTTCTGAACGAGAAGACCTGTCCTTGGGCAACTGGGCCGATTCCACTACCTGCTTAGCACAACAACTGGAGCTTAAATTTGACTTAATATATCCCCAACTGGATGATCCTGTTTAATTCCGTTTCATAGCAGCTAGGCACTTTGCCCACTGGTCCTGGTTGAGTAGGTGAGTAAATTAAGCCTTCATGCTTTATTCTGACACACTGGCAAAGCGTGTCCCTGCTGCCTCATCACAATCAAATCACATTGTATGGCGAGGCCCCCAAACTCCTCAAAGGAATTAATGCACGGGTAGAGTCATTTACATGCATTAGGAGCACGTGAGCTTCATATCTGAAATAAATGGCTGTTCAATAACCGAGTGAAAGAACTTGGCGAGGAATACATTGTGTTCCTGATTGTGAATTCATTTAATCCCAGAATTTGTTAATGGCAGACACCTGTTTACTTTAACAATGGCGCCAGACACATACAGTACGTGTGCATGGAAGAGAGATTGAGAGGTATAGGGGTGTGTGTGTGTGTGCGCGCGCGGGTGTGTGTGTGTGTTTGCTTGTGAGTTAGAGAGAGAGAGAGAGAGAGAGAGAGAGAGAGGGAATTACAAGAGAAGGGGTCTTTATCTTTATGGAAAATAGTACTGGTCCAGTTTGACCCTTAGTAAACCTTCCTGTACTTCACTCTGGTGCCGTGTGTGCTCAGGTAACGTATATTTACCGGATACACATTTAGCATCACTGAATGCCAACCTCAGATTTCCTAGTTTTATGTCAATCACTAAAATTCCAGCGATATTCCACCTGGGGATTGTTTAACAAGGAGGTTCAGAGCTCAGGAGCCATTTCTAAAATATGTCAAATGAAAGGTTTTAGAAAGAGGTAGGTCCCTCGCAAGCTCTTCGGCTCTGTAAAAAATTAAAGCTATCAAAGCTGTGCTAGTGCAGCAGTAAGAGCACATACACGTGCATAGGTTTGTTTTTATCATAACCGTACTTTGGATGGGGGTGGGGAGGAGGGTTTGTGAGTCTTCTGAATGAATGCAATAGACACACAGAAATTCCTTCTAATTAAAGTGAAAAGCACTCCAGCATATTGATGCAGTGCATGACTGTGTAGGGTCGCCTGGTGTGATTGCTAGTCAAATGAACAATGTATTCTACAAGACCTAAGGGTTTAGTGTTGAGCGCCGGTACGGAGTGTACACAGCAAGCCCATTTCATGTAAAAAATAAAAAAAAGTGATAATTAGTCCCACAGTGGATGATGTGGGGAGGGAAGATGAGGCGTACCGTGTTGAGCTTCAACCTGGCTGTCTCGCTGGATAGCACTGAAGATGATACTCTTTTCACTGTTTATTAGGAGCGTTATCAAATTGGGTTTCCTGGCCAAAAATGAGATAAACACATGCTACGCAACATAACACCTGTCTGAGTATTTACATAGGTGAAAGAGATCAGGCTGATGTGTATGACCATTTTTGGTCTTTTTGGTCTTCCCCCCTCTTCCCTCTCCTTTTTTTTTTTGTTCAAAAGGAGCCTGATAATAATTAGCAATTAAAATTGAGCTTTTTTTGCATCATTTTCCCCCTAATTAGTTTGACAGAGCTATTCAGCTTTAAATCTCTGTAGTTTTGTGGCTCCCCCTTCCTCGTTTTTCAGATAGCCCCAGCAATTCTTGCCATGAAACCATGGTAACATCTAACGTCTCAGCTAATGATCCCGTCGCATATTTAGCATCTCTGTAAATTTGTGGTTGAATTACCAAAAACATGTAGACACGGATATGGTGGGATGCGCATAAAATATGTGTTACAACTGAAGTGCCTCTGCGGGGTGCAGCACTGCATTTGTGAGCTCATAAATTTAAAATTCATTACAGGCGCGAGGGAGTATGAACATGCGGCTAATGTCCATTCCCCCAGTCATGTTTGAGTGAAGGAAATCAATACAAATCCGGTGAAAATATTTCTTTCAGACACACAAACTCACAAGTGAGGGATGACAGCAGGAGGTGTAAATGTCTTATCTATATAAGCACGCGCATGTGTGTCCGGGGAGGTGAGGTGTGTGTGTGCGTGTGTGTGTGTGTGTGTGTGTCAGGTGCACCACCCATTCTTGGCCTGATTTTGCCTCTGAGTGTCACATAGGGGTCAGGGAGAACAGCCTCCCGTAAGCGAGGCTCTGAAGGCCTCGCCGCTCGTTCTGCAGACCTCATTAGTCACTGATATATTTTCTTTTTCCAGGCGAGGCCGTCACAGGGCAGATTATTTTGGGAAGCAGTGGTGTGTGCCAGCTGGTTCATTAGTGATGGCCGGGCGGGTCAGAGTCTTTCAGGATCATTTGGAGGTGTCAAACAGACACAGGGACCCTGTCAGGCTCTATTAGAATGAACTGCACAAGGGGTTCCCTCTACACATTCAACCTCAGGTCAAAGGAATTAATAAAAGATTGCATGCTGTGGTCTTTACCCCAGATTAAATGCAGGGGTACACCAGAGATTCATTAGCAAGTCGTATATTACACTATGAGCAATTGGGGCAGCTATACATTTATTTATTTATTTATCTCAGTACATAATTCTGTTTACCATATCGCTGTAATTTCCCTTTCATGTTGGTCACTCTTGTGTAAACTGTGCTTCTGTAACAAATATTGACGCAATTTTGTAATTTTGCAATTTGTGAATGGTATTATGCATTTGTGCTACTACTGTATGCTTACTGACTGGCCAATGAAGGTATATATATACAGCCATGTGCAGAGATGATAATACGCTTAAGAAAATGAAGTCAGAAATAAAGTACTATTCAAACAGTACTAATTTCATGTAATATTGGATCATAAAGATGAAAATAAATGAACAGATAACAAAATGAGGAAAAAAATGCCTTTTTGAGAGAAAAAGTCAATATCTAGTGTGACCAATCTTTGCTTTGATTACAGCATTTAATCTTTCAGGCATAATTTTCACATTGTTTTTCTCTCACTCATTAAACAATTTTATATGGTTTGAACTTCATTCCAAAGAGATTCTTTCAATGCTAAAACAGATTTGCTCAATCAGATTAAGGTCTAGACTTTGAGCAGGCCAAGTCATAACTTTCATATCACCAGATGTTTCTGACTGACATGATTCTTGCACAACTTAGAATTGTGTTTAGGGTCATTATCTTGTTGGAAATAAAATCTCTGACCAATCAGTCTCTTACCAGATGGCAATGCATACCTCACAAGGATACTGTGATACTTCTTTTGATCCATGATTCTGTTGATTTATATGACATCATCGGCTCTTTAGGAGGAGGCAGTGCCCCAAATCATAATGTACTACCCCCATGTTTCACTGTGGGAGTAAAAAGGCATTTTTGAAATGCTCCCCAACTCTACGGCTCACGGAAGTTCTCAGTTTGGGTGAGAAAATTTTGTCCAATCTTTGAATTTCTTGGCAAACTCAAGTCTTTTTTTTTTTTTTTTTTTGATGTTGCCAGCTCTTGGTAGCAACACGGCCAATCAGACCATTTTCACGCAGGCATCTGAAAATTGTAGATCTTAATACTTTCATCTTTTCACTTCTGGCACTATTAATATGATCACAAAGTTGTCGTGCTGTCAATCACTGATTGTTATTATTTTTTTTTTTACTTGTCATACACAGATAATGAACATCTGAACATTTGAGGCACTTCCATTTTTTATTTCCATTTTGCATGACTAGTTGTCAGTGAACTGGTCTCTTTGAAATGCTTGATGGTGTTTCTTACAGTGCCATGGCAGCGTTGAACATCTTTAGCATCATGTAAGGTGATAATGCGGCTATAAACAATCTGAATGCTCCTTCTGTTGTGCCATTGTGTTTAACACTGTGACACTGCTAAAAGTTAATGTCACTTAAAATACTGGAACAACTGACCATCAGGGTTAATTTTGCAGAGTATTGTTGCCTTAAACCAGTTTCAACAAATTTTTTAGTATCAATAATTATGGAATGAGCCTTCAAGGATTGCATTCAGGCCATGAAAGAGTAAAAAAAAAGACCTTTCAATTGTTGTAAAAAAAATTGATGTTTTCAGTGTTTTTGTCTATTACCCATATTTTTACCTCGGTATAATTGTGGGAATGATTTTTTTTTTTTGGTTCTCATTGCCTTCAATAGTATTTTTCTGTGCAATTTCACCAAGAAATTTATGGAGAATATATAAATATTTCCCACTTCCTAATTTCTTCTATTTTGGTACATTTGTCATATTCTAATATTTAACCACATCCAAATAATTTCACGATAAGACAAAGACGTGAGTTAAGAAGAGAAGCAGCCTTAGAGTGAATTATTGATAATCTAAATCACCAATGTGAACAAATAAACCTAATAACTGGTTGTGCTGCCCTTGAAAGCGGCTATTGCAATTAAACATTTACGATAACTAGTTCAATAAAGGTTAAATAAAAAAAAATAAATAAAAACATCCAAAGTAGATTCCATGTCACAACGTGGACCAGGACACTTCAAGAGCTTCATTTTTAAAAATGAATTCATTATTATTATTTTTTTTTTTTTGAGTCTTGTGCTTCAAATGCTGGACCAGTTGCGCCAGATGTAACGAGAATCATGTCATCCAGAATGTTCCACTTTTCACTCTGTCCACAGAATTTTATCCTGAAAGTCCTGGGGGTTATTAAGATGTATTTTGACAAATGTGGGGTGAGCCTTTGGGATGCTCTTGATCAGCACAGGTTTTTGCCGGATGCCATTTTTGCCCAGTCTCGTTCTCATTGCGTGATTGTGAACACTAGTCTTAACTGAGGCCATTGAGGCCTTGCAGTTCTTTGGATGTTTGCCTGGGTTCTTCCCTAATCTCCTGGATGAATTATCGATGTGCTCTTGGAGGAGTTTTGCAACTCTCATTTACATGTAAACACCATTTATTCAGACTTTTATTTTTCAAAAGTGATATCAAAAGATGAATGCAAAAAATTGTCCTCTGACAATATCATTTGCACATGTCAAAATAAACTTCTGCTATAAGTTTGTGATGTGAAGTCCGACTGCTCATCACTAAAATTGTAAACAAATGCTGACGAAACTGCAGTATTTACAATTTTGATTTTTATAATATTTTTTTGTTTAGTATGTCTTAATCATGTTAGTCTTCCAGTTCTTTGAAAACTATCCAGAAAGTGTACTTGCGTGACGGGGCACCATGTTAGCCCTTGATTAATGTAAACTTTTTGGACATAAATGCATGGGTGAGGGGTGGGGTGTAGCATGCATACCCAATAAAAATGTTTTGTTTTACTAAATCCTCACTGATACAAAGGTGCACAGTAACATCTCTTGTTATTTATTGTTAACCATATTCCATAGAAGGGTAGTTTCCCGGAAAGTAATGACCTCTTTCCCCGCCTTTCCTTACAGAGGTGAAGAACCTGGAGAACTTCCACCTGGTGGAGAGCGTCCAGGAGCAGGTGAACGCAGCTCTGCTGGACTACACCATGTGCAGCTACCCCCAGCAGACGGACAAATTCGGCCAACTCCTCCTGAGGCTGCCAGAGATCCGCGCCATCAGCATGCAGGCCGAGGAGTACCTGTACTACAAGCACCTGAACGGAGACGTGCCGTGCAACAACCTGCTCATCGAGATGCTGCACGCCAAGCGCGCCTAAGACCCTGCCGACCTCTGTCGTCAACATCTTCACCTCCACCTATCCCACCATCCCGCAACTTTAACCCCACCCCCAAAACGCAAACTTATTCATCTCACGACTCCCCCGTCACTCACTGAGACATCCAAGTGTTTGTGTTGACCGGCAAATGTGGATCAATCGGAGAGAAATCACTGATGCTCCAAAAGAGTGACGGCCGACTGGCGCAAAAAGGATTTACCTTGTTTTTTTTTTCCAAATGGCTGTCAATGTGATGTGACAAGACTCGCAGACAATAATGAACAAACAGTGGCAAACAAGGAGGACTGTGCACTTAAGAAAGGAGACTATTGCACCAATAAAAAAAGGAATCATCCTCTTGTCCTCCTTTTATGTGCTCCTTTCATTCGAGAGATACAGATTGGCTGAATGTGGAATTTATATTGAATTCAAGGTGATTTTCAGCATTGGTACTCTTTCCTGTAGAGGTGCTGAAAGTTTTCCCATTTTAGGGTCAGATGGGACAAAAACTGCAACAAACACTAAAAATTGACTGGGTTTGGCATGTACTACCTGTACTTCTGCCCAAAAAGAGACTTCTTTGTAGCCTCTCACCAAAAAAATATGAAATCATTTACCTTAAGAAAGGCAGTAATTTCACCCTCTTTGTCATTCTGAGGTGCCGCTTTGCCTGAAAAGGACAACTGCTTATGATTTATTACCTATGATATTGACGTTTTTACCAAAATTAAGTTATTTTGTTTGTTGTTATATTTTAAAGCATGTGGATTAAGGGAATGGCCATCAACCAACAGAGATAAAAATGGAGCCATTAATTCATTACAGATGCTTCCCATTATTAAAACGTGTACAAATATCGACATTTGATCGAGAGGGTCCCTGGGAGACGGGAAGGAGAAATTCTGCCTCTGTCAATAATAGACCAAAGCCTGCTGCAGAACAAAGTGTGGTGATTAAAAAAAAAAAACTTAAATATCAGTATTATGAATTTGTGATGTCACAGTTATGTGAGTCTTGCCTTATTTCATTACCATGCTAGCTAACCGTGCAGATGTGAATTCAAATATGTAAAAAAATAAAGTATTAATGTTGTAAAATTAAAAAAAGAAAAAGAAATTTGAAAGGTGTTTACATTTATTAGGTCCTGTGGGAGAGAACTGTGATGAAGCAAATTGCAAAGCAATGATTTTCTTAAAAGTATTCCTGGTTTGCTTTCCTTGATGTGTACAGAACATTTGTTTTTGACCAGTACTTAATTTTGTCGTGAGACACTAAAATCAAAAAGGAATCTCACTTAAATTTGAATTTGTATCTGTTGGCCTAAAGATCACTTTTGCATACTGAACAATGGTCTTTATTTCAGTTTCTGCTACATTGTAGAACTTCTTTTTATTTTTACATGTTGTACCCACTTTGTATATCACTGGTGCCGCTCTAAAATTAAGTTAATTTATTGTTTCTTGGTTTATTCCTTGTGTTTGCTATAAGCAAGGAGTATCATAACCAAATATATTTGTTTACTGTAGCATGTTTAAAAATGGTGTGTAAATGCAGTTCAGGGACAAAAATAATTATCTTAAAATGAACACTCATTTTGATTAAATGGCTATGGAGCTCAGTTGTAAAAGTTTAAAAATATTATATTTAAGTTTGTGGATGTGACTGGTGGTTTCATCGCTTTTTTACATTGAAATTTGAACAAGTTTTAATAATTGCTTTTAAAATGCATCATGCACATTGTTTGTTTGTTCTATACCAAAGACTGCATCTGTCATGTTTGAAATCATAAATGTTTATCTGCTAATATCTTCAGAAATGAGCAACATACACATTTCTAATGGAACAAGGTCTTTTTTCATTGTTCAGTTCTGGCATTCCTAACTGTCAGCTTGTGAAGTCCTATAATTGTCTTATATAACATTGTGAAATTTTACAGTGTGTTTCATCAAAGGTCGAGAAACCTGTAGAAAATAGCGCTCTGCCTGTTTTCATTTCTTCCAGTCGCATCACTGCTTTGACCAAACATCTTTTGACAGTGATCACCAGCATGTCTATTAAAGGGAATCCCATCCTGAAAACCACAATGCATCTGTAAATATACAATCTACATGCATATAATTACGCGTACATAATGCACTGTACATGCCAAATACCATGTTTGACACAGCCAAGGTCTACTCAGTCCAAACATGAATTTGTTCAGCTTTGAATGTTTTTTTTCCCCTTCCAGTGTTTCAAAGTTTACTGTAGGCCATTACAAGCTTTCATTCACTGCAATTTCTGAATGGAATAATTACCCTTTAGTTACTAGTACTGTTGTTGTTATTTTTAAAACTGTGACTGAAGAAGAAAAGATCCCTTTCTGCAAAATCTTTGGCTTTGGCTGGTCCATTTCTGTGACTCCACATTAACCCCTTCCCCCATCCTGAGTGTGAACAGACAATCTGCACTGTCTCCTGAACCCAGTCCTCCTCCGCCCTCCACACTGTGTGTTATGAATGTTCTGCAGCTGCTTTGGATGTCAAGTTCATCGCGATGAGAGTTCATCCCCTCTAACTTTGCAGCTAGAATGACCCTGTCACGCCACCTCCTGCCCGGGAGTGTCCTTAAGATGATGGACCTTTCCTCATATTTCAATAAATAATTATATGCCAAATGCCCCCCTACACTCTGTCCTTCTCTTGATCTCCACTGACGTTCTCATTCTCTTTCCATCTTGATTGACAAAAGATGTCAAAGACCTTTCTTTCTGGGTTCTTTGAGAAAAAAGATACTTTATTCTATTAATTAAAATGTGGATTTTTGTCACCTTTCTATAAAATGTAATCTGTAATTTTTTTCAAGGGAGATCTGAATGCAATACACATTTCCAATCAAATCAGGAAAAGATTTGGACATTATTTGGACATTTGGCGTTAAACCTCCGGTATAATGAAACTGATTACTTCAAAGACTTGCACATACAGTACCTTAATGTACTTTGATACATTTTTTCCGAAAAGGAAAGCACAAAAAACAGTACTGGTGTTTTGTCGAGGGATATTGTGTCTCAGCGGTGGCACTTTGCGCATTTTCACTAAAATATGGACATAATACTATCTCCCAGTTACAAATCAGTGTCTTGAGGTTTTTTTTACTAAGTATAAAACTGAGCATGCTTAACAAGCCAGTATTAATAGGATAAGCTGCAAGAGTTAAACTCTCATTTCAGGGGTTCCAGAAACCATGTAGGTTTGTACACCATTCCCTATAGTTTAATTCATAAAATGAAAAGTCCTAATATACTGATATGAAATATGCTTTTTTTTTTTTTTTTGGGAAAAAAAAGAGAAAGTTCAACTTGATAAGACATTACTACTACATAAGGCTCAAGGGGCACAGGCAAGACCTGAGAGTCCACAGAGTAAACTGTTAACCACAGTAAGTAAATCTTCTAAGAATAAAACATTTTTCTCATTTTCCTTAATGAGTAGATACTGTTAGAACTAGCTATTCAATTTATGGAGTCGTTTCTTTTAATGATTACATATACTTTTGTGACACAATTACAATTTTTGAGACCTTTTTCGATTTGCATACTGATTCTTGGCAATGTGCCTATCTTAAGCTAAACAGTATTTTTGGAATGTATAAAAACAAATCACATTTTGTTTGTGAAGAGGGTTATCAGTTGACCATTGGTTCCAAATATAAATCTAATCTTTCATATTAACCATTACCATTTTTAATGAAAGCATACATTTAAAAGCAGAGACATTTCATTTAAAATTGATACACTAAGGTAGCACACTCTTACATTTATGGCTTATGGAGGTATTTTTTACTCCAATAAATGTTATCCATGAAAAGAAAATAATTCCATATAGATTATTTTCATCATTACAACAAAATATTTTCAATTAAAATGAAACAAGAGGCACGGGGTATTTAAAACACATCATGAGATTATGATGCAGTCGTCGCTAAAATATGATTTAAAATGCAGTCACAGGACATCGTTGAACTTAATTTCAAGGAACAGTTACAGGTTCCATACAAGTCCTTAATCCAAATACAAGCCACAAGCATTCAGAGGCTTAGTTCTGAGAGGGAAGCAGGATGCTAACTCGACCTCCATGGGCACGTGAAGACTGCATCCTCCTTGTGCGCCGTCCACAGCTTTGGGAAGATGGCTCTGAAAGACAGATGATTGATAGTATTGTACATTATTTAGTCAATTCAGGGAAAAAGGCATTGGGTGACTAAATGTAGATCCTCATGTTTTAAGCAAACTAAGCAGACATTGTCAACAATTCGGCTATTTGCAAGACTGCACAATGATTCAGTTTTTATGAAAATGTCAGGAGGGTAGAACCAGCATTTTATTTCCAAGAATTTTCTTTTATTCTTTATTTATAAAAAGTTGTTAATAAATAAACCTGCTAAAAGGGTGAAAATTGATACACTATTACAAACTAAACTTACAGACAATTATTGTGGTAGAGATCATAAGTCGCAGCCTCCATCAGCCAAATGACTAAGCAGCTCAAATTTGTAACTTGCCCTCATCCTGATATAAAAATGATGCTCTGTTTGATGATGTTTTCATTTGTAATCCCCAAACAAAATGTTCTCTTTTCCTCTGTTCTACAGAAATGTATTTCAAAAGTGCATAAATCTTGAAATTGGAACAAACACTTTCTTCGCAAGTGCGAAGTGTATTAATATAAGGTAGCAATCATTCATATAAATTAAATTTTTAAAAAGTGCAATTTCTATCCTAGAAGATGCAAAACGTCGGAATAACTTTCTTTAAAAATTTGCAAAAAGGAAAGAAAAAATATATACATACATACACACACATTCTATATAGCACAAATTCTATTCAAAGGGGATTTTCACAATAAAGATAATGAAAAAAATATATCTATAATTCCTTGCTGTACAAACAAAAGTACTAATACAAGTCTAATATATTTCCCTTCAATTTGTTCATGAGACTATTATAAATCTGAAAGAAAATCTTTTTTTAATCTAAAAATCTGTTCAGAATACATAATGAGCACTTAAACAATTACAGTCTAGTCGCATGCATATGTGAACTATTTACAACCTATGAAAATTGACATGAAATTAGTTAATATTTCATTTTCATTTTCTCAGCGGTCTATGCGCACACACACACACACACACACACACACACACACACGAAAACATGAATTAATAAGTAATATCAATGTTTAGAAGTAGTTGGAAAAGCAATGACAAGGTATTTATGCTAGTCTTGTTACTATAAAATTGGAGAATAGCAGAGAGCAGCGATTGGGGAGGTGCTAAAAAATATATAAATTATGGTACACATTATGGAACAAATTATGCTGCAAAGTAGACATGTAGCTGTTATGGTCTCAGTGCCCAGTTTACTTCTACCATAAGGACAGAAGAAGGGCCAGACAAACCTCCACAAATGGAAGAAGATGCCACTCAGCAAAGATGGATCTGAATAAATAGACAAAAGGAGTGTGTTTGCATCTGTTTCTATTTTATTTAGTCCCGGCTCCAGACCAGCAAACCCACAAGGTTTACTGAAATGTACCAACGCAAAGCTTGTCTCCACATCTTGAGGGTAGTGTCAGTAAATAAAGCGGGTAGGTTCGCCCATACTGACACAGCCAATTTTTCATGGAGAATAATAATACTTATACCCAGGGCAAGACATGATTTCCAAATAATTGTTCATTTAAGTGAAAAGCAGTTGTTAAGATATTGGCCAGTTTGGAGAAAGGTCATGTGAGCTTCCATTCTGTCATGATTTTGTCAGTTATTTGTAGAGGAAAAAATTTCTCTGAACTGAACCAAACACAAAAACTTACAGTTTAACAATCTTTGTACTCTCTTATATGATCAGTAACACAATCATTATCTCTAAAGTTAACCAATATCTTCCAGCAGTGCAAACTGTTCCACGCTCAGACTTGAAACCAGACAACACTTGCTAAATTTAAATTAAAGGTCTTTCTCTCTGAAGTATGCATAATGAACCATTCTTTTAATACATTCATAGATTGTACAGGATATCAGATATGAGAAAACATTGATTGAGAAGATGGTGTAATTAGCAGTGTTTCTCACCATTTAGGGTGTTTGTAGCATGTGACCTTGAACGGGGCCTTAGCAGAAACTTATTTATGGCACCGGTAAAAAAAAAAAAAAAAATGGGTGAACGAAAAACAAGGAATATTCTGCCTTATTATGCAAAACCTAACCTTAACATGGAAACAAATACACGATTTCAAATTAAAAGAACTTGAACTGAAGGCCATAGTCATTTCATTTAAATGTCTGCATTATGCATAAGTAGGTATAAAAACCTCAAAGCTTTAATCTGTTTTTTCATCATTATTAGTCATTAAAAACTTTGAATTACCAAGACCCCGCTCTCAGCATTCCATTACCTGAACAATGGCATAGCTTTAGAAACAGATTTTTCAATTTCAAAAAATGAAAAGTATGCATTCAGCCTCTTCATGTTATGCTGGCACTCAAGTCATAAAGACTTCCCATAAAAAATTCAAGGTTACGTGTAATTGAAATCTCACAAACAAGTACTTCAGAAATCCATTTAGAGTCGGAGAAAGAACATCTAATTCAGACGTCCCCCTGTTATAAATGGTCTTACTTGGTTGTCTTGTCGTTTTTCTGTCTTCTTTATCGACAAGATTCACTTTGTACATGTAGGTTTCAGGTAAAAAGAAATAGTTGTTGATGAGAGACCTCTGCTTGCAAAAATGATAAAGACAGCCCTTCTTTATAAAGAGGACTTTAAATAATTACATTTTTATGACTGGAGTGTAAAGTTTGTGAACAAATTTCAAGTTGGTTTGATACTATGAGAATGATGGAAACAAGCTGTCCCCCAACAACAGATTCATTATGATGGATCAATTATCTGCCAAGACCTTTCCTGAATCCAAAAACCAAATCCCAAACTCTCTGTGACACATGAATTGATAATCATGAAGAATAAAAGCAAGTCCAATCAGAAAAAGGGACAGGGCTTTGCCAGTTTACAAGCAATCCTTTTCTGAGTCCAACTTCCCGATCCCCAACTCTGGAAGACAAATAATTAAAAGCGTGAAAAGGCTCGATAATCATCCAATCAAGTTATATGAGGAATGGAGTGATAAAAATAGGAGAAAAAAGTTGTGTGCATGTGGGTATTCTGTTTGTGGAACAGGGCAACGACATCAACATACATCATTTGGGACATTTTGAATCTATGTTGGAACTTTGGAGGTCAAAGCCATCAAAGGGATGAAGGTGCAGTATCATCAAGAATACCTGAAGATGACAGATCTGACCCAAAATAAATCTGCACAGCAAGTTTGATGTTTCTAGCAGCGAAACTGTATCTGCATGAACAGTTTAAATAAATGTACCATTATATGTCTATTGGGAAAACAGATAAAAAAGTACTCTAAAATGCATTGCTTTATCCATTCAAAAAGCAAAAACAATTTGAGTCAGAATATACCAAAGCTACCCTACAATTTCTGGGGTGCGAGATTCAAAGCTGTATTTGCACTGGTAAATTTCATGCAGATCATAATAATAATAATAATAATAATAATAATAATAACAAAAATAATAATATTTATATAATAATATAATACAACAAGTTGTCATTGTCAAACCTACTTAATAATAAATGTAACTGCATGCTGTAATGAATGGGGTCCAAGCAGTAGGAGGCATTTATGAACTTTGAGGGAGTAATACTACACTTTCGATGAATTTTTAAAACAGTTTCCAATCCATGGCACAGAATTATTCATTATATTAATTTCACTTCAAGCTTCATGAAAATCTTTCTTTGCTCAGCCTATCAAATAGCTGCTGACAGCTACTGTATGTTCTTTAAGATATCCGCAGTTCATTGCTGGGAAGTCAGGGGCATTCACACAAATGCAGTACACAAACAACCAACACGATTTATAAAACCCTTGCAGAGATATTGGCATAAAGGCTTTTACGCTGCTCATAGCGCCACCTATTTTAAATGAGACATGAAAATTGTCAAACATACACAGAGTCTCATACTACATTAGTCTACAGAATTTCAAGTTTACACAAAAATTTCACAAGTTATGGTGGTTTTGATAAAATCCGCCCACAGCCATTATTACATTGGCGCATGGTCATCATGTATTTTTGTAAAAAAAAAAAAAATCTAAATTTTATGATAATTATTCAAGTTAATTGTCCTCAGATTTGTTCTAGCCTAATTTGTTTAAGATCTGTAAAAAATCCAGGGGTTTGTTTGCAAAAGTAGGTTTTCAAAAATATTCAAAATGGTGGAAAATCAAAAAGAATGCCGATATTGGTTCAAACACAATCAGAAGGAGCCGGAAGTATTGTAGCATGTTGATAAGATCTTACATTATCCACAGCAAATGGAACATTCGCTGAAATACGCTAATTTGTTTTAATGGCCTTATTGACCAATTTACCTGAAATTTTGCGTGCTGTTACCAAATCCAGATGTAAATACACCTGCCAAGTTTCATGTTCATTTATCATTGCTAAGCCAGCCAAATTGCAGCTGCCATCTGATTGGCTAATAAAGGGAATGTTTATAAAATAGCTCTTGTTTATTGAAAGAACAATTGCAAATTTTAACAGAGATACAGTAAGCAAAAGTAGAACCATTTGTTCAAATGGTTGGAGAAAATATAGGCATTTTTATATTTTTGCTTCTTGTAGCGCCACCTAGAGGAATATGGTGCGCAATTTTATATGATGACACATAATCAGCGTCTATTCGTATATATCACATTTCAAGAAAGTTTCAAGAAACCTTTCAGAAGTGATCACTGCTGTCAGAAAACTGATCATGCCCACAAAAATGCATTGATGTATGGTGGCAAATTTGTCCTGAAAAGCTGACATTTTTGATAATTGCTATGGGTCAGTCTCCCCATATTGTAAAAAAACCAATTTGGAGAAGCTGTACCAATAATCCAAGAACTATTCTCAAAAAGCAGGTTCCGCAAAAAAAAATTTAAATGGCGGGGAAGTTTTTCACATGCGAATAAATTTGGAATAAACAGTTTGTTTGTCTTCAGCCAAAGAATCAACAGCAAAAACCATTTGTTTCAATGCCACACAGTTAATAAGTTAAGTGCCAAAACATAAATGTGTTCACTATTGCATCACCATAAGCCCAATATGCATAATTACGATAAACTGATGGGTAAGAAAAATCTGAGCAATGTGAAGCTACGCAAGTTGGATGTTAATGAGTCAGAGTAGTTTAATTAAATGACCAATTAAAAGGGATGGTAAAATGAGTAAAAGATAGAAAGGTCATCAGCAACCCACTCAAAAGTAACTCGAGCAGGAATATCCCAAAGCACCGACAATTTCCGAGCTACTAGCGTGAAGCAGTAGACAGAGTCGCATCTGTAAATTAGGCACAGATTATTAATTAAATAATAATAATAATAATAATAATAATACCGACTACAATAAAAATAATGATAATAACAACATTTTCACTTACACTTCTCACCTATTTCATTGAAATGACAGATCTCGTCAAGCTATACATCTCAAAAAGTTCAACAACAAAAGAGAAGAAAATTAATTTGAAGTCCTTTCATGATGTTTTGCCAGAAAACTGCCATGAAAACCAAGAGTCTATTGATCCTCCCCTGCTTTCTCTGTGGTTTAGTTTCCTAATTTGCAAGCTTTGTAACCTACATTTCAAAAAACAAGCCTTAATAATAATAATAATAATAATAAAGAGAGCTGTAACTTGGCTTTGTTGCATCAACTTAATCATTAAAGTGCAAACAAAAAAAAAACAAAGTGAGTTTACATTAACTGTCTCATAATACAGTGCTAAAGTCAGTAATATACACAAAAAAATGAAACAAACGTCCATCTGAGGTTGTTCATATAGCAAGAACAAACTGTAACTAGAAAAGTACAGTTCCAGAGGAAACTGTGTGGGCAAGCTGAAGCTGGCGATAACATGAAGTTCGGATAGCTGACAATGTGAGGGTAAAGCTGCTGGAAATGAGTTTAAAGCTTCTTAAAATTAAAATTATTTATGACAGTGGGATATTGTATCGTTTAAAGGGATAGTTCAGATTTTTTTACATGAAGTTATATAAAAACACTTATTTAGAAAGACCTCCCCAGGACGCAACGTTACGGCACATCAAACCAACTTCATATATTTATTTGACAGAAATTGTTGATGTTGCTTACTTAAACATTGCCATAAATATACACGTGCTCCATAAGAAAAATATTACATGAGAATGAAGTAGTCTATTTATCGCTAGATTGCATGAAAATGATATTTACACATATTGCTGAAGATTATGGGAATTATTCGGGTGCGACTTAAAAAAAAGGAAGTGGCAATTCATCCCGCTACGGGTGAATTGAGGGAAAGACATTAGGCCCATTTCCACCGAAGAAGTTCCTGGTAGTATTTGGGGGGCAGGAACTACTACAAGAACATCCTCTCATTCGGCCCTCTCAACTGCCATATCTCCACCGAGAGGGCGAAGTTGGAGGAAGGTTCCTGTCGAGTTGTGTGACGTCCTTTTAAAAATGCGACCCCTCGTCATCTGCTGAGTTTTAAAAATGCCGGCTACATGTATTTTTTCGCTTTCTGTTGACGCCACTTCCTGCCCTGAGTAAATCCAATCAGCACCAAGTAAACCCCAAGCCCCACCCAAGTGTTTTTCAGGGGCGTTCAGAGCACCTACTCCGAGGCAGGGACTTTTTGAGCCCCTGCAAAAGTTCCGTAACTCTGTCCCGCGGGGGTGGTTCCGGCGGTGGAGTCACGCAACAACAGCCCCAGCCCCGTAAAATTACCCCAAAGTTCCTGCAGTATAAACGGGTCTATTGGCTATCTGCCCCACAGCAAGGCTGTCAAGAGAAGCAGTTCTGCCGTTTTCCCAGCAGCTGGGCCAATAAGAGATTTAATTTTATAATCCACCCACTCTTTGAAGTTACGCGCGGAAGCGCTGCAGGGCGAATAGCCTTTTCCAAAAACAACAACAACAACAACAAAAAACCCGCTAAATAAAAGGCTACACGTTTTTCAGCTTTTCCAACGAGTTAATTAATTTTCCATTCAATTAGAAGCCGAAGTGCTTTTAAGATCAAAAGCACATTTTAAATTGAAGAAAGGTTTACAGCTACAGAATCATCACGCCCAATAAATATTTTGACCAATGTCATTAACTGGCATATATTTATATATGAATTATTACATCAATTTATTTTAGGTAATGTTATAGCTTAGGTAGACAAGATGACCAGAACAACGAGTAGCACTGTAAATTGGGGTGTCATCATTTATCAATGCGATCTTCTGTAAAGTGATTGGTCTCGTGTCACAGGACTCAACTGTAAGCTGAGTCCTGCGGGCATGTAACTGTGGTTTACAGTTAACATTCTCAAAACCACTGTCATGAACTGATCGTAAAATTGCAGTTAAATTAGAGGAAAAAAAGGTGACAGTTAAAATAACTGGCAAAAAAGGTGCGAGTTTATACCAGTGTGCTTACTCCAGCCTCAAACCCGTCCATTTTAAAACTCAGGAAAAAAATCTTATCAAGCGATGAACCAATAGCGACTGGGGACATCACTTTCATTTTTTTGTACTTAACTAACTCTACGTTGATACCAATATTTCGCCTATTTAGATACGATCATAAATATATTTAGCTAATGCAAGCAGTTGCTGGTAGCTATATGCTGGAATAGGATCTCGAGCTATTGTTTTTTCTGCTTTGCCATTTATACTGTAACGTGTTGTCTTGGACGCACCCAGCAAAAAGACCGTTCTGTCCCGCACTCAATGTGCTTTCGCAGGAGGCGAAATGTCTTTTTCCCCACTAGAGTTCCAGACACCAACAGAAACTGTTGCATACAGCCAATCAGCGACGTTGTGCCGGACTTCTGAAGGAGTATCTCGAGACAGTTAATTTTTCTCTCTTCACTGGCCTTACACTCATAATGTAAAAATAAGCAAGATTGTGTCAGCTTATTCTAGAAAATATGAATGCTCTGAACAGATGATTTTGACCAATACTAGCTGGAAACATTAAAAATGATTGGCAGGATTGGAAAATGGCCACCGCATTTTCAAATGAAGTATGCAAAGATTTTGTGTCCTGGAGCTGGTTTCAGTGGTGGGCGGTGGACAGAGAACAAGGAGATGAATAAACATGTCTTTAAACTGCTTATTAATCTTGATCCATTTTCAGTCAATTTCCCTGGTAAAAGACCCTTGAACTCTGCCCTCTCAGGTGTAGCTAATTGTCTTCATTAAGGCAAGAAATCAAACGTACCAGTTGAATGCAAAAAGAGTGCATTTCAATCTTTTTCAATTAAACAATCATTACACACAGGCAGAGGAAAGATAGCATAATCCAGGGGTCAGAAAGTAAAAATCCTACCATGTTTTCATTCCACCCGTAAACTCCTGTCAGCAGATTTCACTTGTTAGTTTTACCTCCCAGCTGAAGAATAAGGCCAACTGACAGGTTATTTGTGGCTGGAACAATATCCTGCGATGGACTTTTACTTTCTGAACATGGATTATACACCTCTGCACACAGGTTTGACGACTTGCTTGGGATGTGACAAAATTTAATGCGGAAAATCCACAGTGGTTTTTTAGTGAAGAGTTGCCGATTAGGGCATGTGAATTAAACATTTTATAGAATTTATTATTTACTCGCCTAAACATTTCATTATAAGGGATGCTAACATGTTGACCAAGAACAATGATTGAAATCAGGTGACTAATCTCATCAAGGGATTCAAAGGATGTTTTCCGCCCCCCCAGTTTTCCGTCCACCGCCCGCCACTGGTTTCAGCGACTGTACCAACTACTATACCGGAAATTCTTTCTCTGAGTTTGACGCATAATTATTCTTTTAGAGTCGTATCTATCCTGTCTCTTAAAACCGACAATGTTGAGGACTGGAAAAAGGGCAGCAGAGGGCAGAATGGAACCGCAAATGGTCCATATTTAAGATATATGAGTTCGGCTGAGTCATTTAGTTCAATGGAGATTTTAGTGCAGGCGTTTCTTACATATTGCGACTTCTAAGTCAAAAATGGTAAGTCCAATCTAGGAAATGGAGGTACCATACAAAAGAAGAGAGTCAGCTGAGTAATAAACATCAAAATTGTGTTCGTAGTGCCAAAAACATGGAAACACAAGCAAGTTAGAAAACTGAGCATTTAGCCTTTGCAACCTGCATTTTCTTGTTGCGTTTTACATTGGAGTTAACGGAGCTTCGGTGCCCAGTCCCTTCGCTTTTCGGCTCATACAACCAAAACTGTTTGTCCAATTGCGTCTATGGTTACATTTTAGTGACCAGCGCAACTTTTGCTACAACTTGGATATAAAAATATTTATGAAGAGTGAAAACTGTGGGAGTTGGAGCAAGTTTAAGAGAAAACTCTTGGACCGTTTTGCCGATGTTCGTCACTCTAGCCATGATGTCTCCACGCTCTAAGTTCCCAGAATTAATTGTAAAAAAAAATGTTTTTAAATGATAATTAGAAAAATATAGAAGTTACAAAAAAGTTAAATAAATTATCCAAGCATAGCTTAACATTGTACAGTTTGAATGACGTTTCTAGTTAAAAGTATGACAGAGTAAAAAATAGCTGAAAATAGCTAAATTAAAAAAATCTGTTTCATTGTTTCCTATAGGACAAAAATATTGAAATAAAAATTAATAACTCAAAACGTATTAAAGATATCAATAAGATAAGTAATAGCAACCTAATTCAGAACAAGCTGATTTTTCTAGAGTTTGAATGAAGTTTCTAGGTTAAAGTATGTAGGAGTAGTGAGTCAGCACAAAACACAGAGAGTAAAGAAAGAAAGAAAGATTAGGAAGAACGCTAGTGTGCAAGCTTCCAGCTTGCCCACAATAATCCTATTCAGAATAGATTGGGAGGAGCAATTTTGTGTGTGACAATTTTTGAGTGAACAAAACATAAGTTCCATAATATAATGCATTGAAAAAAGGAAAGATAACATTCAAGGTAATATTGTTTAATGACTATTTTCATGTTGATTCAGCTCTAGAATTAAACCATGTACCTTTTCATTCACACACTTCAGTGTGTGTCTTAAAGGAGACAGACTCGACTGTAAAACAGGGTGTTGCCAATAAATGTAAGTAGCAGGTAAAATGAAAAAAAGCAGCCAGTCAAGAGCTGCATGCACAGCACACTGTCAGTCCACCTCTTGAGGGGTCCGAGGGAATGCCCCCCAATGGTGCTCTTTAGTGCATTCTAGTGGACCTTAGACAGCTTAATTCATCTATTTTTTCAGTGGAAAGTTTATGATTTTTTCGAATCAAATTTCAATTTTTTTTTTTTTTTGCTATTTAAAGTTGAACACTCTTACACTCTTACCTTTACAGTACATGCCACCATTTCATGCACAATACCAACTAGCACCACAAAGACAAGTACATTAAAAACTATAAGCAAGCATAAATCAACTCCAACACCACAGCAATGATTTCTTTGAATTTTTTCTATATTTTACAATTTATTGCTTAACTCATATCAATTGCCTGTCTTCTCCAGTTGTAAGTATTAGAAACTGTGCAAAGTAATTAACAACTCTTTACAATTATACGTTTATTTCAACATTTCAGTCATTTAAATGTCTGAGGGTTTTCTTTTGGCACTGAATAATGAGCCATTTTCAACCATAACAAACATTGAGTCACCTTGTTGACGGAAAAATTATTAAATCACCATTTAATTGGCATTTATAAAATAAATATCAGCAAAAATCAGAATATGCAAATTGGCCTGCAGTTAAAAGAGAGTGCTTGCTAAATTTCATGAGGTGTTGGACTTTTATTGGAATTGAGAGGAACATGGCACCAACAACAGAGGAAGCATGGCACCTACATAGTCGTATAATGATGAAAAAACTAATGGTGAAAAAGATCTCCAATAGGTAATACAGACATATAATACACAATTAATCAAAAAAGTACAGCTCTCATTTCGGTGTTTTCGCAGCAATGTAATTTATTTTCAGATGACCCTTCACTTATTATTACACTCATGTTCTTCACACTCTTTCTTTCTTTCTTCACTCTCTGCTTTTTGCGCTGACTAACTACTCCTCCATATTTTCACCTAGAAACATCATTCAGACTTTAAAAAATTCAGCTTGTTCTGAATTATGTAGCTCGTATTCATCTCATTGATATCTTTCATGCTTTTTGAATTATTTTTATTTCAATATTTTTGTCCCATAGGAAACAATGAAACAGATTTTTCAAAATGTAGCTATTTTAAGCTATTTTTTACTTTGTCATACTCTTAGCTAGAAACATCATTCGAACTATAGAATGTTAAGCTATGCTTGGCCAATTTCTTTACTACTCAACATTTTTGTAACTTCTTAATGTTTTAATTATAATGTTAAACATTTTTTACAATAGATTCTGGGAACTTAGAGTGTGGTGGCATCATGATTAAAGTGGGAAACAGCTGCAAAACCATCAAGAAGTCTTCTTTTAAATGTGCTCAAACTCCCACAGTTTTCATTCCACATTAATATATTTATATCCAAGTTGCAGAGAAAGTTTTGCTGGTCACGAAAATGTAACTATAGAAGCAACTAGACAAACGGTTTTGGCTGTATGAGCTGAAAAGCGACGGGACCACTCACCGAAATTCCATTAACTCCAATGTAAAATGAGACAAGAATATTCAGGTTGCGAAGGCTAAACACACAGTTTTCTAACTTGCTCATGTTTCCATATGTTTGGCACTACGAACACAATTTTCACATATTTTACTCAGCAAACTCTCCTCTTTCGCATGGTACCTCCATTTTGTATAACACCAATTCTGAAATAGTTGGGACGAAGTGTAAATTGTGAATAAAATCAAAATGCAATGACTTTCAGATCACATGAGCCAATATGTTATTCACAATAGAACATAGATAACATTTCAAATGTTGAAATTGACATGTAGACACTGAGGACGGCTCCTTCCAAAACATGTTTGTCTTTTGTCATGACTTTTGCTCAAGAAAATGTTGATTTTTCTTGCCAATGCTAAATAAAAAAAACTTAAATCGAAAAACTTTTGCAACTGTTTGCAATTTTAGCGTGCACATCCCCGTTTTTTCATTGTTAAATGTTGAAACTGAGACGTTACATTTTTATCCACAAAATTAGCTTATTTAAAATTTTCTGGCTGCAAAAGGTCCAAAAAAAGTTTAGACACAGGCAAAAAAGGGCTGAAAAAGCAATTAATATACAAGAGAATGAGCTGAAAGAACATTTGGCCAGTAATTAAGTTAACTGGCATCAGGTGTGTAACATGATTGGCTATAAAAGAGATGTTTTAGAGAGGTTGAGTCTCTAAGAAGTAAAGATGGCCAGAGGATCTCCAACCTGTGAAGGCTTGCGTAAAAAAATTGTGGAATACTTTAAAAACAATGTTCCTCAACGTCAAATAGCAAAGGCTTTGAAGGTCTCATCATCGACTTTGCATAACATCATCAAAAGATTCAGAGAAACTGGAAAAATATCTGTGCGCAAGGGACAAGGCTGAAGACCTTTATTGGATGCCTGTGATCTTCGGATCCTCAGACATCATTGACATTACTAAATGGGCCCAGGAATACTTAAAAAAAACCACTGTCTGTTAACACAGTCCTCCATGCCATCCACAGATGCCACCTAAAACTCTGTCATGCAAAAAGGAAGCCATTGTTGAGCATGATCCAGAAGCGCCTCCATGTTCTGTGGGCCAAGGCACATTTAAAAATGACTATAGCAAAGTGTCAAAGTGCCCTGTGGTCAGACGAGTCCAAATTTGATATTCTTGTTGGAAATCATGGGTGTCGTGTCTTTCAGGCTATAGATGAGAAAGTCCACCCCTCCTGTTTTCAGCGTTCAGCTCAAAAGCCAGCATCTCTGATGGTATGGGGATGCATTAGTGCATATGGTGTGGGATACTTGCATGTTTTAAAAAGCACTATGAATGTTGAAAAGGGATATAAAGGTTTTAGAGCAACATATGCTCACCTCCAGATCACATCTATTCCGGGGAAGGCCTTGTGTATTTCAGCAGGACAATGCAAAACCACATACTGCAGCTATTATAACAGCATGGCTTCGTAGTAGAAGAATCCGTGTGCTGAACTGGTCTGCCTGCAGTCCTGATCTTTCACCGATTGAGAACATTTGGCACATTATTAAACGAAAAGTCTGTCAAAGGAGACCCAAAACTCTCCAGCAGATGAAAGCCTGTATTGAACAAGAGTGGGATCAAGTACCAATGGATAAACTCAAGAAACTTCTCTCCTCAATGCCCAGACGCCTCCACTCTGTGTTAAAAAGAAGAGGGGATGCTACACCATGGTAAACAGGCCCCTGTCCCAACTTTTTTGAGACCTGTGGCAGCCATCAAATTTGAAATGAGCTGATTTTGTGGATAAAATTGTAAGATTTCTCAGTTTCAACATTTGTTTTGTTATCTCTGTTCTTTTGTAAATAAAATACTGGCTGGTGTAATGTGAAAGTCATTGCATTTTAATTTTATGCACAATTTACTCTTTTTCCCAACAATTTCAGAATTGGGGTTGTAGATTGGACTTACCATCTTTGAGTTGGAAGTCGCAATATGTAAGAAACGCCTTCGCCAAAAATCTCCATTGGACTAAATGATTCAGCCATTAATCAAATGGCTCTGCATGGCATAGCGAAATTGTAGCATAGCGGTAGGGTGCAACTTATATATGGATTATTTGCAGTTCTATTCTGCCCTCTGCTGTCCTTTATCCAGGCTTCAACATTATTGTTGTTTGGAGACAAAGATTGATTCGACTGTGAAAGAATAATTCTGCGTCAAACTCAGTGAAAGAATTTCCGGTGTCGTAGTTGTTACAGTCGCTCAAACCAGCTCCAAGACAGCACATTGAGGGCCGTAAAGAACGGTCTTATTTGTTGGGTGTGTCCAAGAGAACACGTTACAGTAAAAATGGCAAAGCAGAAAAAAATTGCTCGAGATTCTATTCCAGCATATAGCTGCCAGCAACTGTTTGCATTAGCTAAATATATGATCGTATCTAAAACAGGCGAAATATTGGCATCAAAATAGAGCTAGTAAGTACAAAGAAATGAAAGTGATGTGCCCAGTCGCTATTCGTTCATCGATAAATACGACTTTTCCTGAGTTTGAAAATTGCTGGGTTTAAGGGTGCGTTCCAGGCAACTCGTAACCCGTGATTTACCGGTTAAAAGTGGGCGGAGCTACCGTCAAACCTGTGAATTCACGCTGGTGAATTTGATTGTGCTCAACGCACTCCGACCTCCTTGCTTGACATCACGCAGCTCAACTAAAATGGCGGCACCGGCGTTTTTTCAAGTGGCAAACGGTAAGAAATGTTGTCAAGTCTTAACTCGTTACTTTTGCCTGGAACGCTATGAAGTCGTGATTTGTAAATTTGAAGTCTGATTCACAGGTTCAAACCGGTTTTCTTCGGGTCACAGTGAGTCGATTCAGTGCCTTAAAAACTTTTGTCGAAAATGCTGGTAATTGAATGCATTTTATCATGGCATAGCGGCAACGACTGTTACCTGGTTGAACACTGAGGAATGTGGTAGTAGGCTACTACCACTCTGTAGACATGGGCGTTTACTGCATCATCGCATATGGGCTGACCGCTGAGTGGAGTTGCCTTATCAGTTCAGTTTATTGTGCTGGAATTACCTTTTTTATGAGGGACATCATTAATGTCTACCCACTATTCACCTTTGTCTTCTTTTTAGGCTTCATCCCTACGAGCTACTGCTAAAATGTCTAAGATTTTCAGAAAATACAACGAAGCGCAGATGACGGAAGTACTATTATTAGAGTTTGTACTACACGCAATATCTTTGGTTGTTGTTTCCGAGTCAGCTTAATCCCAGCGCGGCTTAATGTTTCAATGCAGCGGTGAATAGACAGTAAATCAGTCAACTGGAAAGCGTCTTTCAAAATAAAACGCATCAAAACTCAGGAAATAGTCAGGAAAGTAGCCGGCGGAGGAGGACTGAGCAGTCGGCGAAATCACTGGGCTTGTGTAACATCCTGGTAAAAGCTAGTTTCACAGAGAATAATGCTTTACATTTAGGCCAAAATACCTAAAAATAGCTCAAAATCCTGTTGCCAGATCACAGTGGAGTGAATGGCCAGTGTGTATTAATGTGCCTCCTATCAAATATGGGACCTGACACAACAGTTCAATTTTCCTTTTGCCAACACAATCTAATGAATTATAAGGAAGAGATCGGAACCTAAATGCCATTCACAATGAGTACTACCAGCTAAAGGAGCAGTGGAGACAGGGCTAAGGTAGTTTAGACTGTGGAACTAATAAAACACACAAGTGCATGTAATATGTATGTGCAGAGTGAATATTATGAATGACCTCTAAGGGACTGCAGTGTTTTGAAACAGGTCCTAGCACAAACGCAGCCTCTTCCAGTGAATTTCAGCAGCCTTGAATTGTTAACCCTCCTGATGGAGAGCAGAGGAAATAACACAGAACAGGGACACAGTCAGGGTTCACCAGGAAACCAAAATCAAACCCAGGGAAATTACACGACTACCCACAGAAAAGCCAAACTTCCAGCTGCAGCAGGGACATTGGAATACTACACATTATTTCTGAGTGTTGGAGTCAATATGATAAAATTCTACAAGGAAAATCATTTTGCCAAACAGCAAACATCTCAACATCATTTCCTGATTTGAAAATATATACATTAACTGAAGCCACCAAACTGAAACTGGTTCTGCACAAAACAAATGGTGCACTTTGGAAATAGGTGACAGTGACCCATGAGCTATCCGATCCCACAATGCTCTGCGACACATCTCTTATGACACGCTGTTTAATGTAGTCCTTGAAACAAAGGTGATGTATTTGACGTCGTTCGGCAGAACAAACCTGCAATCTACATAAGGACCACTTCACAGGGTAAGGGCGATGATCAATAAGGAACGCGTGAGGACCTGGGGAAAAAGAATCTCGCTTTCAATCCACTCCTTTATTTAAAAGAGAAGAATCTTGGCAGCTCTCAGATAAACAGCTGCTCACAACACGAGATAGGTAATGGGAAACATCATTTATTTTGTCTGCTCGGGGCTCCTGGGAGACCAGCAGTTTCTATGTGCTCCAGAGCCAAGACTGGGTCCCGACAGGAGCCACTTGATATCTGAGGCAGTCTCTCTCTTAAATGAAAATGACATGCTTACAGCGAGAACACATCATAAGCAGGCGCGTTGCCATCAAAGGGAATGGCCAAGCAGCCAGGGGAATACTCGTTTGCATCTGTTAGGCTGCAGAGAGCTGCATCTTGTCACCCAGAGTGCCAGGCTGTCAAGCTGTCATTGACCTGTATCAGCTTCTCAGCAGAGAGCTGGCCATCCAAGCCGCTATCGCCGTTAAGATGACAACATAGGCCCAGACAGGAAGACGTCATTCACTCCCCACACAAATTAGCACCTCAATTAAAGTTGATTGTGAATCAAGAGGAGAAACATTTTTCTCTGATGGTGGCTTAATTTCACGTTATTCGCTCAACTTTACGTAACTCAGAAACTAAGGTACAGCATTAGTCAAAAGGCCAGTGTTAATTTCTAATTAAGGTCCAAGGCAGATACTAATGAATTCTAAAGTCAATCCTTTTAAGCATCAAATTTGTTTGTATTTTAAATCTGGTTTCTCATCTTGACACAGCGCCTTTACTGCTGCTTCCTGAACAAGATCAGATCAGAGAGGAACTTGTGCAGCCATTTTCATTGATCTCTCTAATAAGGCGGCCCAAAATTGCCAAAATAATAAATAAATACATAAATAAAAATACTTAATGAAAACTTCAATAAAAAGAAATAAATGCAGAAATAAACGGCTCAGTTATCAAATAAATGTGCATCAAATAAATGTAAATTATTTATCTGAAAATTGCTTATTTTTAAAATTTATTTTCATATTTAATTATTCCCTCATTTTTTATGTTTATGCCCATTTCCCTATTTGTCTATTTCCCAACTGATCAATCTCACAATGTATTTCTTTCCCTCTTTATTTATTTATTACAGTGTTTCTTCTCCCAAATGTTAAAAAGGGGCTGTGCCTTAACCATTCAGACATTAACATCAAACCCACACACCACAATGCTCAGACGAAATCGAGCATGGTGGTTGGACACACTTTTCCCTGAGATACAGCAAACAAAAAAGTCTGTCCCAACCCAACTGGCTCATAAAGTCTGTGCTCAACTCCAGTTACTGTTGCATGAAGTGATTAGAAGTATTTCTACTCTCCCTGGATAGAATACAAGTCCATCGTAGGTAACCCCCAGCCCAGAGGAGGGCAATGAGGGCCGTTTCTGTCCCTGGTTTTAACCCTAACTTCTGGCCTTCAATTAAAATGACAACCTACATACACACCAGCCCTCCGGTACCAGAATTGCCCATCCCTGCCAAAGCCCTTTGTCAAGTGTTCCAGACAGTTAGCTGGTACCCAATTATTCACCTGGATGGAGAGAGGTATTGCATAAGAGAAGTGTTTTTGCTGAAAAACACATCGCGAAAGCCATGGCGAGGACATGAACCTTTCAATTCCAAGTCAAGCACGCCTAACCACAGCACCACCGTGCCGCCTCAGGTGTAGCATCAGATCATAATAACTGCTAGAATGGCATAGGATCATAAAAGTTAGAGAAGGCTATATTAGTGCTGAGGAAACATCCAAAGGATGCTAAAACCTTTTTTTATTCTTAATAAATAATATTCTAACTAAAACAGTGTTTTTTCCCGGAGCTGAAAGAAAAATTTTCCTTCATTTTCGAATTTGTAGTCACCTACACCTAGGCAACTGCCTAGACAATGTAATGTTTAATTAGCGAGACCATTAATTTCTTACATGTAAACTTATTATTATTATTACTACTACAGTGATCCATCAGATCTGCAGTGGACCACATCTAATCTGCAGTTTTGTTTAACTGCTAATAAACAGAACATTGTCTTGGCAGTACTGACTGAAATGTAGTTTAGCCCAGTGTTTCACAAACTTCTCTTCGAATGTAACTTGTCCAACATGTTTTAGGTCTCACTAAGCTCCTGCACAGGTGATCAAAATGATCAGCTTGTTATCGCCACCTGAATCTGTTGGATAACGAACACATCATCTGAATCACCTCTGCTGAAGGTAAATGAGGGCTACAACATGTAGGACAGGTGCTACACCAGGGCAGGTTTGGGAAGCACCATTTTAGCCTATAGTTCAGCGTACTTTGAAGTCAAGATATTTTCGTGCACGTGTGCACATCCAATGCCACACAAATGAAATAGTCAACACGGGACAGTCTGTGACAATGCACTCGGAAATGGAGCAGAAAGAACGCTTCGGTTTTATTTCAGAATCTAATTAATGAAGAATTTCAAAAAAAGGTTTAATCGTCTTCCGAATGTTGTGTCGTATACCTCATCAAACTGCATCCACAGGATGGTAAAACTTGTTACGTCCAGCGCTTCCAAAGCTGATGATCGAAGCAGCTAGCTAACTAAGTTGCTGAATTCCCTCTCATCTGGGTAGTGACATCTTGCCAGCCAAGTCACTAGTGGATCCAGTTGACAGCTGATCTTAGGGTGCTAGTTACCAGTCAAGCCAGCAGCTAATCCAGTGGGTTGCCAGCCTCAACGTGCAAGTTACCAGCCAAGCCAGAAGCCGATCTTGTGGGTTGCTAAGCATACTAGTTACCAACCATGGAAGATAATAATTAGCTTAGCCAGTGGATAATCCAGTGGTTTGCTAGGTTCGACACTAGTTACCACTCAATTGAATGAATTTTCAGCTTCCCATTTCTCACCACGGGCCTCTCAGTTACCAATGCCGACTTTTCATTGACCAGATCAGTGGCCAGCTTCTGCAAGGATACAGCCTCCTTTGACTTCTGGGTAATCTTGACTCTGGTCCTGCGCCAAAACCATGTACTGTTTCAGGGTGCACATTGGGTAGTTGCGGGGAGCAAGAAAAGTACAATGGATGTGAGAACTCTCATAGATGTAGATGAACCAATGACTGCTAAATTACATAATCCAGTCACGCCATTTCATTAACGCGTGGGTGAAGACATACAAGAATGAATAAAAAAAAGAAATAAGGAAATTAAAGAAGAAGGAAATGAATAAATTGGAAATAAATAAATTTAGATCCAAAAAGTGACTATATTTTTGGCCAGTTGGAGTATATTGGAGGAATTCAGTTGGCTGAGATGGTGTTATCCATTGCCCAAATGACTCTTGTTGGCTATACAGAAACACCTGGGTTGCTTTCAACCTGTGACAGCGGTATTCATCAGTATACTTACACACAGTTCATGAAGTGAGCATTCTAAATTTAGGTGATATTACAATTTTTTTTTTTCAAAAACATTGAGTATGAAGTGTCTCAAAAATGCACCTCTACTATTACTAAGTGGTTCAAATGTAGTCCAGGACTAAGTGTAAATCATGTCTGTGAAGCCAGCCCTGAAAGTGCTTCCAGGAATGAGGCCCTGCCACTGCTTTCCAGGAGAAAACAGGAAATTATATATTGTTTCCTCACCCCCACATAGGAGGCGAGAAGTGCCCACAGCCGAAATTGATCCACCCACCTGCCGGCTCCATAGAGGGAGGGTGTGGATGGGATTTGTGCTGGCTGTGGGACCACATCAGTGTAGCAGGTGTATAAGATCAATACAAAGAGCAGCCAGGGGCACAGTGGGAGCAGGAAGGCGTCCTCCAGAGGCTGAAAACTGAGCCTCAGAAAGGGCCTGGGCAGGTTCGTGAGGAAGTTCTCTGAGGCCAGACACCAGACTGCACGGGCCACACGGCCGTTTCTACTGAGGCCCCCCCGAGTCTGTCAACGCGTATATCCCTCAGTGCCATCTTTTCGGAAAGGATCCATCACAAACATTACCCCCACTATTTTTTAAGCAAGGACTCGGAGTAAATATTGTGAAAACCTAAAACCAAGTGAATGATTGAAGGGGAAGTCAAACTCAGCTGAGTCTTTGAAGAATGTATGGGTTATCATCAGATTTTCATAACAGTGAAAACCCAGCTGACAGCACTTCTGACAATGCAACTGTAGTACTGTCCTGATTCTGTCCACACGAAGAACCATTTTCCACACCAAGTTCCACTGAATATTGCAGGGACTAAAAGCAGAAATATGCCAGAGATGCTTGGGTATCTTCATTATCGTTCTGAACATGCACAAGTACAGAAAACAGAGTAGCACATTGCTGATGTGTGTCAGTTAGAATTTAGGAAACTATAAATAATAAATGCATGTAGGGCAGAGGTGCATCTTCAATGAGCTGACCATACAGAGCTTCTATGTAATCTATGAACTAGCAAGCCACACACTAATGAGCACAACCAGGGACTAAAAACACCTTGGTGCTTTTTCCCTGAAGTCCAGCATGTCTGCAATTTGGGAACACAAGCTATTAAATATACACGGTAAATAAATTGCAGCAATGCAAGTATAACGATACTGTGGACTTTTCCCCATAAGGTAACAAAATGTCAGCGCTGTTTGAGATTTGTGAAAGAAAAAAAATTTAAATATTTATCCTTCCCAACCAGTAGGTTGCGGTGGAATCCAGCACTTGCACTGCATAGCAAATCCTTGATGTGGACGGTAGTTGGATCATGTTCATTCAAGTATCAATGCAGACTCAGACAAAATCAACGATTTCTAACTCACGTTCAGAGGTGGACAGGAAGATAATGGAAGAAATTAAATCCGATTTTCTCTGCAGTGCTGAGGGCAACATCAGCTTAGAATTGTGCTAATAACGATTGAGCAACTTCCCCTTCCAGCACCATCATTTGACACATACAGTGACATAGTTCGAGGTAAGGGAAAAACTACAAGTTATTTAAGCTTGGATTTTGTTTCAATCTCTGGGTAATCAGGGTTTGTGGCCAAGATGCTGCTCAGAAACAAAACTTGGGTTCACTTCAATACCAGGTAGCAGAAGTGTCACCCTAAAATATGATTGCAGAGGATGCAATGGATGGTGATACATTTTACAGAAAGCTAGCTAGATAACATGCCTTCTATTAAGGTATGAATTAATCGGCAGGTGAAGGTTTCTTTTATCTTGCTGTTGTATCAGACTGGAGCAAAATAATTGAAAAGTAGCAAAATTGCTTTTTTAAAAATATAATGTGTACAGTATAACCTCTGTGACCTATGACATGTGTGTGCTTGCATGTTTTTGGTTAGGTCTGTGTATGGGCATATGTTAAGTCCCTAAAATGTGAGTCTGAGTTGGAGTGTGAATGGGTTGTAAGCAGGCATGAGCTAGATGTGAGATGCGTGTTGAGTGGGTGACTGTGTGTATGTATAGTGATGTGGGGATAATGTCACTCGAAATGTTGTATTGTTCTGTATTGCACTGTTGTATTGCTCTATTGTTCGTAATATGTCTATCTGTTTAGCATGAGCTTGTCTTCCAAATCAAGTTTCCCCAAGGGAGACCAAATAAAATCATCTCATCAAATCTAATCTAAAATTTAGCTAGCCGTTATGGTTCTATAACATTTCTGTTTTGGTATAGTCATCTCAGGCTCTGTCAAGCCCCTTTAAGGTCAGCTTACAATTGTTACGAGTTGGCCGGAGCTATGTAGCTTGCATAAAATTCTTCCAGACATGAAATTTTCACCAGATTGTGTTGAGATTAGAAAACAGTTACCTGAGGTTTCTTCAAGATGGCAGGTTCTAGCAAGAGCCTTCTTATGTGGAATCGTTGGTGATTTAATAATTTAGTAAACTGGATATTAGTGCATTGTGAAAGTTTGATGCATGACATGCATTTAAAATAATTTAAAATGCATGTTATATGTCAAACTTTCATGGTAGCAAAATCATCGATGAGGCCTTTATAGTCCAGTCTGTGGGAAAGTTGTAGGAAGACTACAATATCAGAATGTATGAATGGTATTTTTCTCATGAATTAATCAAATACGAAACCAAATCCAAATACAATCTTCAGCAAAATTTACAGCATAACATTCTACTTCAAGATGGAATTTTGATAAATTTCAGTTAATTGCTGTCCATTCAATCTCATATTGTAGCCTACATCTTTGATGCAAAGCTATGTCAGTTTTCTGGTACCCTACTTGCTCAGTAAATTAATTTAATTCATTGTCTGATTCTTATTCGAAAAGAGGTTGAGAGTAAACCTGCTGTATGGTAATGTCACTGGTCGTTGAGTTTTATTTTTACATAAGCAAACTTAACACGTGGACCTGAGTCAGCAAGACTAAGTTTTTAAAATATTTTCTAAAGCGCATTAACCGGGCATTGAAGCAGAAAAAATATACCATTTTGTGAGTTGCAGGAATTCAGAAGCTTCAAAAGACATTGACATTTTATTTCACCATTAATGTGGATAGGAAAATGCTTGATAATTATTGCAATAAACAATAATGCAAGCTGAGAGGAAATGGACAGTAAATCTTCCAAATGATCCTCACAACTGGATGAATTAACACTTAGTTGCTAATTAGGAAAAGTACATAGTAATAGGTTTGGAGTAATGCGCTTTAAGGCAAGGTGAGAGCAGGGCAATAATCCCTCCGATGGCGAGTCCCAGGTGGAAAAGGTTCACTGTTTATGTTGACCCTGGTCTTGTCTCAGGGGTGGTTTAACTCCATTTTTGTTTGCCTTTCTTTGAGCTTCTTATGTTTTTGTATGCTGTGGGCAGGCAATCGAGGAATGGGAAATTTCTTCATTTCAGGGAGTTGTTTTACTGTCACCTTACCTCAAAGCCCCTCTAAAAATGGGCGCAGATGATATAGGGCTTGACCAGGGGAGAGTTCATGTGCGGTGGAGAAGGGCTGAGCAGTGAGTGCACGAGAAGTGACCGACTCTGCATCAGAAACTCTTCCAGGCTCTGAAAGTTGTTTGGGCATAGTGAATTCTCGCTGATAGTATTAGGAGCAATAGGAGGAGCCAAATGCCCCTTATTTCTTTACAGCTTACCTGTTACATGCTCTACCGTTGGAATAGACAAATCTTAATGTTTACAAACTATGCTGCCCATGCCCACTAAGTGGTGGCAAGAAGCCGTTAAAGAGACAATCGAAGTGCATGGAGTCTTGTTAGTTGTGACAGCTGTAAACCTCGGGAGTCCTTCCTGATGATAAACAAGAAAGTTAAATGAATTTAACGCGGTCATATAATTTTTGCTCTCCATCATCTCAAGAAAAAATCTACTTATGAAGGCACACTTATGCTTAACAATAGCACTAAATAAATTGACCCCCTATCCTTGCTGTATTTTCAGTGGGTGTTTGATCCAACTTCAGTGGCGACATAATCACTCACCTATTGACGCACCAAGCATTGAATAAATATAAAATGAAGACTTATCAATCACTTGATACATGCCATCATGCAATTTGCCACCAAATTCAAGATGCTATGTGCTACAATTATGGTGATCTCTGAGTAATGTGAATTGAGGTACTCCCCAGTTGGCTATATTGGCACAAGACAGCCTAACTAACTAGTAAGTTGGATAGCTTGCAGTAGCTTAGCTATTTAAGCTAGGTAAGTATGGCTATCGCTGAGCCAGATGCACTTTTACAAATCTTCAGGAAATAGTTGTTCGCTAAAGTTATTTCCTTTCAATGTAGCAAAGAATATCCTGACTATTTAAAGCTGAATTATGTTCTATTTTAATCCCACAGTCAGGCAGCATTACAGTTGAGCTGTGCACAACAATGGGCAGAACAGAGAAAGCAAGCACACTAGTAGTCTCAAAATAGCTTTTATTGGATGATATGCTTTGAACAAAACTAAATTTTGGGCTTGTGCCATTGCAATTCAGATACCCAACCGCTCAAAATGCAATGTAAATAGTCCACCCAAAAACGATAATTTGTTTATGAATTACTCACCATTAGATGTCTGTAATGGACAAAGTTGTTTTTCACCTGGTGCAACTTCATAGCCACTGGAGAGTTTTGAAAAATTATCCAAATTCTTTTTTTTGCTGGAAGCAAATGGGGTCACCCAGTAGCAATGGTAAAAAGTCCACAAACGTCTGTTGACAAACTTTCAAACCATCATCGAATGCATCGTCCAGTATAATCGAAGTCTGCTTTGTCCACTCGTATCCACAGAACTCTAGAAACGTGGTTATTTTTTGCTAAAAACAATAAAATACCACAGTTATATTTCAACTAAGCTTGCGCATTCAATGGAAGTCCCGCCTCCCGGCTCGTTCCCAGACACTAATAAAGTTTTTAAGAGAGACGTGTTTCTCACCAGTTCTTGAATTTCTTTGGATCAAAGCATCATGTGCTGCTTTTTGCCGACTTCACATTTCTTAGACTGGTTCTATTTAAGTGAAATTTAGATTCAGCAGGGCTGGTAGTAATCATTCCTCAGTGTCTATTGAAATTGAGGCAAATTATGTACTAAATTTGACTTGTGATTTAGCAACTGAAGGGGTAATTACTTTTTCATACTGGGCCAGGTGTTGGATAGCCTTTTCCTTAAATAAATGACATCATCATTTAAAAATAGCATTCTGTCTTTGCAAAGGTTATCTTCGTATGATATAAAAAAATTAAAAAAAAGAAGTGTGACAGCTTTGCAAAAATAGAAGAAATTGGCAAAGGGGGAACTACTTTTTTCACAGCACTGTATGCGCGATAGTGCGTGATACTTTTTAGCTGTTGAATTTATCATAGGTGACTGTGCTGTATCATGATTCTGTACACACCAATTTCGACAGTGTACATTAAAGCCCACCAAATTATAATTCATTTTGCATGCGTTTCGTGAACATTCTTATGCAACCAGGTCAAAACCCAGGCATATAGGAAGTGACTTCATCAGTGAAGAGATGTGGGGTTGATTGTTTTTTTTAAGTTTCCTGTTGTGTTCTGATTGTAGCTTCCTCTCTGGTGTGGGTGGATGTGGGTGTCATCCTCCACACTCCAGCCCTTCCTCCGCCACAGGAAAATGTCACCAACATGCTCGCATGACTATCATGGATGGCAAAACCTACAACCCCAAGTCCGAAATAGTTGGGACAAAGTGTAAATTGTGAATAAAATCAAAACGCAATGACTTTCAAATCACACCAGCCAGTATTCCCAATAGAACAGAGATAACATAGCAAATGTTGAAACTGAGAAATTTTACAATTTTATCCACAAAATGAGCTCATTTCAAGTTTGATGGCTGCTACAGGTCTCAAAAAAGTTGGGACATGGGCCCGTTTACCATGATGTAGCATCCCCTCTTCTTCTTAACACAGAGTGGGGGCGTCTGGGCATTGAGGAGACAAGTTTCTTGAGTTTAGCCGTTGGAATATGATCCCACTCTTGTTTAATACAGGCTTCCAGCAGCTGGAGAGTTTCGGGTCTCCTTTAACAGACTTTTCATAAAAATATGCGCCAAATGTACTCAGTCGGTGAAAGATCAGGACTGCAGGCAGGCCAATTCAGCACAGAGACTCTTCTACTAAGAAGCCATACTGTTGTAATAGCTGCAGTATGTGGTTTAGCATTGCCCTGCTGAAATACACAAGGCCCTCCCTGGAATAGATGTAGTCTGGAGGGGAGCATATGTTGCTCTTAAACCTTTATATACCTTTCAGAATTCATAGTGCTTTTTAAAACATGCAAGTGTCCCACACCATATGCACTAATGCATCCCCATACCTTCAGAGATGCTGGCTTTTGAACTGAACGCTGATAACAGGACGGGTGGTCTTTCTCCTCTTTAGCCTGGAGGACACAACGCCCATGATTTCCAACAAGAATGTTAAATTTGGACTCATCTGACCACAGGACACTTTGCCATTTTAAATGAGCCTTGGCCCACAGAAGACGGCAGCACTTCTGGATCATGCTCAACAATGGCCTCCTTTATGCATGATAGAGTTTTAGGTGGCTTCTGTGGATGGCATGGCAGACTGTGTTTACAGACAGTGATTTCTTTAAGTATTCCTGCGCCCATTTAGTAATGTCAATGACAGAATCATGCTGGTGAGTGATGCAGTGGCGTCTGAGGGACCAAAGATCACGGGCATCCAGTAAAGGTCTTCGGCGTTGTCCCTTACGGACGGAGATTTTTCCAGTTTCTCTGAATCTTTTGATGATGTTATGCAATGTCGATGAGGAGACATTCAAAGCCATTGCAATTTGACTTTGAGGAACATTGTTTTTGAAGTATTCCACATTTTTTTACACATGTCTTCACAGGTTAGAGAGCCTCTGACCATCTTTACTTCTGAGAGACTCAGCCTCTCTAAGAAATCCCTTTTATAGCCAATCATATTACAAACCTGATTCAGGTTAACTTAATGACTTGCTAAATGTTCTTTCAGCTCATTCTCTTGTATATTAATTGCTTTTTCAGCCCTATTTTTTTTTTTTTTTGCCTGTGTCCCAACTTTTTTGAGACCTGCTGCTGGCAGAAAATTTAAATTAAATTTAAAATAAGCTCATTTTGTCGATAAAAATGGAAAATGTCTCAGTTTCAACATTTGAAATATTATCTATGTTTTATGACAAATAACATATTGGCTCATGTGATCTGAAAGTCATTGCATTTTGATTTTATTCACAATTTACACTTCGTCCCAACTATTTCGGAATTGCAGTTGTATTTGTCAACAGTCCAGATACAAATAGCAGCAGTTTAATAACCTATGGGCCAGTTACACTGACACAGATTAAACTTAATCATAGACTTAATTCAATTTTCAACAGAAAATCTCTTTTGAAAACTCTGCTTAGTCCAGGACTATGCTTAAACCATGTCAGTGAAAAAGCCCCTATATGGAACAATCCTTGCATACCATTGCATACTTTTGGCATATACTGCAACAACTAAAGATAAAATTATTCTATACAAATATTAACCTGCCTCACTATGTTAACATTCACAATCTTTAATCTCCTTTTCCCTGAGTTTCTCAGCAATCCATACATATTCATCTCATTTGTATCTCCAGCAATGAAACATTAACCAAAATAATACCAGGTCGTGTCTTCCACCCCCCCAGGTCAAGTGTATTCCCTGCCCTCCCCCAGATTTTTGCTTCATAGCTTCATGGAAATGTTGTAAGCAATTTATTTTAGTTTGGAGAAAAAAAAAGATGACACCAAACTAATTTCAAAGGCAAAATCACAGAGAGTGAAGCTCTTGGTTCAGAATTTTTGTGACAATGGCCCTGTAAAATGACAAAATTCTCAGATGGCACAGGTAGGATATGACAGCATTGCTGCTACTCTCTTCCTCTCTTGCTGATAGATTAGTTGAACTGAGATTCCGGCCAGGGCAGTAGATGTAATGTGACATCCACAGGAAATAACATCAGTCTGGCGTCTAATGAGGATATTCACTGAGGTGATGGCACATTCAGTCCCGGCTCTGATAGCAAAACTCATTTGAAAACAAAGGAAAATATATTTTCATTTAAAGAGAATAGATTTTGAAAGCAATAAACCACATGACTTTTTAAAACAAGTTAAATAGTTATTGAAATGTACCTTTGCCATACATTCAAAATACACTTTTGTGGCCGCACAAAAAAACTCAAGAAAATAAGTATCAACATTTTCCCTGATTGCAGACTAATTTCCTACTCACACTATATACTGTAATTGCAGCTCATTCTCACTGTTGTCACTATAAGTAGCAAGCTAACAGTGTGGAACTTTCAATGTGCACTTGAAAGAAGGCTACAGTAAATAAATAAATAACCTCCACAGTGAGCTCAGTAAGAGGCCTCATTGATCACAATGAAGGAAACCATAAGTATTTAATTGATTAAGCACAAGCAATTGTCTATCCAAGGCAGAGTCTGTGCTGTGGAGGATTTTGTGGCGATACTGGGAGGTGACTGGAGACAGCACAGGTAACAATGAGAAAGGTCCCTGAGCTTGTACGCTGGTGTAACTGCTGTCATTCCAGGGTCAGAGGCGTAACCCGAGGGCCAAAAACCACAAGAAAAACCTCCTCAGTGCGCATTCTCATCTGTGAACTTTAGCTACTGAACTACAGGGCTAAAATGGCAGGGAATGCGCTCTGATTGCAGCGGCTGCAACCTCTCGAGCACCAGTGTGGGTGCGAGGTGGGTCAGGAGTGGACCGCAGGACAGTGAGGCAGTGAAGTGCTCTGCTGGGGCAGAATGAGCCTCAGGGGGAAGGGGGTGAGCCCTGCAGCTGATGGCACCCCCCTGGACAGGATGTGCAACAGCACACTGGGCAAAACAGGAAGCCCGCCGGCTCGCCTCGCGATTGACACGCTGGCTCACAAGTGACGGCCAGGGAGGACAGACCCAGACGCCTAGCCCCGGTCAGGCCCCCACGGCTGAGAGGAGGCAAAGCTGGGGGCGTTTGGCCCTAGAGGGGTCGACATTGCGTGTGATGGCACAGTGGAGGTGCCGCACTGTGTCTCCCTGCTCTTCCGGTGCACGGTGCAGGAACAGTGTTTGGCAGCGCACCAACCCTGCGATACTCCCACGGCTCTGCATGCGCACATCTCTGTTAAAGGAAGCGCAGCCAGGACAGAACCACAGCCTGCTGATACAACTGTGCAGCCTTCTTCAAATGAGCTTCACTTTAAAGACATCATTTATGTTTCAAGCTAAAATGCTGTCTGTCATCACTCAACTGTAAAATATGGCTGACTGTATGTAATTTAATATGCCAACAGAAGTCCCTCTTAGGAAGACTGAGCCCATTTTAATATAAGTGGAAACTGCAGAGAATATTATAAAATATTTTAAGAGTACAAACACAAAGTTCCATAAATTAAAATATTTCCGTCATTTCTGAATTTATCATATTTGTCAGAATTGATAAGACTAATGTACAGTATATGAGGATACACCTCATTTTGGGTAAAGTATTTAATATCACAGCTTTCCAAGGTGGAAAATTTATAAATTCCAGCCAGCGGAATCCCTATTCATACATCTCAAATTGTGCAACTGCAATAGAATTGGCACTGTACATTAATTCCTGGCTCTAAAAACGAAAAGGTGCCGATTCTGTACTTTCAAATCACACCTTTGCCTACTATAATACCAAACAGAAATTTTTCAGCATTTTCAAAAGCACTTAGAACTACTATGAATTCAATCAGCCGTAACTGTCTTTGTATTCCTAAAATTCAGATGGAATGTTTGCTTTGATAAAGGTGCCAACACCGTAAATGAGCAATAAAATGCTCCATTCAATATGCACAGCAGGATTAAAATCAAAAGATGTGCAAAATTAAATGAATAACTAAATTCATCAGTATGAAACTTGAGTTGCAAATCCTGGATCAATGTCTGCATATTTTAGTAACCTCCTGAATGTCAATGCCTCGATACAGCACCCGACAAACAGTAAAAGCATTCTGCCAAGAAGCCTCTATACATTTTGAAAATGTTCTGCTATCCTGGCGTCAGTCTGATACTTCTGCATGCACAGGGGAGTCATGCATTTGGCCATTTTTAACAGGACGTCTCATTCAAGGAGGCTTGTAATCAGTACTCAGCCCCGCCCCCTGCCCTGGGGCCCACAATGACCCTGACCGCAAAAAAAAAGGTCCACAGGTTCAATTGATTCACACCTTTGGGAATCTATTCATTCCCATGTCCTTCCTACTGCTTGTGCGTAAATTTAATTATACACACTTTCATATACCACCTCACTCAGTGTCATTGCAAGTCTCCCAGGGCTCCACAAGTCGTATATAACACAAATATGATCTCGACCACCAAACTGAAAAGATTGTGAATACAGCAGCAATCCTGTAATCGGGTCAGGAGTCAGCAACGGCTTTGAAAACTATGTAACGAGCACAATGATGGACAGATTGCAGTAAGGATTAATTACATGACTTGAATTAATTCTCTTCATTTGGTGTCCACTAGAGGGCTCACACGTGATCTTGAGATCGTGTTTGGATTTTTTTTTTTTTTTTTTTTCGCGTTTCGCCATGGACAGCAAAACGATTTATGATTACACAACAGGCCACAGCTTTCATCATTTTTAATGTGCATGCAACCAACTAAGACAACCTCAACTTGACTGAAGAAGGACTAAAGCTGTACCCTGAGGTCAGATCAGCAGCATGTGTTTCACAAGCTAAACGTGGTACTCCTGCACTTCACCTTGGCCTTACCTTATCTCTAACCCCGCCATTAGAACCTTCCAGTCCCCCAAAAACAGCTCAGCAGACGGGTAAACCTGGTGGCTCCTTGGCTCTGATATCTACCTGTCCTAACAGATTTTTTAGTACTCTAGCATTTTGCTACTATTACCTGGGAATAAAAAATGTTTACCAGTGGTTTGGAATCATGCCATCTCTTGGTCAGATGTCAAACACACCACCCCTCCTGTCATATCCCACAACAACCTAGAGTTCTTCAAGTGGCAGTTGAGATGCAATAGCTGACAGGGCCATACCAGAGGGATGATGGGCCTGTGACTATTACCTGTTTTGGAGCAAAATCGGTGGTGGTAGGGCAAGTAAACTCATCCTCCTGACTCCCATTAGCACTGGGGATTGACGTCTGCCCTGTGAGAAACCAAACAACACAAACAGTCAAGCAAGGTTAACTTCAACCAGCGCTAACACAAACTGTTCATGATAGCTTGCCCCATCTCCACTATTCCAACT
The DNA here is from genome assembly GCA_029721435.1 of Gymnothorax reevesii. Classification (NCBI taxonomy): domain Eukaryota; kingdom Metazoa; phylum Chordata; class Actinopteri; order Anguilliformes; family Muraenidae; genus Gymnothorax; species Gymnothorax reevesii. The sequence continues at coordinate 115,481,478 of CM056575.1, forward strand.
CATTCAAGACTTCAAAATATATGCTGTCAGCCATGGCATCTTTTAAACTCACTGTTCTGGAGAACTATAATGTATTCAAAGCTCTTTGATGTAGCAAGACCTACCTACTGGAATCCCCAAACAATTCACGCAACATAAATAGAGGGAACCTTAACTCTGACAAACTCATTCAATTAAGTAATAGGAAAACTTTCAGAATATGCTCAATTCAGTGTATTATTTTGAAAAGTAGACCCTAAAATAAGGATGATTTTCTGATCCAAACAAAAGAAGGTAAAAACAGCATACTCGTCATCTCATAGAGACCAGGTTTAAGCAGCAGCCAATATACACAAAATGAAAATTTGAAAACCAGCAAATCAGAGGCAGAGATGAATAGCTTGCAAACAAATCCAGAAATGTGACAACTAATTAAATTGAAAAATTGTGCCATATTAGCATATGCCAAATCCATAGCAGGCTTAATATTGTTGCAACTAGGATACCAGATGTGCATAAGTCAAGCACTATTTATCATTCATTTCAGTTTCAGAGAGAGGTGATCATATTGTTTAACTGTAACCATCTCACAGATTTGCAGGATCAAGTCTTTAAACCACATCTCCCAGCTCATCAGAATGGGAAATTTGCTCAGACCATTGTAGAATATCATTTAATAAAATAACAATACTTTTGCTTAATCAAATGTTTATGTAAAAATCATGGTGCCTCTGGAACTTGAGGTCATGTTCAGAAATTTCTTTTTGTCTAAAAAATGAAAAAGAAAAAAAAGTCTCCGAATATCTCACAAGAGCTATACATAATCGCTAATCGTGCACCAGTCAGGGTCTACTGAAGAGTTTCAGAGTTTGTCTCTAATAGATTTTATGCATCCAAAATGGCTACCAGCAAGCCAGGCTCTGTCAAGAGATGTGGCTTATTCCAACTAAACTCCAAAACAGTCCATGAATTATACAAAAGGTTGTGCAAATGGGAAAAATGACACATGAACACACAATGAAAGAAAAGTCTTAGAATGCTAGAAAACCAGACCATGATATGGTGGTTAATGTGGGATATTTATCTTGAAGCAAGTACAACAGTTACTGGTGGCAGCAAGTATCAATAGCATTTTTCATCAAGTCAGAGAGCTCTCAGTGCTACATTTGCATCAGTGATTTGTCACAGCATCTTTCCAAATTCAATGTCTTATGAAAAGACTTCTTCAACTGAAAGGATTTAATTTGTCTCTACATGCCAGACAAGGGAAAGAATCCAATGAGGGAAGTTGGGCAGGATCAAACGGAGCACAATGGCTACAGCCAGGAATGCCACCCCAATAGCTGGGGAGCCAAAGGTGTCTATTGTAGAGAACTTGTGCCTCCCGGCTCTGCAGACAGGGCGATGGGTAAATCTATATAGGCGCTGAGGTGACCTCTCAGTACCCTTACTGCAGTTGTGCCAGCAAAACAGGGCTTTCACAGCTGCTGGCACCCCGAATCTGGGTTCATTCCTCACAGGAGACGATGGGCAGAGGCCCACTAACGCTCATTCAGAGTATAGCGGTAAAGAAAGCTCTTCGTCAGAAACGTCTCCATCGGTCTCGGTCTCATCTGCATGGGAGGCCACAGCCTAGAGGAGAGAGGTCACTGCATTCAAGGAGCGTTTCCAACGACAATGTCACACCTTTCCACGGCAGAAAGGAGACGACACTCTCTGCTTGTCACTTCTTTCGGCCAAAGAACAAAAATTCTTCCCCGATGTGCAAGGATCCAGCAATTTTGGCGTGTTGCCAAGGCATTCAGGACATTGGCTCAGGTTAAAGAGGCGCAAGCTCATTAGCGAGGAAGAGTGTTTCCTGTTTGTCCGTATTTTGCATTTCCCTATTGCGAGGCGGGATCACAGAGCATGTTGTTTGTTGGCAAAATGGGACAATGGCCTGACAATGGACATGAAAGACGAACTGTTGAAGATGAGAGGGTGGATGGTAATGTAAACAGCTTTTAATAGCATCAAACCAGTCGCAAGGTTTGTTTTTGGGCCATCTGTCCATTCCATTGTTTGCCCCAACTTTGAGTGACCACGGGCGACACTTGATATATGTATAGTACAAAGCGCCTGGGCCGGGTCTGGGGATTTCTGCTCAACTCTGCAGAATTTTCCTCTCCTCAGGTATTCTTTTTATGTGTGTATGAGTGAGGAAGATTCCTCAGATCATAGCACAGTCAGTCATATCCTTTGTGGCATGCTGCCAGTGTTCTTAGGCATTTTTATCAAAGAGAAATTGAGGTCTTTTTTTGTTTAAAAGGTTCACTAAATTCTGCCAAAGTTCCGGTAGGCAACATGGATCCCAATGGTGAAGCAAGGGAAACAGAGTGAGTGTTAGATTCTTTAGAGCGCGTCATTCCAAAGGCTTTACCTCTTACTTTTAAAGAATTTTTCTTCTTAATATTTGCCCTCATATGTGCAAACGTGCCTTCTTATTAGCAAAAACTCCAGTCACAGCCATCTGCAGACAGGCAGTGCTGTGCTGTGAACAAGTATTTGCCCCAGTTTTGCATATTTGTCACACTTTAAGATTTCAGATCATTTAATAACTTTAAGATCTGACAGAGATAAGCCAAGTAAACTAAAAATGCTGTTTTTAAATGATTTCATTGACGGTAAAAAAGCCATCCAACCAAATTTGGCTCTAAGTGAAAAAGTCACTGCCCTCTTGGTTACTATATCAACCAAATAAACACATTTAATTAAGTAGCATACTGCCAGCCCTGTTGATTATAAAAATCATAAAAACAGAATGTGTTTTGCCATGTGAAGTATACGAACGTTTATACAAAAAGCAGCACATAATGCTGCAATTTGAAGAAATTCAAGAGGAGAAAATACGCTGTTCATATTTATCAGTCTGGAAGTGGTTGCAAAGCCATTTTAAGGCTCTGGGACTCCAGCGAACTAGGATGAAAGCCATTACCTACAAGTGGAGAAAACTCAGAGCAGTGGTGTACTTTACCAGGAGTGGCTGGGCTTCCAATATTCCCCCAAAAGCGCATAAATGACTCATCTAGGAGGTCACGAAAGAACCTAGAGCATCATCTAAAGAACTGCAGGTCTCACTAGCCACAGTTAGAAGTCATTTTTCACAATTACAAATTAGAAAAATGCCGGGAAAAATAAGCGCTTGAGAACCTAACATATATTTAGATTCTCTGTGAGTCTTCTCACTCACATCAAAAATTTTGAGAGAAACAGGTTCATAATTTCTGCTTTTTGTAAATACTGTGATTTACCACATTGTTGATATTTATGATTGCAAGAACTTGTAACTGTTAAATACTAGATAGTGGCCTCTGGTTCTCACCTACTAAAATGGCATGGATTTGAGAGGAAAAAAACACAACTGATGAAAAAGAACATAAATGCTCCTCTCACAGTTGCCAAAAAACACATCTTGATGACCCCAAGACTTTTGGGATTATGTTCTGCGCATTGAGTGGTCAAAAGTGGAAATTTCAGAAGACAAGGGTCTTGTTACATCTGGTGTAAAGCAATCACAACATTTAACAGTAAGAATGTCGTTCCAACAGCCAAATCCGATGGCGACAGAGTGACAAAGTGAGGCCGCTTTGCTGTATCAGATCCGGGGCAACATACCATAATTGATGGAACCATGAATTCTGCCGTCTACCAGAAAGCTCTGACCTAAAGCTAAAGACAGTTGGGTTATGCTGCAGCACAATGATTCAAAATTCAAAAGCAAGTCCACCTCTAACTGGCTCAGGAGAAACATGATGCTTTTGGAGTGGTTTGTCAAATTCCTAAAATGAATCCGATTGAGATACTATGGCATGGCATAAAACAGGCAATTCATGCTTGAAAGCCCTCCAGTATGGCTGAATTAAAACAATTCTGCAAAAAATAGAAGACCAAAATTACTGCACAGCAATGTAAAAGATGCATTACCTTTAGTCGCAAATGTTTAATTACAATTCTTGCCGACAAGCGTTGAACAACCAGTTAGTAGGTTTAAGGGGACAATTATTTTTCACATGGGCAACATACACCAATGAGCCAAAACATTGAAAATAATCAACAGTATTCACTGCATCTGTGAGTATCTCATAACAACAGCACATCAAGATCTGCAGACAGATCTAAAATGGTAAGCAAGCAATCAGTTCTGGTATTCATTGTATGTGTTGGATATGGGAGAAATGAGAACAGAAGGACTTTGACAAAGGGCAAATTGTTACGGCTTTATGGGTGTGTTCATGCATCTCTGAAGTGGAAAGACTTCCTGGGTGCTCTCTGCCAGCAGATGTGCGTACCTACTGACAGTGGTACAAGGAGGAAGAAACCAAGAATCGGCAACAGAAAGTTGGGTGCCCAAGACTCTTGGGCACCCAACTAAACAAGGGCTATGAAGGTTATCCTGTCTGGTCTAAAGCAACAGAAGGGCGACTGAAGCACAAGTCACAGGAAATTTCAATAATATTTAGATAAAGAATGTGTCACAACACATAGTGCATGTCATGGTTTTAGAGTCTGGAGGTGGCTTTGGGAGCTTTCTTTGTTGCTCTCGTCTGGGACGATATCGTTTTGCCCACAATCGGATTCTTGGGCCAGCTGGCATCAATTGGGGGCGGCGCCCAGACTCTATTTAAGCCCAAGTTCCGCCTCACTGCCCTTGCTACAGTGTCAGTGTTTTGTTTACACTTTAGCTGTTAAGGTCTCTAGTTAGAGAGCTGTTGAGGAATTAGCTGCAAAGAGGAAAGTGCTAGTTTCCGAGATTTTTCCATTCCATTTCGTTTAGTCGAGCTCGCGTTGCTTCCTTATTGTTACTCGGACAGGATCTTGGTCCTTTGGAAGCGCGAGTCTCCCTCTCTTGTTTTGCCCGTGTTTGTCTCTTATTTTGCTGTACTTCCTTTCGTTCCGGCTACAGCATTTGGCGTCTCGAAAAACCGACCATCACAGTGCATCATACCCTGCTGTGTATTGCAATTTTTAGCCTGCAGTCAAAGTGCCTATTCTAATCCTGGTACGCCTCTAAAATGGACCTTGGATCGATTGGAGAAGGTGGCCCGGCCCAGTGAGTCCCATTTTCTTTTACATCATGTGTTTTGGCCAAGTACGCGTACACCATTTACCTGGGTAAAACATGACATCAAGATGCACTGTGGGAAGAAGACAAGCAAGTGAAAGAAATATTATAGTATGGGAAATTTTTTACTGGGAAACCCTGAGTTTTGGAATTCAAGTGATGTCAGTTTGCTGGAGCTGTTTTGGCAGCACAAGGGGGATCCTCTCTTTACTAGGCAGGTGGTTTTTATCTTGTAGCTGATCGGAGTAGGTTTTGAATAACTCTTTAACTAAAGTAAGTGAAATGATCATTTGAAAGCTACATTTTGTTTTTACTCATGTTGTCTCTGATTTACATTTGGTAGATGATCTGAGACATTTAAACATGACAAATGAGCAAAAATAGATGAAAACGGGAAGGGGGCAAATACTTTTTTGCCGCACTGTAAGTGTATTTCTTCAGAGAAAAATCTCAATCTTTATATTGGCCACCTTTTATTTATTTATTTATATATTTTCCTGTGGAGGGAAACGAATAAACCGCAGACATGGTGTTACAAGCCACATTCAGCCAGTGCATCACAAAAGTCAATGGCAAGGACACTGTTTACTCATTTATTGCCTCAAAAACATGACTCAGGGACATGAAGCTTAATCATCTGAACTTTGTAATTTTATTTGACTTATTTAAAAGCGTAGGCAGCTTAGGATTTACTCAAAGTAAAATTGACCGAATAATAGCATTCATTTGATGCAGTATATGAAATTTAGCATAGCAGATGCCCTCAAGAAACTGGCATTTTTCAAATTTAGACAGCTATAATTTTTGTTCAAAGCTATGCAACTGAGCCAGCTTGGGTTTTGAATGGGTGGCTCTCAAATTTTCAATCCAATGCTGTAACCCATGCACTGCCAGTCAAGTCTTCAACTTCTTCCCGACTAAGGGATTTTATGTCCTTGCTGCAGCCATGCAACAACCCAGGACGTATAAATCCTAAAAAACTGTTTGACCCAGAGTCTGGTTGTGCGAATGCAATAATGCCAATCTTATTCTGGTGGCTGAGCAGGGTCTGGTACTGACTGTTAAAGACCACTGACAACAAGCATGCACCCTTTTCCCAGAAAAGCCCACTTCTTTATGCTATGAATGTCAAAATGGTACAACGCCTTCGTATATACGCATCAGAGGAAGATCCGAACAAAATCTGCAGATGCAGATTCTGAATAAGAGGAAAATAGCAAGGAAAAATTCATATGTGCCAAGTGGTTTAGAGTAGAGTTTGGATGAAGAAAATATGACCACGTGCCATCAACTGTGGTTCACCAATGTCATCTTCCAAAGTATCTTCCTCTACCTCAGTTTTTTCTTCTTCCAAACTCTCCCCTCAACCACTTGGCAAATATGAAAATTTTACATAATTACGTCCTTAGCTGTAAAGGTGTTAAAAATAGGACCTTTGAAATGGTAGTCATTAGTTAGTTCAAATGTACATGGACTACATGCTCTACTGCACAGTTATATAATGATGATAATAACAATTGAGTGACCTTAATAAATCTGTGGACAAATGTAACAATTCAGATACTTCCTTTCATTTTCCTGGCATGTTTAGGGCCCAGTCCTGCTCTTAAAGGCAGAAGAATAACCACAAGTCAATGCAGAATTATTCCGTGCAACTGCCTTAATATCCATTAATGAGGCATTCCTACAATAAAGGGAGTGCTCTCCCAGGATGACGATGGCCCAAGCACACAAAGGGCATAAGGGATCACTGAATGGTTCTATGAGCATGAAAATGATCTTGAACATTTGCCACCACCCTCACAGTCATCAGATCTCAAAGCAACTGAATCCATATGGGGGATTTTGGAACAACATGTTTGACCATAATCAAAACATCAAATCTATCTCTTGCAATACAGGTACCCCATACCTCACTGCAAAAAGCTTAGTTGAAAATAGGGGACGCAGACACTCACAATTTTTTCCACCCTAGTCCCCTAGTAGTTCATCATTAGTTATAAGTAAATCTGTATGATAGTCTTATTGTTACCATAGTTGGCAAAGGCTGAACAGCAAAACACATTCAAAATTCTTTTAAAGACACAGCACAAACTATCCATGAGATCCTCAAAATAAATTTTTGAGTTTGTATTATTAAAATTTAAGTGTGCATGTGTAGTGACAGTGCCCCTTTCTATAAAAAAGTACAATTCAGTGAAATGTTACATTCATCAGTTAGCCTATGTTTTACAAAAATAAATAAATAAAAAAATAAGCAACGACATTATTTTCCTTGTTCGCTTGAAAAATATCCGCTAACAGAGGCAACTTGCACTTGATTGTTAAAATTAAAACAATTATTAGCTGCTTGTATCCACAATTTTGAAAAACGCAGAGAATATTGCACCACATTACGCATACAATTGAGCAGCTTTATTTCCCATCTAACATGGAGAGATGGCTACAGGAGATAGTGTTCAGTGTCGCTCAGTAAACGTATTTTTAATAATAAAGGAAAATCAAAAAGAAGTAAAGACTAATTGGCAGTTAAAAGGCATTTTTTGGTTCTTTCCTCTCTGTGAGCAAAGCAGCTGCCAGTGCCATCCCTCCTGTAAAGGTTTACATGTGTAGACCCTTTACCACAGTACGCTGAGGCTGATCTCACGCCTTGTGAAGGCCCAACACCTTAGAGACTCTCTGTTGATTTTGCCATTAATTTGTCAACTGTCTGTAATACCAGCAACAAGCAGTTACTTATTCCAAAGTGGCTTACGGTTGACTTAAGAGGAGCCAATACACTCTGTACAACCCAAACGTGGGGTAAAAGGACCTTCCGCATGTACCAAAGAGATGCGCCAATGGAGTTTGGGGCTATACTAGGGCTTGAACCTCTAACCTCCAGAGATCCAGAGAAACAACCAAGCTGTTACACGACAGGCTACACCACAAAGGCTTTTGCAAGCTGTTGTTGCTACAGTAAACTCTGCAAGGTGTGAAAATAAAAGATTGTTGCTATGAAAAATATCGAGTGCAGTCAGGAAGTTATTACTTTAGCGCCAGAACGTTCCAGCCGGTCCTGGCCCTCTACTCCCAACCCGCAGTTTGAGTGAAGCCAGGCCCACCACCGTAATCACAGCCTAATAAGAGCCTATATTGAAAGCAGCAGTGCCTGGGCCACATCCTTTCCCCTGCTCTTTCCAGTCCCTGAAAAATGTTTGCACATGGCCACACATGATATCAATAAGTTCAATATATCAATTGACAGTTATGAGGCAAGGAAAGAAAAAAACAAGAACTCTTTGCACATGAAAGTATTAGGTTTGGAAGTTCCTCGTAATGGGTGCAGGTATCTGCAGGCTTGCGCCTCAGCGGTGTTCAGTCCGAGCCACACTGGCAGCGGGGAAAATGATCCAAGGGGTAAGTTATACAAATTCATGAACAGAGCTCGCTTTTTACCTCCCCAATGGCATTCCTGAGGAATAACTAACACTAGGAGCTGGGATATCATCGCATATTTCACTTGGAGTTTATTTAACAAAAAAAAAATGAAAAAAATGAAATGAAATAAAGGTTTCCGCAGGTTACTCTGCTTCCAGGCACATCATATTATTATGGTGAATTAGTCCCAAATTGAGATATGTAGAGTTTGTCACAGCGAGGCACAGTCCCAAATTTATTCAGCCGAATTCTCAGACCTAAGGTGCATAAGTAAAAAGCTCTCTAATTTTTTTCTACTTTTTTTTTTGCTGATAAAGTTATTAGCCCAGCCTCGCTTCTCTCCAGTGTCTTATTTGCCATGCAAGGCACCAGAACCTGAGACACAGATGCATAAAAGGGGCTTGTTCTAATGATCTCCCATACCTGAGCATCTGCTGTGCTTTTAATTAACACTCCAAGGAGGTTCGTCAGGAGTAATCAAAAACATTGTCACTTATAAAGCCATGGCAAAAAAAAAAAAAAAATCAATATTTTCCATCAGCAAAAGGTAGGGCCTGGTTATAAGCGGACCATTTAATTGCCTCAGTCCAACAGACAAAAAAAAAAAAGGCACTGTTTAATGACTTGATTCGGTAGGATCAATACGGAGGCATGCATTTTTATTAAACAGCAACATGTGGTGAGGTGCTCAGAGTCATTTCCATGCAGAAGCCCACATTCCTCTTCTTTTTCATTTCGTCAGGAGCAGGCAATAGGTTTTGCAGCCTGTGCAGTGCGCTGATTTATGAACGGGGGCTGACCTCTGAGGCCGTAACACAGTGATGGGTGACTGGTTCTCAACGGTAAGCTACTGGCACTTGACAAAGTGCCTGAAGCAGAATGAATTTACTTCTCTTTTCCTCAATCATCAACAGGCACTGCCCTGACCCCCATCCTGACTGCTATAACAAGATCTCCCATCTCGGGGCTGAAAAATTTACTGTCACATCTACTTTTCAATGAGCTCAAGTGAGCACTTCTTTCACCTTCACTAGAGCAGGGCTTGCTAAGCGCTGGTCACACGGAGCCCAGGCAGTCAGGGGGTACCCAGGACACGGGGCACACTGACACTGCAGACAACTTCGGCTTTTATCACGAGTCAATCTTCCTAATCTTATTTTATACCGGCCATTTTTTTTCCCAGGTATTTGGCAGACCTATCTGTGTTTGCCTTCATCAACTTGATGACAGCGCCTTGAGGCGAGTTAAATTTAATAACCCCGTTTTTTTTTTACTGCCAATAAATCTCCATGCGCACTCAAATTTAACCTTCCTCTCCTCTGTATGGTGACCACAGCAAATGAAATTCACGCAGCAATGCCACCACAGAATTTCACCCTTCAAACATAAATGTAAAAAAGCCACTAATCTGCGCTGTATTCATGCAATGCTATTGAAAAATTACATTGTTTCAAATAGTTTTCCCTGAAAAAAGACTTTATCTTGGTCATTCAGCTTCACTAAATTGCAGTGCAGTACTTGACGAAGACTCAAGACCTGACTAAGTGTTATTCCAAAAAAAAAAAAAAAAAACCAAAGCGTGCAGCTTCATCACAAAAACTGACCTTGATTGAAAAAAGCCCAACATAGTTTAAAATGTATCTGCAATAAAGATCTGGTCTCCAGATCAAAAGCGACAATGTAAGTTATAATTGAGAATAAAAAAGCCATTAACAGGCATTCAATAAGCCACTCTAAAATTGATCAAACTATAAAAAGCAATTCCCAGGGGATGTGGCAGAACGTGGCAATGGTCTTGAAGTCAGGCATGGGGGGGGGGGTGAATGCTGGCGGCTCGTGTGCGGTAGTCACCTTCCCCACAACACTAAACACAATCACCAACACATTCAGACGCTCTTCCCACTCCATTTGTTTGCATTATTCTCTCCCGCCAAACCGCACTGTAAGCACACAGCACTTATGTTGATTCTGATCAAATAAAAACCACAAGAGCTTATCCGCTTTTAGCTTTTTAAGCGGCAAAAAGGAAAAAGCAGGAGAAGTAGTGAAAAAATTCTAACAGCAGAAATTTTCAGGGGGCTGGCTGCTTCTAAAATGCTGCCGTTTCTCCTGAACGGGGGAGAAAACTCTCCAATGGCAAATACAGTGTGAGCACCAAACGATTTATTGCTTGATGGTTTGTCCTGACAATTTTTTTAAGTTTCCTCGACCAAAAAAAGAAAAAAGACAGAAAATTTCCAAGCGTGCTTCTTTAACTTTCAATTCGCCAAAGCATCACTGCTTCACAGCCTCAGGCTATTGCCTTTCTCAATCTGTCCCTGGAGATGCAGGAGTTATTGCCCCTGTCGATTGAGGAGAAAGGGATGTTATTCCCTTGTCACCCTGAGCCGGCCCGCCATCCTCCCTGTCCTGATCTATAGCCCTATGCCGGAGAGGGGTGTCTGACGCGCCATTGGTTTAGAGTCCTGTCAGGTTCGCTACCTGCACCCCAGACGCCTGCTCTCGAAGAGACACGGCGCATCAGACGAAGTCCGGCTTGGCCGACCGCAGATTGATGGGCCTGATTACTCCGAAACAGGGTTAAATGTTTGCGACCCAGAGTAAAAGTTTACCTGAGACAAAAAAGCACCTTGCTCTCTCAGTCATTTAGTGTCAAACTCCCCTCCACAGAGACTGTACAATGTGACTTTGTAGCCGCACATGGCGGTGGATTCACTGTTGCCGACGCAGATAGAAGTCTGCCTAAATGCATCAATACAATTTGCACAGCTTTATGCTCGAAGACAATATAAATCAAAATGTGTGCATACTAACGCTTCACCTTTATTGTACTAAGATATATAGTGTAGAATAAAATTACATGCCATATATAATTCACTTATTTAGTTTATTTTTTTTGGCATTTACTTGTAGCTGCGCTAAAAATATATGCTAATTGGCTTTGTATTGGCAGATGTTTATTCTAGCATGCTCATAAAATTAATAATTGGGAATTTAAAAAAAAAAAAAACTTCAAGCATGGAAATTTCAAAATTTTGTGCCAACAATATTTCAGAGACTGATACATCAATAGGTAATAATAAATGCACGATCTTTACAGAGACAAAAATATTTGTTTCTTGACATGTTGAATCAGAATTTTTGTGAATGCTATCCTGGCATAATATCCTGCCAAATAACTGAACCTCTTAAGTATATAATTGTGGAAGATTTTCAAATTTCATTTGGAAAAAATTGATTTAGTTTATGGTATCTATGTAGTGTAAGTGTTTCTCACCTGCTGCAGCATGTGGAGTCTGTGCCTTGAACACAAAACCTCCTGATCATGTCTGGAGGACAGGCATATTTGGGCATATTTAAATCATGATAAAACTATAAAGTTCTCCAGGTTCGTATCTTTCATGATGCTAAATACAGTTAAACAGTAATGTTGGCGACATCGATTAATGCATTCATACTAAAATAAATGTCAGCACTGTAATATCAAAAAAAGGGACTCCAAAATTACTGGCACCCCTGACTGGCACTGCACAAACAATGGAAAAAATATATAAACAATTTAATTATAGAGACACTGAGTTCACCAATGTGTGAAATACTTCTCTATTAATGTTTCAATGCAAACAACCGAAAATCAGAACAATCGTGTCATACAAAATAAATTTCAATAAAATCAAGGTGTCATAATTATTGGTACCCTTCATTTAGTATTTAATGCAACCACCTTTGGCTTGGATAACAGCATGATATCTTTTCCTGTAATTTTTGACAAGGTAAAGGCACACATTTGGGGGGGATTTTGGATCATTCCTCTAGGCAGATGCTCTCAAGATCCATCACATTCTTGGGTTTGTGTTTATCAGTTGTCCTCTTTAAATCAGCCCAGAGGTTCTCAATCGGATTGAGTTCTGGTGACTGAGTTTGCCATAGGAGAATGTTTGTTTTCACAGAACCATTTCTGTGTTTATCTTGAAGTATGCTTTGGGTCATTGTCTTATTGGACAGGCCACCTACGGCTAAGTCCCAGCCTTGTGGCAGAGGTAACCAGATTGTCAGCCAAAATATCCAAAAACTTGGTGGAATTCATTGTCATTAATCTTAATCATTAATCTTTTTGATACCTGGTGACCCCAAGATATCACCAGACCTCCAGTTCATTAACAGTAATTCTTAGGGATTTTATTGCTTCTCTCACCATCCTCTCGGGGGCAAAATGCAGTTGTGTTTTCTACGCTTGAGGTTTTCAACAATTCCATTTCTTTGGAATTAAAAAAAAATAAGTGCGCTGCCAATGCTCAGGGGCATATTCAATCGTTTGTGAATCTTCTTGTTGCCACTTATCATTTAAAGAATTGAAAATGTTACCCTACACAAAACGGCCCTGAAACAGTAATGAATGCGTGCTGCCGGACAGCTCACTCAGCATCGCATTGTGAAGCAGAAGTGACTATCACGGCGTGGGTTTGAGCCGTGGTCGTAACATCCAGCAGTGGTTGGCAGCTTTTTCAGAGGTAGCGCGCAATTGGCCAATGCACTACAGGGATGCAAAGTAGGAAGGGTCTGCCGGGAAGAGTAATATAAGTTGTTTGTTCGTTGCTTAGGCGCCTCCTGTTGGCCAGACGGGCGCTCGTCAGGAAGATTCTCAGTCTGTTCATGTCCGGGTATCCTCCGCCCTCGTTCTGAACTTGCGACGATTCAACCAATGAGTTAATAAGAAGCAGTGGCTAACGGGTGCGTTCTTCGAAGGAGAGCCGTGAACTGTCTTCATGCTTCTGAGTTGGCAACAAGGGGGTCATATATACAAAAGCCTTGTACATAGTTCCCCAATTGGACATTCCAGATTCGGGTGGGATTGGAGATGCCAAAATTATTTTTAAAAAAAAACAAAAAAACAAAAAAGGAATGAATTACTCATTCAGACAATTGAATAAATTTTAATTATAACTGGGTCAAATTTGATTTTACCCACACAGACTTGATCACTTAAATAGAACATCACTTATAAAGAAACTTTCTAGCAATATGAAGTAGGCTGAAGGTATCGTTAAGCAGCACACAATACAAGGATCAAAAGAATTTGTAGAATCAACAGGGGAAAAATATCAATCTGGAAAGGGTTACATAACCATTTATAAGGCTTTGGAATTCCAGTGAACTACAGTCAGAGCCTCTAACTAGAAAACTGAGAAAACATTTAACAGTGGTGAATCTTCCCTGGAGAGGCCACGCGACCAAAGTTTCTCCAAGATCAAATCAACTACTTGTGGGAATTCACTAAGGGACCATGATGAACATCTAAGGAACAGCAGGGCTCACTGACCTTAAATAAGGTCAGCATTTATGATCCTATCATCAGGAAAATGCAGGGTGAAATTGGTATCCATTGTTGAGTTTCAAGGCAAAAATCACTGCTAACCAAGAAAATGTCATTATGACCTCCATGCCTTTCGGGGAAAGGTTTTGGGACTTAAGAGACAAAAGGAGAATTCATTGGAAGACATGGTTCCTTTTACAGTACATCTAACGTATCATTCCACAGTAAGAACACCATACCAACAGTCAAACAAGGTTGCAGTGATGTGACAGTGTGCGGAAGCTCTGCTGCTTCAGAGCCAAATCTACCTGTCAGTCACGAATCGGACCTCTTCCTGAAAATTCTGAAGAAGAATCCAACTACTAGTTTGTAAACTGAAGCTTCAGTGCAATTTGGTTACACAGCAAGACAATTTGAAGAAATACAGAACATCCACCACTGAATGGTACAGAAGAAAAAAAAATTTAAGATTAAAGTAGCCTCTTCAAAGTCCTGATTAGAAACCCATTAAGAGCCTGTGGCAGGACCTTAGATGTGCAGTTCATACTCATATACCCTCCAATGTGGCAGCATTAGAGCAATTCTGCAGTCATGAGCAGGCCAACATTACTCCATCACAATGTGGAAGACTGATACTGTTTTACCAAGCCTTTCGTTGCATTACTGCAATACAGGTGGCACAACCAGCTACTATGATTAAAAAAGCAATCATTATTGGTTGATTAGGGTCAGCTAACCTTTTTTCTTCAATAAGTGAGATTATTTAAACTGATTCAAAAATAGAATTTTTGCTTCATGTTCACCTCGTCCCACATTACATTTTGCATGAAGACCTGAAACCATTAACAACAGTTAATGCCCAAAAATACAGCCAATGAGGAGGGGAGTCAAATACTTTTTCATAGCAAAATCTCCAGATATCTGCAGCACAGTTTTAATAATCAACAACAGATGCAACAGACCACTACTGAGTCAAAAAAAAAAAAAAAAAAATAGAACATTTACGTTAACTTACTAGCACAAACACACTAAAATTGCCTATTGTGGGGCCTTTGGTAGAACTACTCCCGAGCATTCTGGTGTCCCTGCTCAATTTCCCATGAAATGATCACTCAATAAGAAAGGAATAAGTTCCAAATTTTCTTTCTTGACAGTTACATTGCGGTTGACTCTATAATGAGTAGAAATGTTTCGAGGTTTAAGATAGCAGTGGAATGAATTACAGGAATGGCAAAAATATGAAAGCCAAAGAAATGCCCAGCTATGCCACCACAGAATTCAAATATGGCATGATCTCAATCCAAAACTTACTTTCTCCCTGGCAGCCATCAGGAAGCACTCATAAGTCTATAAATACAATACAGTCCACATACATGCAACTAGAGGGTGCGAGCAACCACAAACCTTTCAAGTCAAGTCTAGTCATGGGTTTAGAACCACGACCCATGCTGAGAGCACGACCCATGCTGAGAGCAATGCAATGCGATATCTATTCACAGATATTCAGGACTTGCTTGGAAAATCAAATTAGATCAAGAGACAAAAGTAACGTTCAACATGCTGGGTATGGCTGCGTCTTATCAAAGAAGACAGCCATGACCAATGGATTACAAAAATGCACAAAATAGCCTACATCTGACGGACATTGCAAATGTGAGATGAATTGGTGACAGCAGCCAAGTTGTCAAGAAAAATGTAATGGTAGTTTTGAAATTTTGCTTAATATACTGGGTGTCACCGTTTGGCCTGGAGCAAGAAACATGTCACACACACACATCTACAAACAGTTCTACATGTGAAGAATTAGCATCCCCACACTGAAACAGATACAGCAATGCTTTTAGACTGATACAAATAAATTGTGGTTTACCACTGTACAGGGTGTGGCCGAGGATCAGAGGTGATAACAGCCCAGACACATGGGACATGCCAAATGGGAAATCAAATCAATGAATACAGACTAAAGATATTGACACAAAGCCAAAACTGGGTTAAATCAGGAATTTTCTGTCACTAATGCCAGAAGGAATAAAAATGTGAAAAATCAGAACAAAATAAACGGTATAAAATAAACAGAATCTAAGCAATATGCTTTTAGTGATTTTGGCCTTTTAGATGAAAGTCTATAGGATATGTTTGACTAGGCATGGTATATGTGTCTGCTGCTACATTAATGTTGGGCACAAAGATCATCTTACCACTATGGATGAATAGAAACTGAGAGGCTGCAATCTGCAAATGCCCATCTTCAGTCTTACAGTTCACCTCTGCAAAACGGTATTCTGATATCAGTTCCTACAGATACTCACACATTATTATGAGTCTGACAGTTGAAAGAAAAAAAAATGCTTAGCAAATAGTCCTCCGAGGGGCGAGCGTGCCCCGAGTAAGAAATCTGTATCTGAAGTTAGAAACAACTTAAATCCGCATCTGTGCACTTTGTATACATCCTCATGACAAGCCATAGAAACAAATGTATATTACACATGCTGTCTATTGTGCAGCCGTTAGATACCCACAGGGCACCAGCCTGTTTATCTGACATCTGTCAGGAATTAGCAGACAGAGGGAGAGCGCGAACACTCCAGAGTCTAGACGGCATCCAGAAGGCTTGAACGTGTTCATGTCATTTCTCACAAAGCTGTCTCGGGCTCATTGGCTTCGGGCATTCAAATCAAGTTTTATTTCAAGCAGGGCGTGCAGTACCTCACACCATCAGTGATATCCATCAGAATCCATTGGTGAGCGGAGGATATTTTCCATATGTATACAGCCTATCCATCTGCTCGTGAGTGCCGTTACCAGGCATGCTCTTTAGTTAACTGCACTACAGTGGCACAGCCTGGCCACACGACCACATGAATAAGTACGTAAATAAATAAACAAATAAATAAATAAAAGTGGGAAGACAATGCAGGGAGGCTATCCATCATGTATCCCATTACAAGAGAGCCAGAGCTATCTGTGTAATTCAGTCAGTGCTCTTCTTAGCATGTAAAAATTCCACTTTTTCACTTCAATTTGTTATATCTGACAACTTGCCAGACTATTTTTGAATTACAAATAGGCTTTAAAAAATGATGCAGGGAAAAAAAAGAGGTTTGTCCAGGCATATGTAGAGTACATGACTGTAGGAAAGTTTACTGCAAAAGCACAGTGAGAGGAACTGACTCCTGGGCACTAGAGGAGATGGAGGAGCTTTTATGTACAACTGAAACTAAAACACTAGATGTACATTCACCATCCTCTGCCTGATTTACTCAAGAGGAGAATTTCAGCACAGCAGTGATTCAGATAGATTCTGATTTATACAGAAGAAAATACACAATGGAACGAATATCAGACAATGGGGTTTAACTAGCCAGGAACCATTTCCATTCTTCGACGCCACCTTGGCACGAAGACATGAGCTACTCAGCGTGCGAAAGACGAGTCCTCAGAGTGACAGGAATGTAAATAAAAATCAAACCAATCACACAGTTGCGTACAGGCGTTGGCTGTTTATTTGGGTATTTGCACTGTCAGCCATAATCACAAGGCTTGCCCCTGATCTGCAGCTGCACATTAACCAAACAAAACAACTGTACAGCAGATCTTTAAACAACTGTGAAGGTCAAGTCCAATTTCATGTTTGTCAGGGTGAAAGGAAAATAAATATAAGAAAAGCACACATTGATTCAAATCTTTAAAAGGGAGACAATCTGTACGTTGTCCCATTTGAAAAATTCTGTCTGAATAGTATTTGACCATATGTGCAATTATGCACCCCATGATATTTCATCACCAAATCAGTACACTTCAGCCACCTTACCCTAACCATGCAGCTTTGCTTGTAAGTCTGCATTCTCAGTATAATAATTAGTGGTGTATATACGCATAAACTCAAAGCTACTAAAATCAATAAACATTCACAATAACTTATCAAAATATAATACATATACATACAGTCAATTCTTTACAGTTCAGATAACTTTATTTTTCTTCAGCATGGAGATAATAACTGTACTATGAGAAAATTAGTATGAATAGTTAATTCAGCATAAAATCAAAGAAGTGCAAACTAATCAGAGTAGATAAATTCATTTGCAGAAACATTAGAATCTTCATACCAAAATTTGCACTTTGCGCAATTGTCAACCTTCACTGAATTTGAGAACTTTCGTGATTACTCATTCAATATATGTTTTACGGAAACATACTTTCAGTGGCAACCATAATCTGAAAAAAATAATGAATATTGCTGATGCGATTATCACAATACACACAGTTTTTCATTGGTGTCCCACTGCTATGTCAACAAAGATAAACTGGAGAAACTTGAATGCAGGGATACTAGCAGTGTCATTCAGACATGGCACCCACCCTAATCTCGACAAAAGTAACAATATAGTTCATTCTTATAATTGTCTCTTCCCATCAATGGTTGAGGCCAAGAACAACAAGAGGAATCACATTAAAATATGAAGAACAAAGAAAATAGCAGTAGATTAAGAGTATATAAAAATATCCTTTAAACCCCTGGTCCTCAAATCACACCCTACAAGGGCCGAGAACTGCTGGTTTTCCATCCTCCCTTTGCCTGGGAGTCAGGTGTTAACAGTCTGGCCAATCAGAGGCACTAACTGTTCATTTACTTGCCTGGGATAACAGAAAACCTGGACTGGATTTGGATTCAAGGTCCAGATTTGAGGATCCCTGCTTAAAATATCATATTAAGAAGGCCATTCTGATAAATGACAGAAAACATTATTTGGCCATTTCTGAACAGCTGACTCTAACTAACACACAATGATATTTAATAAAACTACAGCGGACATGACACGAGAAGCTCTCTTGGGTGTCAGTACAGACCTCACACAGAATTTGAGTGACTCACGGTAAACATGCGTGACAACTGCAAGTGGAGGAAAATGACTCTTCCACTGGGAGAAACCTGGGCTGTAATCTGCAGTCACCAGCCAGATACCAAAGCCAAATCTATTTAGGCGTATTGACCTCTTAAATACCGCCAACACTGGGGAACATCTGTTAAAGTTCTGACAAAGAAGGGAAGTCAGATGTTCGGGTAAGCACACATTCAACATTTCCATTAGGAATCCAACTAAAAAAGAATAAGCCTATTTTAATGACATTAGAGGAACTGTTTGTCAGGCGCTTTAATTGTATCTCTTGAAAAATGGACAAGGACGATTTTTTTATAAGGATATATTTTCTTTTAAAGGGGTGTAAAACCATACAAATATACATACAACTAGGATATGATGCCATAAAAATATGCTGTCAAGTACTAGTTCTCTCATGTACATATAATATAAAAATACAAAAAAAAGTTTTGGGTCTCCTTTAACGGACTTTTTATTTAATTATGCGCCAAATGAAAGATCAGGACTGTAGGCAGGCCAGTTCAGCACATGGACTCTTCTACTACAAAGCTATGCTGTTGTAATATATGCAGTATGTGGTTTTGCATTGTCCTGCTGAATTACACAAGGCCTTCCCTGGAATAGATGTTGTCTGGAGGGGAGTATATGTTGCTCTAAAACCTTTAGAAACCTTTTAGCATGCTTTTTAAAACATGCAAGTATCCCACACCATATGCACTCATGCATCCCCATACCATCAGTGATGCTGGCTTTTGAGCTGAACGCGGATAACAGGAGGGGTGGTCTTTCTCCTCTTTAGCCTAGAGGACACGATGCCCATGATTTCCGACAAGAATGTAAAATTTGGACTCATTTGACCACAGGACACTTTGCCACTTTGCTACAGTCCATTTTAAATCACCCTTGGCCCACAGAACACGGCAACATTTCTGGATCATGCTCAACAATGGCTTCCTTTTAGCATGATTGAGTTTTAGGTGGCATCTGTGGATGACTTGGCGAACTGTGTTTACATACAGTGGTTTCTTGAAATATTCCTGGGCCCATTTAGTAAGGTCAGTGACAGATTCATGCCGGTAAGAGAGGCAGTAACAGCTGAGGGCCCTAAGATCACGGCCATCCAGTAAAGGTCCTCGGCCTTGTCCGTTACGCGCAGAGATTGTTCTAGTTTCTCTGAATCTTTTGATGATGTTATGAACTGTCAATGATGAGACCATCAAAGCCTTTGCAATTTGACATTGAGGAACATTGTTTTTAAAGTATTCCACAATTTTTTTTTTACGCAAGCCTTCACAGGTTGGAGAGCCTCTGGACATCTTTACCTCTGAGAGACTCTCTTTTATAGCCAATCATGCAACACACCGTGTGCTGAACTGGCCTGCCTGCAGTCCTGTTCTTTCACCGATTGAGAATATTTGGCGCATAATTAAACGAAAAGTTTGTGAAAGGAGACCCAAAACTCTCCAGCAGCTGGGAGCCTGTATTAAACAAGAGTGGGATCAAATTCCAATGGCTAAACTCAAGAAACTAGTCTCCTCAATGCCCAGACACCTCCACTCTGTGTTAAAAAGAAGAGGGGATGCTACACCATGGTAAACAGGCCCCTGTCCCAACTTTTTTGAGACCTATAGCAGCCATCAACTTTGAAATCAGTTGAAAATGAAAAGATTGTAAAATTTCTTTGTTTCAACATTTTCTATGTTATCCCTGTTCTTTTGAGAATTATATACTGGCTGGTGTGATTTGAAAGTCATTTCGTTCTGATTTTATTCACAATTTACACTTTGTCCCAACTATTTCGGAATTGAGGTTGTATTTGGACTCTACATTAAATGTCAACAGAATCTGCAACTTTGTAGCAGAGAAAAACTAAAATTGTACCACAGAAAGGTCAGAGTTTCTCATTAAAATGAAATATTCAAATAAAACAAGGGGGTACAATGAATGGCAAATAGCAGTTTACATATAACAAAGGGAAGCCGTCAATTATATGCGTACTGCTGATTTTTTTATTTTTTCTGTAGGAAGTATACGATATTCAGAAAGAAACATGAAATACTGAATGAATTCCTGTAGTATGTTGCCCATGTAAGAAAAAATTCATTCAAATTTAAGCCTTAGCATTAAAAAGGTAATATTAACCCAGAACTGAAAGGTATAGATCTATCATATAAATAAAAGCCCCTTTTTCCTTCCTTAATACTACATTTTTAGAAACAAACGTTCAACTTTTTTCCATCAGTAGTCTTTTATCAGCTATACGTGCAGAGTATGCCGACACGTTTCTTTATAATTGCTGCTTACAATGTGAAGGACCAATGGGATTCAGAGGCAGAAACTGATTAAAGGCAAATATGAATGCAGCAGATCTTTAAAAAAATGACTTAACCTTGGATATTAGATGTGCTGCAATCAGTTGTGAATTGCTGCTGCATCCACTGCAAGTAAAAGCCATTTGTTATGAAGCAAAGGCCCTGCTGCATCTGCCTCAATATGCATACAGCGCTGCAGCGCCTACTGATTGCAAACGCTACGGAGCACCTTCTTTGTCACATTATTTATAGTTGTGCGATTCCGCTTGTTATGGAGGTACTCATGCTGACGGTTTTCGCAAATAGCTCAACGTTAAAAACAAATATTCAATCATGGGCCCGTTGCATTTCCCTGTTCTACGGTGTCTACTCAAGATGATTAGTTACAGTATCTGTTCGCCAAGCGTGCCGCAGTAATACGCGTACTGTGTGGGGTCTGTGCACATGGTGCTTTACGCACTGTTCCAATGAAGGCTGTCATGCTAGCGAGTCAGTGTCTAGCTGACAATATTTATTCACCCAAGTAATGATGCAGATAACGACAGCCGGCGATCAATATGCGAGTATTTACATTTTGCTTCAACAAGGTTGAATGCATCATGTTTGACATACTTTTGCTGATAGAGATACGCAGACTAAGATGGGACGACGGGGGGAAGAGGTTCTGCATAATTCCACAAGCGAGAAGAAACAGAAACTATGTTAGCAAGCTGATGCACACACTACATGAGAGTCACAGTGTGAAAATAATAGTCTGTATGAATTAATGTCCATCCAGTGCCTATGTCTGAGTCTTATCATATTCTAATCTGCTTTTTCAAAACTGATTTGAATTTCCTAGAATCATTTTCCATATGAACAAACTCAGGTTCCTTTTTAAACTTCCCTTCTTTCCCCAATTTTCCCATTTCAGCGAGATCATCGTAGATGGATGCTATTCAAGCAGCTGGGTCTGGTTTGTGTTAAAGTGAAAGGGGAGTTGGCATATGCGAGTTCAGATCCCTCACCAAATATTGCCCCCTCCTGAGCATAATGCATTACAGATTCACTTTTAGACCATACTCTCGCCATTTCTGCAGCTACAACCTCAGCATTTGTATAACACAATATCAGAGTAGGGGGGAAGCCAAGGGGGAAATTATTTGCGCCATGCTAAATGTGGAGTGTGGAGGCACTCACTTTTGGAGACCTGCGTGGAGCTCTCGCTGAGCACTGTGGCCGTGTCGAGGGGGGCAGAGGAGGAGGAGCTGAGGTGACTAGAGGAGGTCCTGTATCCTCCCTCCTCCTGGCTGTGGGACTGAAGCCCAGGCATCGGTGAGCTGGCGGGACGGGAGCTGGTCACTGAACTGGAGGGCCTGGAGCTGGCGCAGTTCTGGATCGGGCGAGAGCAGACAGCCAATGCTGGGAGGCTGTCCAGCATTCAGAACAACCGTCGCAAACAAAGCCCCGCTAGTCCCAATGCCATTCAAATGCTATTAGTCCGCATCAAGCAGCGAGAGCAAAACTGTAACTTGCAGGGTACTTAGATCAACAATAAAGACCAAAATCTACATCAGGCACAAACTTAAGAAATTATCTCATGCTCTAATTTAACGTGCAAAATCTTCGAGAAGTTTTTTACGGAAATATACAGCAACAGAGATTTTAGCTTATATGAGCATACAGATATTATACCCTGTAAAAATACCCAGGAAGTACAAATATGCGCAAATATGTCCTGGAAAATTTTTTGACTGAAGATCAGACAGTAATCGCCTTCAAATTTCTATCTATATTTCAACCATGTCACAGTACTGAGCCCTAAGTGGTGAAAAGGTATTTTTCAGTTTGCAGAACTGACAGCTTTATTTCACAAAGCAATCTCGCACCGTGCATGCTTGCAGAGGGTCACAGGGGTCAGTAAGCAGTTCTTAACAAGCACCTATTTAAGGCCCCAGGAAACAGCTGTCAGTACCTTGCCTACAAATAAATGCTAAGACCAGAAAGCTATCTGCATGATACTGACTGAACCTAATTTTGACATGACTAACAAAAAGCAAAAACAAATGAAGCAAAGGAGTGTCTACAAAATTTAAACATGACTGCGGTAACTGTCATCTTTCCACAAAAGTTTGATGGAAGACTGCTGTACGTTATAAGTACTGTTATTTTGGAGCAAGTATTGCTGGTTTTTTTCAATACTATATTTTTGAGAAAACAAAACAATTAATCAGTTACAGAGTGCTTAAAACACACCTCTCTTTGAGCTTTCAAAAATTCACCAAAAAAAAAAAAAAAATACGCGAATATATGAAAATGCTGTCGACCCCAACAGTAAGGGTATGTCCCTTTATTTCCCAATCACCAATGCACCATTAAGTTAAATTTCACAGCATTATGCATATTTACTGAAATTTTGATCAAAAATTTAATTCGCATAAATACATTTGTTAATTAATGGCATTGAAATTAATTGCAAATTGACATGGTTCTCCCTCTAGTGGTTATAAACGTCCATACTAAATTTAAAAAGATGGCAGTTGAAACAACTGAAGTTATTGAATAGACATGGAGGATCTGTGGCGGTGGTGGCTGCGGACACAGCAGCTTTTCAGGTGAATCTATAAATATTTCTGAGAGTAATTTGGGGATAAAATCATATTATGTTGCCCGAGGTGTACATCTACAGTATACTAATGTATTTAGCGGTGTTTACACAATACTTTGTCATGTAATTTTGCATAATTAAATAATACTATCATTTCATACATTAAGTAAGGCTATTTGATGCTATTCATAATATAACAAGACTGCAAAATATGCAATTCCATTTTAGTTATAGCAGACAATGTGTACTACCTCTATTGATAGAACAACACATACACATGAATGGATTGATTTACAGCCCAAAAGTGATATTATCTGAAGCATCCACTGCATGGGCAAACTCAAAGCGGACTTCGAAATTGGAAAATTGCATGAGACCACAAAAGGGCCCAATGATAATAAAGGACCAACAATATATCAGTAACCTGGGTGCATTTTGTTCAGTCATTTTTTACAAGTCCCAATCCTTACAGTGTCAAATTGTCAAGGGGTCAAAGGGAAGATCGGGCAATATTCCGAGATCAATCTGCCTTTAGAAATGGTCTCATTTCTTTTTAAATTACCTTATGTTGCGATGGCAGGCTGGGACAAACTGCTATATCCCATAAACCATGACAGCCCAGGAGAGAGTTAATGTGATCATTCATAAGGGACAAGTTACAAGGGGCTGCTATTAACTACTTTTAAACCACTTTGCAGGGCTAAGTGATCCCAGGGATCAGTGGCCGGAATAAATACTGGACTGACAGTTTAATGTCCAGGGACAGCTTGTCTAGGATTAGAAGCGTGTAACACATACTACAGTTGTCACAGCTGGGATTAAGGTGCTTCACTGATGCTCCAGAAATCACCTCCAATGTGCCATCCAGTTTGCAAAAAGCCTATACTTTACTTAGCGCAAAGAAAATTTTCATAATATGCTTTTAGCTGTTGTAATTATGTGCTTTATATCCAAAGGTGGAGATTCCAGGTTCCAAAAGTGAAAATTCTTCCCAGTTTTTGTCCTAGCTAACTGAATTTGCTAATTAGAACAGCACTTCAGTCAGGAGGTTGAAATAATTAGTGAAATCCACTGGCTGAGCTCATGGGCAGAACTAAAACATGGCAGGACTTTCTAAACTGGAATTTTCACTTCTATTTATATTGTACTTTCAGTGATAGGTTATATTTAGCCAACTTAATCAGCAAAGGTCCTTCAAGTTAGCAATGACAGAGAGGAGTACTAATGGGCAAGCAAGTCCCGTACAAGAATATATACTATACACATTATAGTGCAGTATATCCTCAAACCTACTGGTTTCAAGAGGGCAATATGATAGTATTCAAAAGGAGTGGATCACATATGAAAAGTTTCATTAATTTATCTAATTTTTTTTAGCACTGAGTGTGATTTTGTGTTGTTATCTTATAAGCAAATGATACTATTGCAGTAGCAGAAGAAGGATCCCGCTTTTGATGTTTTGGATAAGAGCACAAGGAAAGAAAACACAAAATAAATTAAAAAAGATAAGATATAACATGCAGCTTTCCTGATCTACACAGCCATGCAGTACATACCGAAAAATTCTGAGCTCTCCTCCTTTCCTTGATCCTGTTGATTGTGCTTCGGACCTACAAAGTCACAGGATAACATTAGCAAGATTAAATGGTAACAACAGCTTTTCTAACTTGTTTCAGCCAAAACATGGCATACAGAATAAAGAATAAGAAATGAAGGAACCATAACAGTGTACACTGTTTTAAATCAATAAGCACCACAAAATGGAAACCTGAAAGGCTACGCTTCTTCAAGGCTAATGGGACCTGAAAGTGACACACAGTCCCAGCAAGCTGAGGAGACCACTTTAAGCTATCATCTGTCACATGTATAGGTGGCCCAGAGATGAAGCTACTGAAAAACAACCCTAGCAGAACAGATTGCTGCTGTATTCCGTAAGGCAGTGTGGTCTACGTACTGCAGAGGAACATCAGACACAGTAGAGTGCATCCTTTTATTTAGAGTCCATTTTTAACCCGTGTACAGAGCAGAGTCCAACCAGGTTTTAAGAGCAGTTTCATTGCATCACTTTTTCATTATAGTGCATTTCACATCATAATGAAATCAATGCATTTTTTATCTGACTATTTGCCAATCTGATAAATCAAATAGAACTACCGAGACTAAAATACTTTGTTCCCTGTTCCCTGTCAAACACATTATAAGCTGGCTATATTAATACACATTGAAAAGGGAAGATTTAAATTCTTTACAACGATTTCCATTCTCAGCTTTTGTTAAAAAATACAACTGGTTTTAATTATTCTTTTTTTTTTTTTTTTTTAAATATTATTTTTACCTATTGACATGCAAGGACAAAAGGGGAACAGGTACTCACAACAGCCCATACATACATAAGTAAGCTTGAGAAATGATACAGTGAAAAATACACGAATCCAACATCAACAACAACAAAAAAAAATATTCTACAAATTATATTTAAAGAAACAGAAATTTTCTGCTTCCTTTAAAATGAAGACAGAGCCCAAAAAGTCGCTGTCAAAATGATATCTGCTGACTAATGAATCCTCCTGCATGGGTGGCATCTCAAATCACAATTAAATGAATAGCAGCTGATGCTGTCACCGAAAAAACTGAGCCCACACAGACAGGCACACACAGATACGTCCGACTTGTCACAGAAACAGCCAACAGTTCCGAAATTACCCTCTGAAAAACTACAATGTCGAAGGTTACAATCCGGTACATCGGCGATGATCTCAAAATACCAGATAATTTGTTATCTTAATGTGCATTTTTCTTCTTCAAAAGGACCAAGAAAATAACATGAGTTCCTGCATCCAATTAAGGAGCCTTATTTGCCATGAGAAGAGTGGAGTAGTGTCGGCATACTGAATATAACTTGTGAAGTGCACATACAGAATGAGGTTGCAGATTGCTTTACATGAGTTTATTAAATAGGCTGTTAGACTCGAAAAGCAAACTTACTCCCACCTCATTAGAGAATAATATTTGTGTCTTAATGCTTCATTAGCCTCAGCCATGTCATATACAGTAATACCCAAAAATGAAATATTGAGGATGTCTTGCACAAACACCATAGCTCAGAAAGCAAGCGGTAAAGAGGACCAAAAAAAAAAAAAAAACTAAGCTGATATGGTTTTAAATGGCTTCAAATTAAACCATTTCTGCTGTAAGTGCAAAAATTTGCAATGTAGGATGGCAATGTAAAACAATGGAATTCTTTTACTGATATGAAAATGTGAAAGCCCACAGGACCCATTGTTTTAGGTTATTCTGTTTGGTTATACTGTTAAACCCTTGATGTGCTCAAGGTCTATTGTGATATAATCACCACTTGGTATAAAAGCATTCATGATGATAATTTCCATATGAAAGTAATGCTCGCTTCAATACCTGCTGACATCCTTGGAATACTGAGCAACAGAGAGGTCATCAAAGCAGATGAACAAAAAAATAAAGAGATGAGAAAGGCTAATTGAAACCAACAATGGAAAATAACTATCTAATTTTCCTTGATGCTACTATAACCAGAAGTACAGAATTACAAAAAAGCACAGCAAGTACATACTTGAAAAAACTTACAATAAACAAACAACCGAACAAAGTGTTTGTAAATTAAGTAATAACATTTAATTGTCTCACATAGACTAGAGCACATTGTCAACACATATGTGTATTATTTATTCTTGCAAGACTGAATGTCACATCAGATACAGTTTTACTGATGTAATTGATGTAATGTCTATGATGTAATAAAGCCATAACCATACAGTATCCAAGCACTAACCTACTGATTCAAAACCGAGATAATTCAGAGAGCAGATAGATCTTATTTGCTTGTTTACCTTCGGAATGGTGTTATAAAATTGATGATTTCTGAATGTTTAAGAGTGGGCAAATTGTTCCATGCTTTTCACTATTTACACTTGTCTGCGTATCCATACAAAACTGCACTGCATGTACTCATATAAATAATCTGTCATCATTGTGCTTTATGATATACAGTGAAGTCCATAATTGTTTGGACATAGATTTTTAGCTCTATATCATAGCGCTGTAGATTTACAAACGAAAGCACAAGAGGTGAGTTTCAATATGAAGATATTTATACCCTTATTGTTTGCAACACGTATGTACTGTAGCGATTTTATGAATTGTCATCGTGAAACTATTTACAGTCTGCACTGTACAATTTAACATAGTACTGTATACCGTGTCACAGATGCGCGGGAGCCTAAAATGACACAAAATGTGTTGAGTGGCATCAAAGCCTAACATGCAAGCGAACATAGTGTAATTAGTCCAAATGTAATGTCTAATTGATATGAGTGTTCAATACTCAGCTTGCTGGAATTGAGCTCAGTTACAAAGCAAACACTAGCCATTATCTCGAGAGTGCAAAGCAAAGCGGGCATCATTTACAAATCAGTAATTACCTTGACAACTGACAATCAATAACCCATTTATTTGCAGCATATTTATTGCACGAATATTTGTGAAGAGCAGGGACACCATTTTATGCATGAAATAACAGACATGTAAATCTGAGTCCAGGAATTGCAGTCTATGCATATAGGCAAATGCCTATGCTGCCAGAGAAAAATTAAGTGATGACATGCATCTTTATGGAGGGCTGTTTAGTCATAAAACGATGCATTTTGAATTGCTATTCATACAACCTGTCTAATGGCAGATTAAGACATTTTTTTGGATAAAAAATTCATGCATATTTTACATCCTCCATAGTACTAATACATCCTCCCTCAGCACTACAAGGTTGATAGAACTCAATTTAGCTAATCTCTCCCACATAATTATCTTACTTAACAAACAGTAACTTTGGTTGTCTTCATTAAACTTTAAACAGCTTTTTCTTTCAAACACAGATTTATTTTCAGTGCCACCAGTGCTTTCTTCCACAGATTCAATTCTGAAGAACAAAAAAGGGCGAGTCCAGAAAAAGGGAAAGAGATGATTATCACATTTTGTATTTACAAAACCCCTTTCTAAAGCATAAAGTGTACATGGGTTGCTCACAAATTGTGAAGACCCACAGGTCAAGGAGAACTTTGGAGTTATAAAATGGATTCTTATGTGCTGAAAAAGCCACTTAAGCAAGAATGTGGCGATGATTTATTTTACAATATAGGGGTCAGTCCGCAGCCTATGTTGTGTCAATGCAGTCTAGTGACTCAGGGACACCTCTTCACACCCAGCGTAGATGTAAAACTACCGCGCAACACTGCCTCAGGGAAATGCTGGAGCTCGCTGACCTCCCATTTGCTGCAATAGCTAGAAGCTATATGCTATTGGTTGAGAAGGACAGAGGTGGAATGTTTCTGTGCATGGGCGATCCTGACCTCACCTACTCTGTCACAACAACTGTGCAGGTATTCAAAACAGATGCCTTCCATTTACTCAGCATTATAATTCAACAGCTTTATTTCGACAACAAACACTAAAACACCCCAAATTAATTCCTTGTCCAGTCAAAACATTTCTGTAGCAAGGACAAACCCAACCATATTCAAATACTTTAGTTAGAGAACATGTAAAATTAGGTCTACATGTCAGTTTTATAATTCTTTTTATTATGCCCCCGCCCTCCAAAGGGGGCATTATGTCGACACCATGTCCGTCCGTCGTCCGTTGTCCCTTAACTTTTAGTTTCAGTGGGATAACTATAGATTCCTTCGTCGGATTGATGCCATTTCTTAATGGCGTATTTGGAGTAGCTAGAGGGAGGTTCCTTTCGAAAACCAGCGTCATGCGATATCTAATATGGCCGCCACAACAGCCATCTCAATATGCCCTTGATCAACTTACAGGCGGGGGCATATGCCACACCCTGCGTTGCTCTTGTTCTTAGAAGGTACGCCATTGAGTGCAGTAAGGCCAATGAGTACATCAAACACGCACTACTGGCTTAAACGTGCAGTAAGGACCATCGTTTTAGGGAGAATTTCATATACTGAGCATCATAATATTTAGGATACATTTTTCCAGAATGTTTGGGACATTTGAGTCCACACTTCATAATTTAAATTTTGAAACAATTCATATCTAGTTGACTTTTTAGCTTTTAAATTTTGGTTTCTCCATATAAATAATTAAACCACTTTTAATGCAAAATCCCTCCATAATATTGGATACAAATGGCTTTGGAACTTGTTATTGACATTTCCCTAGAGGAAGATGGACAGAAGACCTGAGATGTTTCAACAGTTCTTAAGGAAGTTATAAACCTGAGGTCTCAAAAAAGCTCGAGCCATTGACTAAATCTTACGCTAACCAAAAACCCACTGTGGTAACAATTATTAAGAGAGTGGTGTTGAGCTCAGCAATTGTAATGACCCTTGAGCATCAAAATCATACACCGCTGTGGATAACAGAATAACTCTCACCATAACAAAAACATTCAAACACCCAACTGACCAATATCAAGAGTCAGTCAAGGATGTCATCACTACGGAGGCAGAGAGCGGCCACGTATTTTCTTTCTTATTTTACTGCCATTTTCTTGTGATAACACTTATTATTTTGTTATCTCGATATAGCAAAGTCTGTTTTCTCGTGATAACGCGTTATTTTATTTTGTTATCTCAAAATAGCAGAAACTTTTGTTTCCGTGGGAGAGGCTAATTATCTCAGATGCTTGCATGCTGATTAGTCAGCCTCTCATCTGTTTAGGCAGACCAAACTCCCCTAAACGAACCCAGCTGTCATGAATAAACTAACATTTAGCGCATAAACATAAGGCTTAGTGTAACTAACCCGTAGGTTACAGCTACAGCCAGTAGCATCTGTTGAAGGCTGAAATCAAGACGCAACCAGCGCGCAAGCATCTGAGATTACCCAGGTTCCAAGGGATTGTAATTACAGTGATCTTTCAATTAATCATGGGCATGTTTTGGGGCTTCATATCCCATTCCCTTCAAAAGCAAGGGGCGCTTACACCTTGTAATAAGTCCAGACTGAAACCGACCATGAGGCTTCCATATGAAAGAAAAACAATCAAGTGCCGATTTGAAAGAAAAACATTTCAATTTTCACGCATAGTTCAATTTTCATTTAATTTAAAACTCGTGGGTCACACCCTTCTTCAGGAAACGAAAATATTCGGTGATAGTCGGGTGATGACGTTAACTCAGGAACACATCTTCAGCTAACAAAGGAATCAACTATTCAACGCTTTCATTAGAGTTCATTGTGTTGCTCCTTTTGTCCTCGAAAATGGTCAACAGATGCATTGTTTTTGGGTGCAGTGCTACTGCGGTTCAGGAGAAGGGTGTGTCATTGCACCCATTCCCAAAAGATGTTGGAATTTCCCGACAGTGGGTGAGATTTGTCAGGAAAACGAGAGCAAACTGCGTGGACTTGGGCGCAGTTCATCCGTACTGCAGGATTTCCAACTTTCACACATTCAGCCTGAGTTTTAGTGGCATATTCATGTTCCCCTGCTGTAAGTCAGCAATTATTCAATCAGTGCCTTTGTAAGAGATTCTCAAGCGGAATTGTACTCCTTGTGCATGGAGGTTTATCAGTTTCACATGCGTTATGGTGGATTTCACCACCAGTGACATGGAAATCAATTATGACTCCGGACTTCTCACACTTTTCTTTACTCAGGGGTGGAAAAAGCAATGGAATTGGGAAAAAAAATGTTTCAAATGGTCTTATTTCATTTAAACAATTTGAACAATCGTGAAACAAATGCATTGCGTCAACAATATCATCAACAATATCATCCGAGTGGCTTTTTTCCATCTTCGAAACATATCTAAACTTAGAAAAATGTTGTCTCTTCAAGATGCTG
Source organism: Gymnothorax reevesii (assembly GCA_029721435.1). Classification (NCBI taxonomy): domain Eukaryota; kingdom Metazoa; phylum Chordata; class Actinopteri; order Anguilliformes; family Muraenidae; genus Gymnothorax; species Gymnothorax reevesii. Next base: position 115,512,911 of record CM056575.1, read on the forward strand.
AAAAATTGGTTCACGCATTTGTGTCTTCTCGGCCGGACTATTGCAATGTCTTACTGTCTGGTTGCACTAGCTCAGCCCTGAAACGTCTTCAATTAGTGCAGAATGCTGCAGCTAGGGTTCTGACTAGGACTAAGAAATATGATCACATTAGCCCGGTGCTCAAAAATCTTCATTGGGTGCCTGTAAAATTTAGAATTAAGTACAAAATATTACTACTAACTTACAAAGCTTTAAATGACTTGGCCCCGGAATCTCTTTGCAGTCTTCTTATTCCTTACTCCCCACCAAGATTACTTTGTTCACAAGGTGCTGACTACTTGAAAATTCCAAATATATCTAGAATTACACTTGGAGGCAGAGCATTCTCTTACAAAGCACCAATTTTATGGAACAATCTCCCAAGACAAATTCGGGCTTCGGACACAATCTCTATCTTCAAGAGTAGGCTGAAAACTTATCTTTTTAGTCAAGCCAATGATTAGTTTATGATTAGTTATGTGTTGGCTCTGGTGGGACTGACTACAACCTTGATTTATGATATGTTCAAGATATTGGAAGCCAGTGTTATGTAAATCCATGTGGAACCGGTGGCACTGAGCATGCATTAACGGTGCCAGTGGGGCTTGCTACAGTCTTAGTCACCAGGGAGGTCCATATGGTACTAGTGTCTAGAAAATCTGAAGTGATCTTCCTGGAATAAGTGTAGGGCCTCTGTGCTGCAGGAAGTGGATGGAGCGGTGTTGACTGTTTCCTGACCAGTCAGCTCCTAAATTCTCATTTGGCACATGACACCGGACTGTATTTTTATTAATATGCAGTAGTTTTATCCAGAGAGAGGGGAGGGGGGACAATCATGCTGTAGCATGGTACGGACCAACACGTATTCCTCTTCCATTTCCTTCAAAGAAGCTTCAGAATCCTTCTTTTCTCTACAAGTCACCATTGTTTTTGTGTTCTACAACCTTTGTTCTCCTGAGTTGACGTCACTTCCACTTAATTTTGTTTTTGGAAAACGTTGGAAACTGGACAATTAAACACCAATTACTTATAAACCACGGTAGATACTTTTTTTTTTTACTTGTATTTAGTTTAGATATATGAGCCTACATATAGAACATGAAAATTGGCACCCATACTTGTTTTCAGTATAGACCTTTACATTGTTGTTAGACTGGTGGATTTACCAAAGAGCAGAAAAAATGCTTCTCTGCAGTGAAATGGTTCTGCTCACGTGAAATAAAAGTGAAAATACATGAGAAAACCACACCAGGAAGTGTGGAAACCTGATCCAAGTCACCTCCAAAAAGTGCGAATAAATAGAGAATCTTAAACAAGCGGTCATGTCATAGGAATGTTATGATACAAGTTGGGTAAATTTTCGGGTTGTTGATCGGTAAAGCTTGTAACAACCCCAAAATTTAACTCATTTCGTAACTTTCATATGAGATGACCAAAAGTAGAAGATTCTGTTTATCACATAACTGAATCACATAATTTAATAAAAACAAATAGAATTTCCATGAACGCCTTAATGGTTACTCTCATTATGTGTTAGCATTGAGCTTACTCCATCGCTCAGCAACTCAGTCAGTCAGTGAGTCACAGACATTTGTATTTGAACTAGCAACAGTTTTAAAATTCACAGTCAATTGAGTAACTGCCTTACGCTAGCTAACTAACTAATAATGTCACATTATGATTATGGAATGATACTGTGTGCATGCCAGCTAGCGAAGTAGTAATGCATGCTTAGTTATGAGAATGGCACTTACCTAGCTGGCTACAGCGCTAAGCCATGTCATTTGAACTAATGTTACACTTGGTATTCAGTTTGGCTAAATATTAACGGAAATTGGAAACAATTTGTTTAATTATCAAGGACAGGTCATTGTCACCACCAATCATTGTTTACCATAACATAATGCAAAGCGATTTTTCTTCCATGCTCTCGGCCAAATAAATTTTTGCAAAAGTGTTATGCGCTTTGGGTAATATCAAAATTATGTAATGAGCTGGGATGAATGAAAACTATTTCAGTTATGTGATAAAGAGTATTTTTTAAATATTGTTTAAAATTGTTTCAATCGTATCCAGATGTAAAAATCATCATACACAGAGAATCCCTGGGGTTATATTTGAATGTGTGCATACAGAATGAGTAAACGGAGAAAAAAGTTTAAAATCACGGTCACGGGTCAAAAAAAAAAAAAAAAAGATGTGCGGGAAGGGCACAGTCATGAGAAATTAAACTGAACAAGAAAAAAACAGTAAGAAAGAAAGAAAGAAAGAAAGAAGCAAAAAAAGTGCTTTTTTGCTTACACTGCCTTTACCCCTCGAGTAATATCTGGCAGGAGTGAAAGTAACTTCCTCATGTTCTGCATGACTAATGCAGAGCGAGAAATAGATCAACATGGAAGATAAAAGAACAGCATTACTGTTGGTGAATGTCAGATTGTTGACAAACAATTCCTTGAAGACCAACTTGGACGCATGAAACAAATTTGGATTTACTATTGACAGTGACAACAATATCACCCGCTGCTTTGCAGCTTGTTAAAAGTGCTCTCTTTTAAGACAGTTTGTCAGCCAAACTATAAATTATAATAAACACATTTCCAGCAAAATATGGTGTTGTGTATTTGATAAGAGGTGGGACGGACGGGTAACAGGTATTGTATTAATGGATCAGGTCAGATTCAAAGTTAATTTTGAGATAATTTCCAGTAACAGGTCGACTCATGCAGGACTCATACGTAACTTATCCAACTGTCTGAGGCGCATTAAAAAACTCAAACCATTTCTATTATGTAGAGTACTTGTTTTTGTGTATTATTGATTGAAATCATTTGCCATGTCTGAACTATTGTCCCCTAACAGCCACCTCTCCTAGGGGCATCCCCAAGAGCACGGCAAGAATGAGAGCAATGCCAGTGTAAAGTCCAGAATAATTAGCAAATACCTACGTGGTACCTTGCACAGTCAATTGCAAATCACTTGGATGTTGATGGAATAGGTTCCCTTATGAGTCAAATACATCAGAACCTGTTGCAATGCCTTAAGTAGTTGCATGGGCATGCTACTGAATACACTCACTATCATGACATGCATTTTTTTATATCCTGATTTACAGAATAAAAATCACTAACGTTCTAATCTTTTTATTTTTAATTGTTGCATGTGTGTGTGCTGCTGCTCATTCCAGTGTGTTGCAAGCAGGGTGTACGCACATTTGAGAACTCGTCTATGAAGGTGCATAATACTGTCTTAATAATCGTCCTAAAATTACCAGTGAAAAACTGACAACTGACTTCAGGCCAGGTTTTTGTTCGTCATTCCCGCAGTCGTTTTCTGCTGCCTCAAGGCAGCAACACTTCAACAATGGGCTCGACCACACCGCATTTTAAGACCAACACGACCATAGATGCTCAGTTTGGTACAAGTAAATTCGCTATTTAAGTAACATGGACGCTGCACGGGAAAATGGTTCCTGGATCAGTCATAAACTAGCAAAGACACTTGCTTTGTGCGTGGTGCTGCTCTGCACTGGGTGAAGAGAGAGTCCATTGGATTTTCAATTATGAACTGCCTGTTTAAGGCCTGTTTAAGCAGCAGCATCTCAATCGGACTCAAGTGAGTGCTTTCACTAGGCCACTCTAGAACCTTCATTCTGTTTCTTTTAAGTCATACAGAACTGCACTGGCTTGTTTGTTTTGGATCATTATCTGCTGCATAACTAAACTGCCCTTGAGCTATAGGTCACAAACTGATGACCAAACATTCTCCTTCAGGATTTTCCAGCAGAGGGCCAAACCCAAGGTTCCATCAATTATGTCAAGGTGCCGAGGTCCTGAAGCAGCAACAAAGCCCCAAGCCATCACACAGTAACCATTGTGTTCAATTGCTAGTATGATGTTCTTATTGTGGAATGATGTGTTTGCCTTATGCCGGATGAAAAAAGGACTCATTCTTCTCATTCATTCCTCTTCTTGTTTGGCCAGTAAGAGTTGGATCACTTTTTTCCTTCAATTAATGGAATTATCAATTTAAAATTTTTATTTTGTGTTTACTCACGTTAACTTTGTCTGGTATTAAAATTAGTTTGATGGTCCGAGACATTTAAGTGTGACAAATATGCATAAACATCTGAAATCTTGAAGGGGAAAATACTTCTTCACAGCACTGTAATGAATGCATATCAAGCACCAGCAGCAAGCAGTATCAAATCAGTACCGGCTGTAAAGTGAAATGTGGATTCATCAATGAAAGTACAGAGGGATATGCAATCTCATTTCAATATTGTAAAAACATGAAAATATAATGATATTGCTGAAGATGAATGTTTGTTTACTTCAGGATTAACAAAAAGTGGGTTTTCAAATGATCAAGGTTAATTTCTAAAAACATTGCAGCAACAAAATACCATCCAAGGAAAACCTTTAATATAATTCAGCTATGAATGTCTAGGTCATTCATATTCACATTTATTCGGTATCATAAAAGAACTATGACATGCAAGAAGGATAAAATTATTTTCATCCATTAAACCTAAGAGAAGTTGCATATACATCCATTTTTGAAGATTTTTGAAAAAGATGAATATTTGAAATATTTTCTATTTCTACCTTCCAGGGCCCCATTTTTTTCTTTGTTAAATACTAAGAGTAAAAGCTCCCAGACCAGTAAAGACTAATGTCAAAATGTTTAATGGAGGGCCATGAGTTTAAAAACTTAAAGAGGCAGTGAAATATTAGTCAATGCTGGTGAGAAATGACTTGCTCTTTACTCTGGGTGTCAGTGTTTAATGGCAAAGCTAGATGCATATAAGTTAGTCCAAGCATGAAGGGCAGTGGGACGCTCATGTGGAAAGCCACTTCGTCCCTTCAGTTAGTACGATCAGAAACTTGTCATTTCTCTCATTCACTCTGTCAGCCTTGAGACACTGAGCAGACTTACCTCTGTGTTGTACACCCCATATATCAAAAAGATGAAAAGACCCTGCACGACAAAACAAAGGGAAAAGGTGTTACTGTGGTTCGTCGATTCACCCATCTGTGTGTGTGAACATAGTGCATAAATACTGTACATTCATAGACTAATTTAATAAGGACACCCTTTTTATGCCAGATACCCTCATACCTCCAGAAGTGCTTGAATTAATCAAATGTTCAAGGCATTCTTACTGGATTTTGGTCTATGTTGACTTGATTGTATCATGCAGCTTCTACATATTTCCTGACCAGACATTCATGTGACAATCTTCCCTTTCTATCTCAATCCAAGGGTACATTGTTTTAAATTGAAATCAAGGATGTTAGTGCTGGCCATTAGAATAAACTGAAGACGCCACCAAGTTTGTAGAACGATCTTGAGATGATGTGCGCTCTATGACTCCCAGCCGGAACTACTCATTTGATAAAGGTTAGAGTATAATCATGATGAGATCTGCATGAGCAAACAAAACTAACAAGCCATCCAGCAATTACCAAAGAGCTTTGGCACAGATCTGTGCTAACAGGAGTGTCTTGCAGTGCAAAGCCGTGCAAATAAGAAGAAAAAAAAGAAAACAGAAACCAAAGGCAGTACATGTAACCAAGGAAGCTATTTTAAGACTAAGTCACACTACATAAGTTTTCAGATCTTAACAGATGTTAAAGCGTGACAAGCCCCACACATATTTGCATATCATGGTTAAAACCTCACAGGTTGTGATCCTCAAGTATGAGATTCGAACCTCAACGAAACAAGCCAGAAGGCAACAGTGGTGGGGAAAAACTCCCCAATGGAAAACAAACCTCGGACAGTACCAGACCCTAAAAGGGGAGACCCAACGGCCTAAGGTCAGCCAGACCTCATATGAGGTCATATGAGGGGAAACCCTCATATGACAAGGCAAGAGGGGCAGCGAAATGCCAACAGGACATGGAGGATACCCTGAGACGCTGGATACCTAGGAAGACAAGAGCGGTTCGGTGATCCCCAGGACAGGATCACGAACCAGAGGTCCTGTGACACAAGGTGAGCGGGGTATCTTGTAATGCTATAGGCAAGCAGCTGGATGACCCCCAGGATAGGACCAAACAGTAGAAATCCCGTAACACTGGGAGAGCGGGGTACCTTGTAATGCTCGGCTGGCGAATGCCTAGTAGCGCTGGTGAGTGACACAGAAACTGTAAATAAAAAAAGACAAAAACCCGCCATCCCTGACTGGGTTTTCAAAAGAGTAAAGAAAAATCAAAAAAGGGTGTGATCTGCTAGCTCCTCTGTTGCCTGAATCATCTAGTCATGAACCGCGCAAAGAGAGAGCCAACTGCAGAACTGAGCAACTAGGGTTCATCTATAAGGAGAAGAAGGTGGAGAAATGGTAGAAAGTTAGGAGAACCTTGAGTACACAATAATGTGCTCAGTAATAATTTACTCAAAAATAATTTAGCTCACTTGAAGAGACACTGGGGCGAAAACTAGAATTTAGAGTAAGAGGATAGAGTAACCCCAACTCCAACAGAGTAAGATGATCTAGCCCCAGCTGACACAAATCCCACAACCTACTTGACCCTCAGTGATAACCGCTGACTGGGAATAACAAGCCAATCAATCAAATAACCCTTTAAAGCGCTGAATAAATTTTCAAGAAATTAAAAATGTAATTATCCCGAGCTGTTGGAAACCTATCAAGTGGCAAAAAGCAAGTTGCCACAAGATAGGTTTTTAACAGCATCCGATTTTGATATGTTACATCATTGGGCAACTATAGTTGCCCATAGCGCTTAAAGGGTTAACAGGAGCAATCCGCGAGACTGCTGGAACAGGGGAAGACCTAATTAAAGCCTCGGTCTCAACCGGCTGTACTTCCACTCCACGGCGTATCTACAGCAAAAAACGCCAAGGAACTCACGGGCCACGCAGGTTCTTCTTGCAAAAATTTGAGCCCGCAGACTGGCTGTAAGCACATATGATAGATTTTGATCATGCACAAAAAACTCTATGATTTCCAGAGAAAGGCCAAGGACGCAAGTTTCCTTGCTCCCGATGCAAGGAGCACGAGAGTAACACGCAGGTCAGACATGCGTTTTTTTACTGGTCGTGCGAATAACACCGTTTGTCCAAGACGCACGTCGCAGCAAGGTGGACGCAAGTTGACCGCGAGTGTGAAATAAGACGGGCGCAGACGCAACATACGTAATAAATAGAACTTCCGAGCACGGCTGGGGTAATAGAAAGGCGCGCGCAGCTGTCGCAAGACTACCGCGCGTCCTTCTTAGTACCTCCACGAAGCGCTCACGTCACGTGCCAAATCACAAGGGTGTTGCAGTGAACGTCTTTGTCACCCTCAAGGGCAACACGGCACGATTACGTCGTTCTTACTCCCACCTTACGAGTTGACTGCTACTTTTTTTTTTTTTACCTCCACGTCCTCTATGACTGTTACCTACGGCAAAAAAGGCAGAGAACGCACACAAAAAAATCTGTGCGACCGGTTGTGATTGAGGTTAACCAGACACTTGGGTTGAGTCAAGATTGCCGCCTTTTCACACTACAACCATTATGCTTTTTAAATTTGCTACCAAAGTGTGAATTCCAGCCCTCAAAATTCTTACGCTTGGATGTGTAATAACATTTTTTTTTAATGTAAAAAATTCAGAACCAAAAACAAATTAATTTTTTTTTACACCAACCCGACATCGAACAGACATGAAAAACACAAACCTCTGATGCTTATATGAAAAAGTGTGGTTCGAACTAGAACACAACTGCCAAGACATTGGGAGCAGGCTGTTCACTGTAGAACAATTGAAGACTTAACCCAAGGTTCCAGGGGCTTTACAAAAGAGAAATATTTCAGTTTCAAGTACTCATACTCAATATATCTTCCCTCAGAAGCAGAGGACATTGCACAAATGCAGAAGGGGACCAATCATTGGTCTAAAGAAGAATAATGGGCCAGAGAGAATGGAAAAAATCCAACAAAAAAGGTGTAGAAAGGTAGACATTTAAGGTTCACTAAACATTGTGACTAGTACTGAAAGAGCAAGAATAGAATGCCCTTGTGAGCACAAGACTTTTGTATCAGAAAATATATGGCAGCAAAAGAGTAGCCATTTTTCATTATCTTTATAATTAGCTTTATTGAATGTACAAGCTGTGCTTTCATTTGAGCCCACAATGTCATCCACTTTTTATGGATAGATTGGTTATGTATCATGCGCACAAAGAACAAGTTTGAGACCATTATATGTTTGGCTCTGAAGTTCAGAGAGGAGCCAGAACTGCCTGGTCTGGCCTTACACTCCTAAGGTCATTTTTGTCTTCTTTAATCTATATATTTGACAAATTTACAAGCATCTTTTATTTTCTTTTTTTCCCCTCATATCCAGGTAGAGGGGTGACAAGGAAACATCAATCACGCCAGAGTTTTGAAAATTTGGTAGTGAAAGATCTTGGCATCACCTTTGACAATAAGATTTGAGGGCCTATTCAAAATATCAGAACCCATTCCTTGCTAAAGCACAGATCTGCATTCACCCAAATTCCGTGTTTATGAATCATTAACAAATCAATTCTTAGTGCTTTTAAATCTTGTTTCATGTCATATTAAAGACAAAATCTATGAAAATACGTCTGCCTTGGTACTAATCCAGTCCATGTACCTAATGCTAAAAATTTAACCAATGAGCTCTCTCTAAACAACATGAATATAGTATTCAAAATAACCTTTCATGAGGGCTGTAATAATTTCCAATCATAAGTACTAAACCTTAGTGTGAAAGTTCCAACATTAAAGAAAGGAAATAAATATTCACCGCTCATTTAAGATCAGTAGACAGCTGGTTGTAATTTGCAACATATCTTAGTGGTTCTTACTAAATATGCAATCTCCTCTTTAATGTTTCAAATTAAATTATCATGTTTTTGATCTTTTCGGTTAGTTGCAATTAATATTTTGTGGTTTTGCTTGCGCCAAGTGTACAAACATCTGTCTAGCATGAAGAAAAATTATCATTTACAATAAAGGAGTTAAAAATAAATTGAATAACAACATAATGGATTGCTTAAAATATTCCATTACTCTTGAGTTGGAGCTCATTGTTTAAAAATAGTTGAAACATGCAGTATTTGGCACAGCTGAAAGACATCAGACAAAATACAAACAATAATTACAAGAAACTAATTATGAAAACAATTATATTTCTAATAAAATAAAGCCAAGAAACACCATATTCATGAAGAAAATCACCCTAGAGAAATCTGCTGTAATACAATAAGCATAATCTTTACACGATGGAGAATGCACTACAAATACAGTGCAGTGAAGGTATTTGACACATTCCCAATTTCTGTCATTGTTGCACAATTGTTTCTGGTCTTCAAACCAAATTTTATAGAAGACAAAGACAACCTCAGTAACATATAAAATACAGTTTTTAAATAAGAATTTAATTTATTGAAGGAAAAAGTTACCGGAAATAAATTGGCCCAGAATGAAAAAGTAATTGACCCTTGGGCTACCAAATTAGTTAATTTGCCTAATTTAATTGACAACAAAGACCCAGGCATGATTGCTACTGTCCTGACTGAATCGAAACTTCACTGAAACAAAATCTTTGCAACAAAATCTTTGCAAGGCTAAAGGTTTCACACTGTGCTGTGATCAAGGTAATTCTTGAAGTGATTATAAAGAATTTTATTGAAATATATCAGTTTGGAAAGAGTTGAAAAGCCATGCCTAACAATCTGTGGCTCAAACAAATGATACAAAGAGCTCCAAATGGGGGGAAAAAATGAAATAGCAGCTCTTTCAAAAATATTGGACATCATGCATGCCGAGTAAATAGCTCAAATAAGCAATGTCCAGAATACAGACAGCTCATCATGCATATCAATGACCAGGTTTCTTCAATTTCACATTATTTCTGTCACTCCACATACACAATGTTCAAAATACTGAATGGCAGTGTGCATCCCACAAGCATAATGTAATAAAATTAGAAAGCAGGCAAGAATCAACAGAACTGCTGGCTTCACTCTGCTTCATTAAACATTAATCATTCCACCATTACAAAGAAACAGGGCAAAAATTACATCCAAGAGTCAGCAGTTCGGCAAAAAGCAATATTAGCCAAGAGAAATATAAACGCTTGTCTCACATTTGCCAAAAACTTCATGAACCCTAAGCCTTTCGTAATAATGTTCCGCAGACTCATGAGTTTTAAGTGAAACTTTTCAAATATATGGGTTACATTACTGATGTCAAGCTACAACATCATTCTATGATAAGAATATCAGAGCAGCAGGCAAATATTGTGAGATGGTGCAGAGATGCTTTTCTGCTTAAGGGCGTCAGTGAATAGAAATTGACACAACCAAGCATTCTGGTCTCAACCAGAAAATTAAGTGGGTGCAGAAAAGCAAGTCTGCTTGTGAATGCCCCAAGAGATCCATAATCAAGATTTAAGTAGCATAATCAAAATCCTGACTTGAATCCCATTTCAATGCTGTAGATCAGAGGGGCTTTAAATGCTCAAAAGCCCTCTACAGTGGCTAAATTGAAGCCATTTAGCACTGAGGAGTTAACTAGAATTCCTCTGGTGTGATGGAAAAGATTGATCTCCAGTTACCAAAAGCTTTTGGTTGCAGTTTTTGCTGCTCAAGAAATCAGAACCAGATATGATATTTCTGGGGGAAAGTACATTTTCCCATGAGTCAAACAGGTATCACATCACCTTTTGTGCAATGATTATTTATAAATTGTATTTTGTATTTATTTATTTGTTCCTTGTCTGATATTTCTTCTTTTCTTAAAGATTTTTTTCCTTTATTAAACAGTTATATAGTGGAGAGAGACAGGAAAGGCGGGGAGTAGAATGGGGAAGACACGCATCACATGACCCGAGCCGGAGTCGAACCGGGGTCACCGCAGGAAGGACAAAGCCTTCTCTGTTTACTCACCTTGTCTTCCCCTTCTATAAAAAAGTATTTCAATGATCTGAAACATTTAAATATTGAAAATAAAAAATTACCAAAAATTGAAGAAATTAGGTAGATAGTACTTTTTTGTAACACACACATATATACACACACGCGCGCACAGTTGTGCTCAACAGTTTGCAAACCCTAGCTGAATTTGTGAAATATTGCCATTTATTTTAATATTTTATATTTTAATAAAATATATCTTTTATTTAAGGATAGTGATCATGTGAAGTCATCTATTATCATAAAGCAGTTTTGCTTGGCTCCTTTTTATATCATTATGATAACTGAAATCACCCAAAAGGCCCTGATTATAAGTTCACATACCCTTGAATGTTTGACCTAGTTATACAGACAGAAGGTGACACACCTGGGTTTAAATGGCTATTAAGGATTCCACGCCTGTGGCTTTTTTTTTGTAAATTGTAACAAGGGTCTGAGTAGAGTCACCAAGTTTGTTAGCTCCCGAGTGGATGCACTGATATGGCTAGACACTGAGCCATGGGGAGTGGAAATTTCAGCCCAAACTGCCAGGAGAATTGTTCTGGACAAAGAAAATTCCACAATCTACCACAAGAGAAGTACAAAATGGTCTGGAAAAAGATGGTGTGGTCATTTCAAGGAGCACAATACGGACATACTGAAACAACAATTAGCTGCATGGTCGAGTTGCTAGAGGGAAGCTGTTATTGCGCCAATGCCACAAAAAAGCTCGCCTAAAATATGCCAGACAACATCTTGATACACCTCACGACCAAAATAGACCAAAACCATGAGCCATGTGTTCGGAAAGCAGTCAACAAAGCCCAAAGTGAAAAATATACCATTTCCACAGTAAAGCATGGTGGTGGCTCTCTGATGTTTTGGAGGTGTGTGAGCTCTAAAGGCACAGGGAGTCTTGTGAAAATTGATGGCAAGATGAATGCAGCATGCTATCAGAAAATACTGGCAGACAATTTGCATTTGTCAGCATGAAAACTGCGCATGGGACACACTTAGACTTTCCAGCATGACAATGATCCAAAGCACAAGGCCAAGTTGACCCTCCAGTGGTTACGGAAGAGAAAGGTGAAGGTCCTGGAGTGGCCATCACAGTCTCCTGACCTCAATATCATCGAGCCGTTTTGGGGAGATCTAACACGTGCAATTAATGCAAGACGACCATAGAATTTGCAGGAGCTGGGGGTATTTTGCAAGGATGAATGGGCAGCTGTACCACCTGAGAGAATTGGGGGCCTCATTGACACCTATCAAAAAAGACTGCATGCTGTTATTGTTCATTTAATTTTTTTTATCCCTAATTGCCATGTTTTATTTGATGATTGTGCCATTCTACTTGACCTAGAGTTGGATATGAACCCAATAAGAAATAAAATAAATGTTTTTTGCCTGCCATTAATGTTTTATTTTTTTTTAAATGTTACCTATTTTACAAATTCAGGCAGGGTATGCTAACTTTTCAGTGCAACTGTATATCTGCCCTCTTCGACCCGCCATATACTGTTGAGCACGTATATTTCTTTTCAAATTTGAGGCTATACATCAGGGAAGCGTTTACTGCTAAAACTCGATTGTGACTGAATGCATCGTACACTACAATGAATAAGAGCCCTAGCTCCTCATTATCTTGTGACAAGATACAGAAATTCACTTTACTTTTCATTTAGGGCCCTCTGCTCCAGTTTATAGATGTGTGCCTTCATGCTTTTACTTACTCCCCTGCTCCAGCCCCATGTAATAAATGGTTATAAATTTTCACAGATGACCACCTCTCTTCTTCTTTTACCCCTAATGCGCAAAGTTAGGCAGCAGCAGGTAAAAATCTCACAAACCCTTTTATTTATGATGTTGTCCTTGGTAACAGAAATTTCAATGTACTGAAATGAAAACTATGATTAAGGGGACACTGTCTCAGCAAGGAGAGTGGAGGGCAGCTCTCCATTTCCCCAAGAAAAAAACATAAGGCTCTCTGTCACCACTTCTACACCACATGGACAATTCCAGGGCAATGGAATGAAGTTCACCAAGGTACACAGCCATTGTCTCCAGGTTCAGTCCAGTTTCTGATCAATGCATACAAAACAGACTGATGACACTGCAAACGGACCACCAAAATTATTGTACATGCTTTTTCCAGCAAATACAATCCATTTTCCTTTTGAGAAAAATAGGCAAAACGGGCATTTGGTTTTTTTTTTATTCTCGCAAGAGATGTAGGACAATTAAGAGAATGTGAAATCCTTGTGCCATCTTGTGCTATTCTTGTGTAACATAAGGCTTGTGTCATTTTGTTTTATTTTTTTTACAAGCCCCTGAGCCTTTGTGAAGTGTTCTCAATGAGGAGAGTGTGTATGCAACCGCCAAGAGAAAAAGCACTGCGTCTTTCTTCAGGGTGCTCCAACTTTTTTGTGCGGCCGCTCGAAGCACTTCTGGTTGAAAATCTCTGGACTTTTCAGACATGTACTGCTGTCATTACTGTCACTACTTTTCAGGCAATCAATCATTTATTAGATGGGGCGGCAGTGGTCACCCTGATAACAAAGAAAATGAAAAAGCTTCTTCTGACCATGTCTGACTATCCTGAGCTTTATGATGCGTCTCATAGACACTGTCAAAACAAAGACAAAAAAACCCTCTTGAGGGAGCAGATTAAATAATACATGTATTTATATCCCCGAACGCTGAATGGCGTTTCGCGGATATTATGTTTTTGGTCCGACCGCCACCGCCGCGCCGCCCTATGTGTTAACGCGATAACTTCAGTAATATTTCAATTAGAAATTTCATGTTTTGCATATAAGTAAGTATCATAGAGAGGAAGAACTGATTCGATTTTGGACCATTTACAATCTCTAGATTGGCCACCAGGGGCCAAAAACTGAAAAATCATTCTTTTTATCATATCTCTAGAAATATTTGTCCCATTCACCTCAAATCAAGTGCAAATGAAAGGTCATGACCTGAGGATGTGTCCCACAATGACATTGTACCTGTTTTTTGACACAAGGTGGAGCTCTGACACATAAAATTCACCATTTTTGCCATATCTTTGGAACCATTTGTCCAATTGACATGAAACTACGTGCAACTGCAAGGTTATGACCTCACAATGTATCACATGATGACATCATACCTGTATGGTTCAATATTTTGCCACTAGGTGGGGCTTTGTGATGGAAAATTACCATTTTGGCCATATCTTCAGAACCATTTGTCCGATTGACCTGATATTGAGTTCAAATGAAAGTCTATTCAAGGATTGGGGAATTGGAGGATTGGGGGCGTTCGGGGATATACCCCCAGCCGTCGCCTCCCACGGCATAAGCCTAGTATTTAAAAACAAAACACACCGACAGCATTTTTTCCTCTCACCACCCATCAAGCACTTTTCTGCCAGAAAACAGGAATTGTCATTCCTGTATCAATTAATAGACTATTACCAATGAGTCTGCAGTGTAAATTTTGGCTAAAATAACATCCTGATTTACTTTCCATCAATACTCACAATACTATTGTGAACCAGAAACAACACAATACAAACCACCTGACAGAAGTACTGTAGAGGAGTAAAGGTACCTTTTTGGCCATTTAACCTTCACTTATCCGCACAAGTCCAATTCAGTCAGCAGTTTCTTTCCAGGAAGCGCTGGTCAAAAGGCTGAACTTGCAAACTCATTTTAACCCATTTATGCCTAGCGTCCTCACATGAAGACTGTTAAGAAAAAGTGTCCTGTTTGAATGACTATTAGAGTGGTATTTTGGAGTATAATAACATAAAAAAGTAAAGAAAGAAAATTCAGGCATAAATGGGTTAAGGACCAATTGCGAACCTAAGGCCTAATCTATCCTTGATGGTGTGAAACCTACCACGTCAACGTGCTGTGGGCCTCAAGATATCAACCAAATTGAAAAGGCCTAGATCTGAACCAGAACAGCTTAACTTATTCTTTTTTTTTCTGAATTGAGCACAAATTTTTTCAGGATTCTTTATAATGACTATGCTTTAATATGCAAGTTAGATTCATATCATCCAGTTGCAGCAAAGACATCCATAAGGAAGTTTACATATCTTTTGAATATTTCTCCTAACTCAAAGAAGAAAAAAAAAGTCAGAAAAATGTAATTTTGCTGCTGAAACTACATAACCCTATTAGATACTGTTCTAAGGAAAAGGTCCGCCAAGCAGCGACTTGCAGCATTAACGTACTGAGGGCACCCACATGCTAGGATAACAATGGGGACATGCGCAGTACATTCCATATCCTCGAGATTTAATTAATTAATTAATTGTGTAATTATCATACCACTTCATACAATATGAGCCCTCTCTTTAAATAACTCAGGTTTAAAAAAATGGGTGAAAGTCCTCACTATGGCCAAGTTTTTTTTTTTGGTCAATGTATATTTATTGAGCTTTTAAGACAACAAACCCTTACAAGACATGATACATAAAAAAAAAAAGCACTATCAGAATGACAGACAAAAATATCCATAAAACAACAACAACAACAAAAAAAGTCTACAGTGATTATTAAATAAAAAAGACAAAACATCTTATTCAGAGTCAAGGTGCTGTTCTATATGAGAAATAAATGGACGCCATGTTAAATCAAATTTGGCCACTGACCCATTCAATGTACATCTCATTTTTTTCAATCTTTAGAAAATAACATAACATCACAGATCCATCTGCAAAAAGAGGGGGGCTGTCACTTTTCTAGTTTAAAAGAATAAGCTGACGTCCCAGAAAGGAGGAGTAGGCTATACTATTTAATTGTGGCTTTCAGAGGGAAATATCCTTGGTACACCGAAGAGCCCAATAAAAGGAAATGGGCGAATGGTAACACCAGAAACTGCTGAATTTACTTCAAATATTGAGGACCAGAATGCAAAGCCCTACTCCCCAGTACCAGGGGCCGGTTGTTACGCACAATAAATACAGCATGTTTCCAAATTGCAACAATGTCATGCGGCATATCCACATTTCGCGAAGAAACTAGGCAAAAAGCTCATGTAGACCATTTTTCCCTCAACTGAACACAATTCAAGCACCAAGCAAGGAAATAAGCATGCAGGAAAACATAGGATAAAATCATATCAGCACTGAATCGCGAGAATTTCCCCTGAATTTGTGATATGCATAAAAACGATACCTCAAATGAAAGAGGAAAGTCAACAGAATCCAATGATGTGTGCCCTGTCGTTTTAAACCGTCACCACACTCAAAGAACAGCAGACATACACTTTACAGTCTACAGGGATGAGCAAAGAAATTTCTTACCTTTGATATTTTGTAATAAAAAAAACTGTTTGAGGGTAAATCCACGCTTGCTATTGTTAGCTCAATGTGTCCATGTTATAACCGGACTAGATCTGCAAGTCTAAAAGCATGTTTTTCTTCTCAGCATTGCCTCAAAGATCTCAGTCACCTTGTGATGCTATCAGTAAAACTTTGCCGGTAGCCATTTGATTATATGGCTTTTGACGTTTCCAACGAGCTCTAAAGCACCTTCATTGCACAAAGCTAGACTGAGCCAGAGCCTTGCATTCCCTGTGCGTCAAACCGAGTCCATGGGCCATTCAAAGGTACATAAATAGCGCGACAATATGAATGCTCAACAGGTTTGTTTGTGGTACTTTCAGTATAATTATCCGCTCAATACTCAACCGTTGTCTTCAAAGTCATGTTCTGACAGAAACGCGTAAATACTGAAGGCACAACAGTACAAACAAGGTGAAGGACTTCAGCGCATGCGACCAATGTTCAAATCTCTGGTTTGGCGTGTTTTAGTGAGACATGCGTTCCATTTTGTTTGTAAATATAATTGCTGGGGTTTTTTTTCTTTTTACTTTTTTTCCTCCATTTTCTTTTCCCCTTTTTGTATTCATAATCTTATTAATTTGCTTTTTTAAAAAAATAAATCTGTTCCAGTGGAGCCAAACATTCTTGTTGGAAATCATGGGCGTCATGCCCTCTGGGCTAGAGAGGAGAAAGACCACCCCTCCTGTCATCAGCGTTCAGTTCAAAAGCCAGGATCTCTGACGGTATGGGAATGCATTAGTGCATATGGTGTGGGAAACTTGCATGTTTTAAAAGCATCATGAATGCTGAAAGGTATATAAAGGTTTTAGAGCAACATATGCTCCCCTCCAGACGACATCTATTCCAGGGAAGCCCGTGCGTATTTCAGCAAGACAATGCAAAACCACATACTGCAGCTATTACAACAGCATGGCTTCGTAGTAGAAGAGTCCATGTGCTGAACTGGCCTGCCTGCAGTCCTGATCTTTCACCGATTGAGAACATTTGGCACATAAGCAAAAAGTCCGTCAAAGAAGACCCAAAACTCTCCAGCAGCTGGAGACAGTGCATGCCACGAGACGAGCGCGATCGCGCCTGCACCCGTAAACGCCCGCCAAGTCGTACTCACGAGCGTGAGCTTCTTGTTTCAAAATTACCTCCACCATCTAAGGTAAAAGGTGGTTATGTTTTCAGTCCCGCTAACTGGAAAATGTCATGATATGCTGTATACTCGTTAGTATTAAGCTCTGCTGTGGAGAGGTGTGGATGTAGAAACATGACATGGAAGTTGCTCTACTGATATTAATGCGTTGCACGCAGAATAAAAGTCTGTTGGCTGGCAAGAGAGGAGTGGTCTTCCCCTTATTATTCATTACACACAACACAAAGCTGAACTATAAGACCGGCTAAATAAGTAAGTATATCAAATCGTGTATCTCTTATAAAGAATGACATTAATAACACATTTGAAAAGTAATGTGTTTTTCCATATGTATAAAGTTTTATTTCCATTAAAAAAAAAATTTGAAGGTCTCTTTACCTCTCATCTCAATAGATCTGAACAAAACGATTTTATAGAGTCCTCTCTTAACACTATGGTTTTTTAAAATTTACTACATTTTGGGACTGTGTAAGGATGGATGGATATTGGCTTGGAAGCAGTAGTTAAAGTAAATCTGCCTCTTTTGGCTTAGTACTTGTACTGGGTGACCATGGTAACTGATACAGTTGTGAGGTTATGAAAATAAAATACATGTATGGACAATAGGGTATACTCTTTGCAACATACAGGGCAGGTGAAGAATGGAGTAGGTGGTTCAGTGCTAGCAGATACCAGTGTATCCCACACATAAACCCCCCCCACTCAGAAAAAAAAAAAAAAAGGAAAGCAACTACCCCAAGGTCCTACAGAAACCATCACCATCAAAACAGTGCCCACTGGAGAATTGGCAGGAGTCATTGATAGTGCCCACGCAGTTTTCTCCTGGCATGCACTGTGGAAGCCTGTATTAAACAAGAGTGGAATCAAATGGCAAAACCCAAGAAACTCCCCTCAATGCCTAGATGCCTCCACTCAATGTTAAAAAGAAGAGGGGATGCCACATCATGGCAAACAGGCCCCTGTCCCAGCTTTTTTGAGGCCTGAAGCAGCCATCAAATTTGAAATGAGCTCATTTTGTGGATAAAATTGTAAAATTTCTCAGTTTCAACATTTGCCATGTAATCTCTGGTCTACTGTGAGTAAAATACTGGCTGGTGTGATTTGAAAATCATTGCATTTTGATTTTATTCACAATTTACACTTTGTCCCAACTATTTCGAAATTGGGGTTGTACTTTGCTGGACAAGTTGGATGCATTCGGAATGAAATAAACCACAATATTTTCAGGAATACATGCCAGAGAGTGTTGCTCAAACTGCATAGTTATAGGTCTTAGCAACAGAAGCTAAGGTGGGCGGAGCTGGTCAGAGTTAGTCGGAAAGGTCCATTTAGTAAGCACTTCAGCTAATGTCAATGCATATTATATGAATGTGGGCCAACTAAACTGTATGCAAAATGGCACTTGTGGAATTAAAACAAGGGCCAGACTGAGGTAAATTATTTGTATTTCTCCCCCCATACAAAGAAACTATTTAAAGGTAAAAATTTCAGCCTTCCCATTCCCATTAGACCCCACCACCATTTCGTAGGCATTATTTATGTGGTAGCCAAAATTATGAAAGTGAAAATAAAGAAGGGAAAGAAATCAATTTAAACTGGACAGGTTGGTCCCCTGCAACCAATGTGTGTAACCCCCAATCACCCACGTTTTTCATTTTGGCTTACTTACTTACTTACACAAAATTGTCTATTATGCCGTGAATTATGTTACCATGGCAACCAAAATTGATAGGCACCATGTCCTAACCACTGCCCATGCACACACCAAATATAAAAGAAATAGCTTTAAATTTGCGGCCTGTACAGCGTCCACAAAGAAATCTCTACGGCAGCGGCTGACGCGTGACAAGGCCAAATCCGTAGTAGCTCCCCCACTTCGCCTGGGGGCTATTATGAATTGTGAGCAAATCGCTCCAACGGTCCTCCCATGAAACAACCATTCAGCAACAGTGTTTGCATTAAAAGGTGATCTGGGTGAGTCAAAATGCAAGCAAGGCATTTGACATGAAAATGGCAGACTGTCACTTTTACTCATTGACACGCCCCCTAATGCGCAGCTCAACCAAACTGGGCTCAGCTGGTACATTTTTTGTTTGCAATGGATGAAATTGTGAACGACGCAACCTGCTCTTGCAATTTCCATTTGCAAAGACACACAAAAAAAAGAGTCCAATAAGGGCGTGCCATTCGAAATTTTATAATCAAACTTTTTAAACCGCTAAGTTCAAGTAATCATACTGTAATTTGAGGAACGTTTTTCTGTCTGTCTGTTTGTTCCCCTACTCCTCTGAGGTCCTCTGACGGATCTTCACCAAACTTGGTGGGTCTATGTAGGTTGTCCCTGGAATTGTCCTTGAGGGGTTAGTTTTTTGAAAGGTCAAGGTCACAGGGGTCAAAGGTCAATTTTTCGCATCTCCCATCTCCCTAGACAGATTTTCATGACAGTTGGTACGTGGACGTAGGTCGTCACAAGAAATGACCGTGAGAGGTCCGTTCCGTCAAAGGTCAAGGTCACGAGGGTGAAAGGTCACCGTATTCATGAAAGTTGGTATGTGGACGTAGGTCGTCACAAGAAATTATTCTCGCCACGGGTAATTCACTAATAACACATAATCCCGCTAAATGTTCCCACGAAGCAGCAGAAGATGGTCCATAGTTTTGATTCCACTGCATGTGGTGAGAGGGGCTCATGGCCCGTGAAAGGTATTTACAAAGAGCAGCACTTCCTGTTTCTCCTCATAAATAATAACATCCAAGGCTGATTTGAAAGCCCTTGGACATCATTCATTCACAACTCTCCAAAACAAATTCCAGAGCAAATGGGCAAAACTTTTGATTATAAGCTTATGCGCTCAAAAGCATAGATTGAGGCTTCAGAATCATGATGACTTTAATTTAAATTAATTCATAAATTAATTAAACTTACATACCTACTAGTACTTTCACAATGTACACAGTCCTTGCACAGGGGGTGAAGATACCAACCAATGTATAACTGCACATTGTAAAGGCTCCACCATGGCAAGACAATTAACTAAATGTATTTAATAATTACTGCCATCATTGCAAGCTCATACTCTCTCTGTAACTAAATTGGTGTCATTGACTCAATATAGCCATGGAATATTATGCCAGCTAACTTGGGAAGTTAATTAACTCACAAGCGAAGCTGAATGACAAATTCATTTTACTGTGCTATTTCTAAAGTGAAAATGTAAAAAATACAACACAGTGCAGAAAGTGGAGATTGTATCCACAATAATCCAACCGTACTGATTTTTTAAAGGGTGCCATTGGCTAATTCCTCATTGCAGGCAGGAGGAGAGAATGTGTGCATGTGGAAACAATTACAGGCATAAGAGACAAAGAGGTTAAAACACTATGAAAAAGCTCCCACTTTTTCATAAAAGACCTGCTAATGTCTCTGACCCCTTCACACAGAAACACTTCAATTAAGCTTGTATACATAAGTTTCGCTTTAACTGCGCACACCTTTCAAATAAATCTGGATGTCAGCTTTAGCTTTATAGTTGATAGATCACAGACCCTCAAATTATATCAAATTTGACACTTTTCTGAGATGTAGTGGCCAGAACAGAAAATTAGCTTCCTGTTGCAGAAAGAATTTTGTATGTATATGAATTTTACTTCGCAAATGTCTCTAGAGCACAACAGTGGAAAGTTTCCTCTATTGGGTGGTCCAAACTGCTCAGAGCCAGGATAAGAAACTTTTAAAAATAATATAAGAGCAAGTAAAGCATCAGATTAAAGACGCCATACTGCACACATCGCCAGGTCTGTAGGCATTACCTCAAATACTGAATAGCTATTTTTCACGCCATTTTCTGAAGTCAACACCATGATTACTTGGGGTCAAAGTCCACAATAATTGAAGGTAGAAGTTATCATTTTTTTACTACTAAAAGTAAAAGTAGCACTTCATACCATTACCAGATATCAATTTGTAAATTATATTTGTGTACATAGTAAAGAGGAGCTTTTAGCAGAGTCTTACGATCAGATTTAACAAACATGCATACATGTACCTGTGGTTTAATACTTACAGTAAGGTAGAAAGTCTACTCTTATACACACTAATCACACAAAAATTCATACGGAAAACAGAATGCTTTGTTTTGAACTGCATAGTAGCAAAAATAACAGGCGAGAAGGCCGTGGGCATAAGCTTGTATGCATGTAATGAATTTTTGTTTGTAATGGGAAATTAAATTCATATTTCAGCATCTCAACTCTACCAAATTTCTCAAACTGTCACATTTTCCTAGGCGATAGAGACCTGAACTTGCAGTCGCAACTGTCAAATTAATCTGCGTACTGCGGCACAACTCATGATACAGTATAATTCCATGAGTTGCTGGTAATTCCACATTTCCACCAGAAAGGTTTCTTTTTCCCTAAACACTTAATTCTTCCATACAGAACCTTCTAGGGAGGAGAGATGGATGGACAGGCGGTTAAGAATTCAGACAGATAGATGAAAAATGATTGCACAGAACTGCTAGCATAATGCTAAAGGAAGTAAATTTAAATTCTTCAGCCCTGAGCCTCTAGTTCGAAAAAGGCATACCCAAAATGAAATGAGTATATCTCTGCAACTGGGTCCATTTGAATAATCTTGGTATCAAGATAAAGGTAAAACCATTTGGGATTTCTGCCCTGGCGTAAAAATCAGTTTATATGTCACTGAATAAATCAGTGCAAAATTAGAGAGGAATGTCTAGGTGGCTTCTCTAAATTGGCAATTCAGGTTCCTTGTGTGCCATTTCAGATTTCTCGGAAACAAAACTGTTAAAACTCTTTAATTTCACTTATATGCCACTACAGGCATACACAACATCCAAATAAAACCACTTTTTAATTTTTTGAATTTTTTAATATATTTAGGCCCGAGCCTGGCCGAAGCCGGCGGGGGCCTATTAAAACCGCATGGCTTCATTATTATTATTATTATTATTATTATTATTATTATCCTTTCCGCACTTTGAACGCAAATTTGACCCCTTGAAGATTAACGAAAAGTCAATTTTATTTGACCCAAAATTAAAGCCTGGAGAAAAATTTTTTTATTTGAAGTCGCCAAGACAATGTATTGAAAAATGACATGGCCACGTCCTGTCAAAAATCAAAATACATTACGCTAATGCGAGCCCACCCCAAACTTTTTTCCACGTGGAAGACTGAAACTTGGCAGAAACATAGCCCATGTTGGGACAAGTTTAAAGTTGTATTATGGCCCCACCCTAAACCCAACAGGAAGTCGGCCATATTGGGCGGAAGCATGGGCATATGAAATCACACCCTTCATATTTTCAACATCTCCTCCTAGGGTTTTCTACCAATTTACACCAAACTTTTAAAAAATCACCTACACATATGTGTGGTCAAAAGTTACTATTTACATTTTTGATAAAATGTTGGGCGTGGCTGTCATGAGCTTACAACAAAGCGCCCATTATCAGAATTATAAATGCATGTCTATCTCACGCATACAGTGTCAGATTTAGTTGAATCGAATGTAACATTTGTGCAGAATGAGAACCTGAAGACACTGATGTGGAAAATAGTCCTCCAGCGCCCCCCTTTATTTTTGGAATGGGAGAAAAACAATTATTTTGATACAGTCAAAAAAAAATTCACAGTTGCTAATTGTGCACTGAAAGACAAGATATGCTGTCCTTTCATTGTTGATTGGCTCCACCGTACACATAGGAGGTGATTGCACGGGAGGGTGAGGGCCATAACACCGCTTGCGGTTTAATTTTTTCATTATTATTTCTGCCAGTCCTGTAGCCTACACTATTTTCCATTCAGAGATAATACAGACAAAGAAATTGAAGTTTGACTCCATTGGAGCAAATTTATTTAAGAAAAAAAGAAATAAATGAAATAATAAATTCAAAGGCAGTGTAAAAAAAATGGTAAAGATTAGTAAAAAGAACAAAAACCCCAGCAATTATTTATGGAAAAAAAAAATGCGATGATTGCCCTAGTAAACATATTCCAAGGCTGGGTTTTGAATCCTGGTTGTCTGGACTACAGCACTGCATCCTAACCACAAGGCTACATCAGCTGACTGAATATAGATGGCCAAATTGCACATATACTCAGCAACAAAAGTTTCTGTGACACCATTTATGTGTATGTTATAAATGACACGCAAAGATCTCAATGCAATCAATATGTTTATTTAACAGGAGAAACACTGACTTTTCAGTGCCAACGTCACTCAAAACGAAAAATGTCATTTTCATGCGTCATGAAGCACTTGTCTGACGTCTAACCAATTGTGACCTTCACACTTCAATACCGGGTGTGACTTTCTCGTGCCATGATGCAAGCAACGCATCTCCGGCGCATGGACCGAATCAGATGTGCCAGAAATTGCTGTGGGATGTCATTCCAAATCTGACGTAGACGTTGTCGCAATTCCTGGAGTGTAGCTGGCGGGTTATCCAACCGCCGCAAACGTCGATCCATCTCGTCCCAAAGATGCTCGATTGGGGACATGTCTGGGGATCTGGCTGGTCATGGCAGGACATTGACATGTTGTTGCATCAGATACTGCTGTACAATCCTTGCAACGTGTGGTCTGGCGTTATCATGTTGCAGCGTTATTCCGGGACCATGTTGCATCAAAAACGGTACCACCAATGGCCGTAGCACTTCATCGCGATATCTCTGACCTGTCAGATTTCCATCAATAACAAGAAAATCTGTTCTGTTTCTAGCCGTGATCCCTCCCCAAATCATGACACTACCACCTCCAAAACGATCAAATTCCTGAACACAGTTGTTGGCATAACGTTCTCCACGTCGACTGTATACACGTAAACGACCATCACATCGGTTAAGCATGAATCTTGATTCATCAGTAAAGAGTACAAGATCCCACTGACGTTGGATCCACCGTCGATGTTGTTGTGCCCACTGTAGACGCAGTCGTCGGTGTTGTACTGTGAGTATTGGACGTCTTGCTGGCCGACGTGGGACAATGCCAAAATGACGGAGACGGCGACGGATTGTCTGTGCAGACAGTCGCCTCAAACCAGGTATCGTTCTTGCAGTTATGGTTGCAGGTTGGAATCGATTTCGGAGATGGGTTGTTCGAATCCAGTTGTCCTGTCTGGGAGTGGTTACTCGTGGACGGCCGCTGTGAGGACGGTCTCTGACATGTCTTGTCTGCTGATGACGCTGCCATAAGTTCCAAATGGTGTTTCGGTGGACATTCAGGCGATGAGCAACTTCCCTCTGCGAGGTTCCGGATTCAATCATCCCAATGGCCCTCCACCGATCATTTTCAGACAGTCTTGGCATTTAGAGTATAGAGTTCCTGATCCGAAATGGCTGTGTTTTTGATAAGTGATGCTTCCGTCGTTCATCAGGCACAATGTGAACATTCCAAAAATTCTCCTCTTTTATTGCCATCCACAAGCAGGATTTACGCACATTTTCAAGTGCAAAGTCATTTTCTCGCATTTTCATGATTTCCATTTCAATGTTGTGTTTACGTGTACTGTTTCAGTCTGATATCACCATGTATGACAATTTCATAATTGCGTTATGAAAAATAATTAACAATATTGGTGTCACAGAAACTTTTGTTGCTGAGTATATAACGAATGGGTTAAGAAAAACAAACTGTACTGTTGTACGCTCAGATTCTGTCAGAAAACGACTTTGAAAATGGCTGTTGAATATTTAGTGAATAATTATTCAGAAAATGCCACAAACAAACTAGGTATGCATTTATATTGCCGCGTTATTAAAGTACATGTGAATGGCCCATGGACTCAGTTTGACGCATAGGGAATGCAAGGCTTTAGCTCAGGCTAGGTTTGTGCGATTAAGGTGATTTAGAGCTCGTTGGAAACATCAGAACGCATAGAATCAAATGGCTACTGGCAAAGTCTTACTGACAACATTACAAGCTAATCACCGAGAGGAAAATACATTGCAAGCAAGCTGAATGCTAAGGAGCTGAGATCTTTGAAGCAATGCCCTGGAAAAAAGCATACTTGGAGACTGGCTAGTCCCCCCAGGAATCCGCGATTCCGCGATCGCGGAATTTACCGCAGATTTCAAAGCCCTCCGCTGAAATCAAAGCAGTCCGCGGAATATAGGGTGAGGTGCAGAATTTTATATTTTACATGTATTTTTCATCCCGGCCGCTAGATTTTGCGGTCAGATAAACGGGATCTAAGACTCACAGCTGGTGCTGCCGGTTACGGAAACTGATTTTTTTCTGCTGTATGCAGCATAAACTATATAAAAAGATGGACTCAGCACCCTGATTTGAAAAAAGAAGCCCATGTGGAAGTACCGTAGAATGGCATTCTATTTAATGGCCAGCAGATGACGACGTCAGTGGTTGCAGAAAGAAGTTCAATGCAATAGAAATCTATGAGAAAATGATCCTACTTTCCGACCTGATTTTTGATTTAAATAATGATTTTTCACATCATTTTATGTTAGCTATAGCAAGTTTCAGGTCTCCTTCGATATATCATGACATTCATTTTCGAGAATTATGGTCCCATATAAACTAGAATAAAGTATAAAGCCAGAATATGCATCTGGTGCGTCGCTACCCTCTGGTCCTCGTCCGATACGGTCAGATCCAGAGCCCCGTTCCTCCCCGGATCTTTGATTCACTTCTTCATCTTCGAACCAGTGGGTGACATCACGGTATCTTCATCCATCTTTTTATACAGTCTATGGTATGCAGTTACGTTTACAATATCCTGAGGATACAGTGAATAGTGTACACTTTGTTTAAATCTTTACTTTGATCTTTGGCACTTGTTCAGTTACTAAGCCTCGTTCACCCATAGTTTGGTGAAATGCTTTGCACTTTATAAGTTATGCAAATAAATCTGCTCAAGAGGGACAAAAAGAATATTGATACTGCTTATTTTATAACCACGATGTTTCGCAGTGTTTTGGTATTGCAAATAATTTCATAAGAGAATTTCCGCTTCATTATTACATAAATTTGCTTTATAACTGGTCATTTTAGGTTTTTTTTTAATGCCCGAGGGAAATCAACTTTCAAGCCGCGGAATCAAGAATTGCTCTCCGCAGAATCAGGAATGTTCTCCGCGGAATCAACACTTTTTCTCCGTAGATTCCTGGGGGGACTAACTGGCAGATCCAGTTTCGTTATAACATGGACACATTGGGCTAACAATAGCGAGCGTAGACTTACCCTCGAACTGTTTTCAAATTACAAAATATCAAAGGTAAGAATTTTTTCTGCTCATCTCTGCAGACTGTAAATGTATACCTGCTGTTCTGTGGTGTCGGTTAAAAATGACGAGGCTTATATTGTTGGATTCTGTGGACTTTCCTTTTCATTTGAGGTAATGTTTGTATGCATAGCACAAATTCAGTAGAAATGCTTGCGACTCAGTGCTGAAATAATTTTAACCTAGGTTTTGTTACATGGTTATTTACTTGCTAGATGCTTGAATTGTGTTCGGTTGAGGTAAAAATGGTCAGCCTAAGCTTTTTGCCGAGTTTCTTCACGTAAGGTGGATAAGCTGCTTGACGATGTTGCGATTAGGAAACATGCTGTATTTATTATGCGTAACGTCCAAGTCTGGCACTAGGCGTGTTAGGACTTAAAGGGTTAAATAAATCTAGGTGGTGGTAAAATTTTTTGTTAAAAAATGTGACAACTTACTAGATGGGTAAGTTGTCACAACTGCACACCCTCTACTGAACAGTCATCAACTCTGCACTGAAGTAAGATATGAAGAAGTAATGGATACAAAATATATGTCAGTATTATAATTATTCCATTATGATGTGTTGCTTTCAAGATACATTAGAGTGTAAAATAAGATGACAACATGAGCCGCTCTTCCCATGTCTACATTAATGGAGTACTTTTCACATTCACGTGAAGTGCTTCACAGATTTTTGAATATATATGGGTCTAAACATCACACTGAATCAATGTTGTACGTCTGTTCAGTAAATACCAGGTCCTGACTGCAACGTGAGATTAACTTCTATTTACACAGAAAGAAACTGAAACCTCAGGCTGGAAATGAATCCCAATGATCGTTCTACAAGGGATAGCTCACAGAGTACAGAGGAAGCACAAACAGAGCCAGCTGCTTCGCAGTCTTATACCACCAGGACCGAGGAGAAATTTTGGGGGGGGTGGGACAGAGTCACCAGAGGACGTGACAGTGGGCCAACTGCCACATGCACGGCCCGCGACAATAAGAACATCCCACCCCTGTGGACGGGTAAGCAGTACAGACAGGGACAATACTGACTGTGCTCAGTCAGAGAGGCAGGAGAGTTATTAACTTAGCCCTGAAACACCTACTTAATATAGGGCCAGCGATGATAGCTAACAGAGCCTGACTGAGGTGACAGGTTTTGGACCTGCTTGAAGAAATCCAATTGAAAAGCAGCCAAGAGGAACAACAAGCTCAAAACAGATGTTCCTGCTACCACCAGGGCAGTGGTGTATACAATGAAAATGGTGCAAATTTCACCACAAAAAAAAAATATCACCTTTTAGGACATTGTCTAGTTATACATTATAATCATTAGCAACTTTCTATATAGTCCCAATATTTAATAGGCCTTTTTCACCCTTCAGATAAATAAAATCATATTTTTCCTGTGTTCAACTGCATTAGCAGCAGAAACTAAAGCTCTTTTTCTAAAACAAGACTAAAATATCCTATAATTGTATTATACTTCCATACAATACTGATAAAGCACAATTCGCGAATGCCAATCCTCATAAATTTTTTACATTTTACATTAGATTATAAAACTATTCCTTCAAATCATGTTCATCTACACTATTTTTATACAACGTACATGTTATGCACTCTGAGTGCAAGTTTAACAAATGTTGAAGTCTTTAGGAACTTAAATAATCAATTCTATTTTGTCAATATTTTTTCAAACCTTGTGGGTCCACAGTATACATACACTAAGTATTAGAAAATGGCTACTTTTCTCCAATTTTAATTTCCTTTCCCAGAGGCTGGATTTGAATAGGGCGTGAACCTTTTCATCCTAAGGTGACATCACTTTGTGCTCAAGTAACCCACCTAATTTCATTGGTTAGGAGCTAAACCAAACAAGAGTTAATACACATCTCCCCTCTCCCCCAAACCTAGCTATATGGACAGGCCCATATAATCAGCGAGTGAGTCCATTCAGCTATTTTCATAACGCACTTTATCATATGTATGTTAATTTTTTTTTCCATTTAAACTTTGGTGGCTGCTCCAAAACACAGTAAATTTAGAAATATGGCATTCATTCCAAAGATTGATTCTGTGTTCCCAAGGATTTCAAAGAATTCTTAACATTTTAAAAGTCGAGGCTGTGGGAAATTCAAATTTGAAATGGAAATTTTCTTGAAGAGCAGACCCATCACTCACAAAGTGCTCAGTATTATTCAAATTAATATACATATTGCTGGGAAGGTCAGAGAAAATGTGCTGGGCAGAGAGATGATGTGTGTTGTTTGACGAGGCATTTGTTGTAAATGATAAATAAGATAGAGGAAAATACAGGGAAGGTATTAGGTATTCAAGCAGTTTTTACATCATCAATTAGTAACTGTAGGAAACTCCAAGACACATTTATAACAGTCATCTTTTACTTTGAGTTTTACTTAGCCACAAAAGAAGTGAATCAGTTCAGTCATCAGTAAGACAAAATATCTGCCATCAGTCGAATTTTATTTCTGCAAATCCAAATATTCAATACCTGAGAGCAAAGCTATTGATGACCTTTTCTAGTGAGTCTAAAAAAAGAGATTCTACATCAGTTCTGAGACGTCAGCAATATTTTCAGCTGTGGACTCTCAGTATGTTTTCTTTATTTAAAAGATGCATTTAATTGCAGTACCCGTTTTCCTTTTTTATTCATTAAAATGTCAGCATTCTTCACAAGACTGTGGGTAGTATGTCAAACTGAATGTGTAACTATACACCGCAAAATAATTATGGAGCACATATGTGGAAATAGACTGAAAGAATGAACTATAAACAAACTTGCTTTAAAACAAGGCAATTTGGATTGTATGTTTTAAGAGCCAAGTAAAACATATGCAGGGAAAATTGATACACACTTTTAACACGTGGGTCAAGCAGCCCCTTTGAACTTACAGAGCACAGACCCATGTGTGTGTGCCAAAAACCTGTTTAATTAAAAATACTTAAGTATTTGATTGACATTTTATGCCCAATGACAAGATCCCCAGCGCATTAGACATAAATTTCTGCTACATAATATTGAATAAGAGAATGAATGCAATGGCTGCCATTTTGCATAAAATCAGTGCATCAAAATCATGTGCTAAGCCACTGTTCTTACCAGAAGATTTAAGAGTTTTGACCTGCCGGGAAAAATTCATGAAGGTCTCTCATTTCTACCATATTAAGACCTAATCCACATTCTTTAGTATCTAGAAGAACACATCAGCTGTGAGCTTCTTCAAACAGAATTTGATGATTTTAACTCCGTAATTCTCTTCTGCGGTCAGTGTTTTTAAAACATGCTGTCATTTTTATTACATAATTATGACAAACCATGTGTAAAAAAAAAAAAACACAAAAAGAAACATAAAAACATAATGTCTCCCATCTGTGCATGTGTGTGTGTGCGAATATGTGGATGCCGGCGTGTGTCTAATGTCCATTACGCATGCAACAACAAGAGCAAAAGATTTGTTCCCTTTGGAAAGCCATTTTAACAGATGGAACCATTTTTTCCGGATTGTGTGTGGATCCTGACCCTCTCATACTGCAACAGATTTCACCTGGACTTCTTGCATAGTTTAGCAGACATCAATAAGCATGTTTTAACAATCCTGCATTTTAAAATAGACAGAAGAGATGTCATTACAGTAGAAAGAGCAGCTCCCTTTGCAGCCACTCCAGGTTGAAGATCTGCTTCCCTCGGCTCAGAGGTTAATAGCAGA
The DNA here is from genome assembly GCA_029721435.1 of Gymnothorax reevesii. Taxonomy (NCBI): domain Eukaryota; kingdom Metazoa; phylum Chordata; class Actinopteri; order Anguilliformes; family Muraenidae; genus Gymnothorax; species Gymnothorax reevesii. The sequence continues at coordinate 115,543,328 of CM056575.1, forward strand.
TGCCATCAGGGTGCCACACATGGTTACAGCACTTTGCAGCTGTATTAATCATTGTAAAGCAGGATTCTGCACGAGTGTCACTTGCAATCACAGTTTACTATGGAGCGCCGGACTCCAAAGTGAAAATGAATGGTGGTTTACAGGCGTTGGCCACACAGCTCACTTTGTGTATCTTGTTCTGGGGGAGATTTTCCATCTCACCATTACAGTTCCTTTCTATGAATCATTACAGGCAGAAACTCTATGAAAATTACAAATCATTTCATTCCCACCTAATTTTAAATATTATTTTCACACGAAATAAATTATAAATAAATAAATTTCCAAAAAAAAAGCACTACGCGCACACATATTTCTGTAAATGCTTGATATGATTGTATAATGAACCCGTTGCCTGTTTTTGAGTACTACACTGGCAAATAATGCTTCAGACCGCCACACATTGCTTTAATCTTCATTCAGTAAGCCCAAATGAGACAGTCCTGACTGACTTCTGTACATTTTTACAACGGTTCTGTTTAAATCATGCCTGCTTTAAAGGCTTTTGATTGGCACATGCTTTCAGTTAATGATGATAATTACAAAGAATAATAACTCTCGAGCACATCTGTTCAGTATAAGGAGGCTGCACAGTGCCCTATGCTGCCTGCCAATCTGCTGAAAGTCCCCCCCCCACTCTTTACTTGAGGCCCACGCCAAAACAGTGTGGACGAAAACCAGATTAATGGGAATCAACACTCCGCCATAAACAGTCTTTAAGGAGATCCAGCAATGGAGGCTGCAAAGGAAGTGACACAAGCGCAGGCATCTCTCCGACCCATTTCGCATGCACAACTGCTCTGTGACGAAAGAAGGCCAAGAGGGGTATGACGGCTGTCCACAGCCACGGACACACAACATACGCTCCCATATATATCCCATGAATATCCCATTTATATCCAATTTATCTCAGGTCGACATGATCGCAGCTAAATCCTTGCCATAATTTTGATGCGATTAAGACTTGCTGAATATTAATTTACCGCAAAAACAGCTCTGTCTTTTGGTGTTAAAAGCGCAATCAGTACATCTCACTATCAAGAGATGTTTTAAGACAGCATTGTCTTCATTGGTTTTGATTGTGATTTTTGTTGTTGTTTAGTGTTCAAGTAGTGGATTTAAATCATGTTTTTAACAGTGCTACATTATATTACCAATACAGGTTAAAAATAACAGCAATACAATGCCATCGTTTGATGCTGATACCGTAAAGAAATGGGTTCTTTATCAAACGAAGAAATATGAATAAAACATTGGAATTTGTTTTTTTGTTTGATTTCCGAGTAAATCACAAAAAAGCTCACTTGCAAATTGGCATCAGTATTTGACAGGTTTTTTTTCTGCCCTGCGCTGACCTAGTTCTCACTAATTATCTGCAAAGTACACATCAAAGCCATCCAAACAGTCCACTGCTCTTAGATTAAAAGAGATTTAAAGATCTGTTCTGTACCAAGGCTTTGCGATAACCCTAAACAGAAAGACACTCAGGACAGTTAGAGATGGATAAGTGCTTAACATATAAATAGTCACTGCTAAACACGTGCATGTTTTTTAAGTAGTTCATGTTTTGGGGGGGCGAAGGGGAGGGGTCATGTTTTTTTAACAAGGGTCATGAAGTCACCACCACCTAGTCATGTGATCTCCAGCTTTCTGGCAGTATAGCATGACATAGTTTGCTTTTGTATGACACAAGACATTATCAAGGTGGGCTGACAAGTAATTTTAAGACAAATAAATGTCTGCAGGTTTTTAATAAGAGTTCTACAGAGGTGTTTTAGGTGTTAAATCTCATGCCACTTGTCAGGAAACGCATGGAATTATTTCTTCAGCCAGATTTTTAAGACTGGAATATGTTTAGGTGATAATTGTTTCTTTTCTTTTATAATCAAATGCCCAGTAAAACTTAAAATAAAGCAGACCTCTTCTTCTTCTTCTTTTATAAGAAATTCAGGCAAATTAATGAAAATTCTCAATTATAAACATCAAGCATTTTTGCAGTGACGCCAACTTCACTTGAACTGAGGGTTAAATGCCAAATTGTATAAATAAATGTATTATTTTTAAATTAATTATATTCCCTTTTTTAACTCCCACAAATTCAGTACACAAAAATACAGAAAATGTATTGAGGGACCATGAATGTACGTAACTGTCTCTTGAGTCTAAATGCATTTTGGAAGAAGTTCACACACAGGCAAATATTTAATTAATAATCATAGTTTCTGTCATGCTGACTTTAAAGTGAAGTGTATTAACACCAATCAATTCTATCAAAGTACACTGCAGTATCTTCTTTCAGTATAGCATGCAACTATCAGTATAATTGAACATGCCATTCATTGGTCATGGAGGCATACCAGCAGGGTGTCGACATGAATTCCTGCCTATCAAAACCCAAATGCTTTGAAAGCAGACTCTGATTCATAATGCACAACACCCAATTGGAGCAGCGGAGCGGCGAACACCATTTTCCAAAAACTACAACCCAGCTGGGATGACACACGAGTGATTCACACAGCGGCTATTTTTCTCAAGCAATGAAAGAAACATTTAACCACAGGGTCTGTCTGAGCGAGCCTTTCAAAAAAAGTAAACGCTACAATCAAGTCAATACCAGGGGGATACAGCTCCCGCGATCTCAAACAATCGAAAATGAAAAACATTTCCCGGCTAATCTGAGAGCGTGGGGATTTTGGCATTGCATCGGACATGTGGAGTGATCACGCAAGTAGACACCTGTCTGGGAAGCTACGGTGACGTTGTTTTAGTGCACAGGGATTTGAAATGACCCCGTCCCCCTTTGAGAGGGAAACAGAGGGGTGACAGGAATGCGGGGAGAATGTGTCCGTCTCACAGTTGCCCTCGGTGGAGGGATCCTGGCATCCACTCCGCCCACCGCTTTCCAAAATTCCAGCAGGAAAGGGGTTGGCCAGGTGGTTGGGAGATGGGGGCGAATGGGTGGGTGGGGGTGGGGGGGGGGGTTGGATCGGATAAGTGAGGAAACGCAGCAGCGACAACGGAGAGCAACTCAAAGTCCAACCGCTGCCATCCGAGGTCTTATCGCGAGAGCCATTAATCATAGCCAATCAGCACGGGTCCCCAACAGCAAGCCGCCCCAAGTGGCTAATGGGTGCTAGGCGCACGGCTTATCTCAAAGAAGCTGAGCAAATCACTATATCCAAGCCTTGTTAGTTCAAAACACGCTTTACACGTGGAGGCTTCCGGCTACTAGCCAGCACACAGCACTCCTGAGCGTTCTGCTGCAGCAGGCTGTGCTCAAGGCCTGCGGTTTCTACATGTTGACAGGAGAGAACAGGGGAACTGACAGGGTGCGAGCTTTTAACAGGTTCATATAAGGAATATGCCCCCTTCAGTAATGGGTCAGGTGTGACAAGGGGATCCCTGCATTACTAATTCCACTCTAAAGGACTGTTTCAGGGAGCTTTCCGAACACTGAGTAAGGCATCCACCCAACCTCGGCCTATTCTCCCACATCAGTAAAGACAAACACATAAGCGCCACCCCTCCACACACACACACACACACACACACATACACACACACACACTCTCACTTGTATCCATACTCTGTTCCATCTCAGCCGCCTGTCGTAAGTTTGTAAAAACCGCTCACGTCTGTGTTCAATTCTCTGGATGATTTCAATCCAAACACCTTGGATAACCTCAAAATTATCCCTGCAGCTTGATTGGTGGCCTGGGCTGACCTCCGTGATCGCAGCTTTCAGAAAAGATGCAAAACTGGCAATTTCATTTAATTTGCCACAGTGCAAACTGTCTGCGAAGCGTTTGTCTTCCTACACTTTCAGTCAATGCCTTTACATTTCCCTCATAAACCCATAACTGCGGAGCTTCTGCACTCGCAGTATTTGTGGAAATTGATTAAAATTGTGTCTCTTGCCAATTTTCCTTGTATCATTTTGCCCTGGGTTCATTCTTCTGAAATGGTCAATGAAAGAGTAGCTGTGTTTTCATAAATTGATTGAGAAATGCTATCGACTCAAGGAATCACCCGGGCTACAACCCTAAACAGTCATTGCACACTTCTAGCTAGTTGTCAAAAATAGGCTTACAGGTAAATCCTAGAAGGACGGCATCTATTTCGGAATTCATTTTGATTATATTGATCTTCTTAAAATTTTCTTTCAACAATGATTGATCAACTATTGGATAGAATGGAAATTGTAAGTGTGATGATAAAATGAATAGTGCTGTGAGCTTAAAATCATAGAGAGGCAAATAAACAGGCCATTATATTATTCTGCAACAAATAATGCACTCCATCAATAAAAACAATTAAACTGCATTACTTAATTAGTTTTACAACTGGAATACATCCATTGGTTTTGATTTTCATTATTAATTATTATCGCAGCCAATAGTAATTATTTATTCATATTAAAATTTTTCTGATTTACAACAGACCTTTTTTCACTGCTTTGCCGTTAACCTCCATCAGTGATTCAATACAGATGTGCAGGAAAACACATTTTCACGCACACTGAGCATCAAATGAGCTTAGAATATATACATTATATCTAAATATGATTATCAAGTTCTTAATATTTAATCATAGGTCAGTGAGACTACTACCAAGAGGGGGGATAGTGCCCCCTTGTGGTGAATAATCGTTGAGAGCAGAGATTTGAACGTCACACAAGGGCGACATCAAGCTTTACCTAAAAAAAAAAAAAAACACCTTAAATAAATTCTTTTTTCGACCTATAAAATGACACTTAGTTCATTAATTGCATAGCCTCGGCGAGCAGCACATACCAGTCGTCCAGAAAGTAGGGTTACTATGCATTTATCTTCAAAGTTATTGATAGTTTGAAGTTACGGCCAAACAACAGTTCCCGGATGGGGAACTGCCCAGAGCCCATTACGGTCAGGTAATAGATGGTGTTGAGGGTATGAATGGCACTGCACTAGAACTGGATGACAGAAAATCGAGCGATTCATGGCCATGTGAAAACCCAGCACCATTCATTTTTGCCAGGGTTAAAAGAGTCCATGAGCCATGACTGAATTTAGAGCACATATGTTCATAAACACAAGTCAAAAGAAAAGTCAATCATCAGTTTGTTGGGAGTCCTCTACAGAGAAGTGATAATGGTTATTTTGGAATCTCTCTGGGATATAAATATAAAATAACAGGAAATCCTTAAAAAGCATATAAAAATCTCTACTACTGCATGAATGCCAAAACTAAATTGAAGGTTGCGTGAGGAAAAATTATTGCTCACACAATCATGAACATATGCATGTGTGTGCTCAAGCTCCCACACACACACACACACACACACACCTCTGAAGTTGTATTATAACAGCCATATTATACCAGCCACAAACACATTGAGGACCATACCAAAGAGCCAATAACGAGGATGGAATCAGAGTTTTTCACGACTCCTTGTAATGTTTAAGATCAATGAGGGAATCACAGTTGCATGCAAATAGTACAAATAAAAAATGACTTTACAAGAACAATCGTTGCAGTTTTTACAAGGTTCTGATGTTCCCTGGTTTGGTTTATTTTCCAGAGGCAGCTTCATTGCAACATAAATAATATCTACTTTGCATTACATTTAAAATTCTTCGTTTAGCCGTGCACAATTTCATTCATTTTGTGTGTACGAGACCTAAATAATAGCCTTAAATCTAGAAATACATTAGAATGTTTATTATTTTTTTTTAAATAAAGTAGATATTTTGATATTTATATTTAATACCCTGCAAATATTAAAATCTGTATACTTTTTGGAGTGGGAAGGAGGAAGTACATGCTGTGTCACATAACAATGTCAGCAAGACATTATAGATTAGTATCACTTCTATAAAAACTTAAACACAATAAACTATGAACACGAAAACAAACTTGTCAAGCAACCAATAGTGGAAGACTGCAATGAAAAGGTCATGTCAACATTATCTGTAGTATTGATTTAACAATAAAGGGCTTCAGCTTATCCTTTATATGGCTTCTGCTTGCTATTGAAAATACAATAATCACCAATAAAATCTTATTTCCTTAAATAGGAGCCTCGTATTTTTCTTCTTAGCCACTTAAAATTTGAGGTATGCCACTGTGATGTGGACATTTACATGAAAATGGATACTAGATAAATCCTTATGCGGTACCTGTCAATCCCTTGCTGAATTCATTTTATAAATATATATAATTTTTGTAATAATGAAAGGCATTTCATTTGGAAAATTTTCATTGAGCTTTGTCATGTGAAATCGTTTTTCAGAGATACAGTGTTAATTTACCATACGCTAAATGTTTGCACTGTTTTTTTGACTCAAAATGGGAAATCTGAAAAATTGGTTAAAGCAAGTGAGATATATCAAACACGCTTTACTACCCATTTTGTCTGCCGAACAGAGGCAACTCACAAAGGACAGATATGTGTTTAAAAATGTGCAGAGAACCAGAGGAATCCATTTTGAATAGAACACAGGGGAGTGTCCTATTTTCTTCAAGTTCCTCTGGAAAAGTCTGGCAAACTAGCCCTATAATTAAAAGATCACAGGGAGTAATGCAGATATTTCCTTTGAGCTCTGACTCACATGCAGTTACAAGTGATATCCGTTTCCTTACAATCACACAAATACAGTATTCCCAAAGCTCAAAGCACAGCAGTCATCATCCAAGCAACATAATTTTGTTCCAAAACATTCATTCGCAAAGATTTGAGAGCAGTGTAAATCATGTTCATCTGAAGTCCCCAGGCTTTTTACAGTCAGGTCCATTAGTATTTGGACACTTCTTTTTTTTATTTATTTTTTATTTTTTTAAATCATTGTGGCTATGTATACCACCACAAAGGATTTGTATTAAAACAATCAGATTCTGCTTGGTGTTGGCTTTCAGGGTTAAAGGTTTTTCAAACAGTTTTTGCCTGAATCATGTAAAATAGTAGCTACATTTATACACAGCTCTCATCTATGTCAATTGAGCCTTTCAGAACAAGAGTGGCCTAACTGCACTTTTATTTGTAAAATGATGGCACTATAGTCATTTTTGCCTTCAGCACGCAAAATACATCGTCAACTGGATTCAGGTTAGGTCATGGACTTCATCATCGCAGAAAATTTCACTTTTTTGCCCAGAAAAAGTCATAGGTTGCTTTTGCAGATCGTCTCAAGTCAACTGTCCATCTGAGCAGCACTGTCCAATAAGTTTGAAGTATTTGGCAGAATCTGAGCAGAATAAATAGCCTATATAATTCAGAATTCATCCAGTTTCTTTTTTCAGCACTAACAAATACAAGGAAACCAGTTCCACAAGAAGCCACGCAATCCTATGCCTCGCAGATGAGGTGGTAACTTTGGGTCATGAATGGGCCCTTCCCTTCAGTACACTTATCACTTCCCATCATTCTGGTGGAAGTTGATGATTGTCTCATCCGTCCACAGGACATTGTTCCAGGACGGCACAGACATTTTTAAATGTTTTTAGCACACCTCCCTTTCTAAGGCTAACAAATGGTTTACATCTTGTGGAAAATCCGCTATATTTACTCTGGTGAAGTCATTAACACAACTATGTGCGCCTCCAGGAGAGTGGTCTTGATCTGGCCAACTGTTGTGATGGGGATTCTTGGATCCACAGAAAGAATTCTTCTGTTACCTCATCTACCAGAAGGGAAATGCAAATGGCATTGCAGATCGAAATTCCATTCTAGTATTTTTGTGACATGAAGTGATTGTGGAACCATGGCACTGTTTTTAAAAGGGTTAGTCTAAGATTAATTCCGTACCTGTGGTGGGGATTTAACTTCATTAAAGTCAATCTAATCAGGTCTTGTTATTCCTGTAAAAACCAGTGCTGAAACGTCACAGTAAACTGGCAATGTAATCATCTCAGGTGAAACAACACCAGACTTTGACATGATCCAGCAGGAATGCTGCGCTCAAGAAAAAGATGATCTACTTATTTGGGAGGATAGAGGTCAGTTAATCTGGTAATGTGTTTTGTATCAAAAGATCTGGGCCATTTAAAAACAGCAGAACTCATGGCATTAAAACACAGGTGAGACTAAAGTTAATTATTTCTATTTCCTCTCCACACACAATGAAAAAATTAATGAGGAAAAACCCCCATCACCCTCCCTTTCCCATTAGACCCCACCACCATTTTGCAGGCATTGTTTCTAGGGTACATCACGAAAGTAAAATTTAAGAAGAGAAAGAAAACAAAAAGCACAATACGCATTTATTTGTGAACAGCTCCCAGGCTGGGATTCGATCTCATGAGACAACCACAGAGCCACAATGCTTGTGCTGAAAGGTGGTCTGGGTGACTCAAAATGCAAAAGTCTTTTGACACAAAGCTTACACTGTGCTAGCTGTGTTCATTAACTCACTCCCTATTGTGCCGTTCAACCCACTGTGACACAAACGCCTTTATTTGGGGGGGCACTTATAAAAAGTGGACCTGTTTTGCGATGTGGATGTACAACCCCTATTGGCACATTATGGAAAGTACAAATTTGATTAAAAAGGACTGAAGGACTGATTTAAAAATTCCATTCGCCCACTGCTATACTGAAAACAGTGCAAGAGTTTATGATTATTATTGACATTCCAGCATTTAAATTCCATTGCTTATTGAAAATATACAACATATAATGATGTATTTTAGGCACACCTGTTAAGCATTTGGGCACTGAAAACACCAGCTGGTCAAGAATACCAAGTGGAATTTTCCCTCATTCCTCAATTATGCGCAGGTCTTCAGCACCACAACTGTGCAGGGCCTTTGTTGCTGTATGCAACAATAATGCGCCAGACATTCTCAACTGCTGACAGATCGAAAGTGCAGGCTGGACAATCATTTGCTTTCGCTGCCATGCACTTGAAATCAATGCATGTACAATGTGGTTTGATGTTGTCTTGTTAGAAAATGCAGGGACGTCCCTTTAACAGAGTGTCTATATGGTAGGTGCTCCAAAATTTTAACATATCTCCCTGCAATAACGGAGCTTGGCGCAAGTCATTTGTGCCACGTGCACTGACAACTTCGTACTTTGACAGACACTGGCTACCAAACAGGACACTGAGAACCTTGTAGTCTTTCTTCAGGAGAACATGGTGGCAGTTTTTTTTTTCTTTTTCTAAAAACCACTTGAAATAGACCACAAAACGTGCTTCTGCTGTGCTACTGTCCATCTCAGAGGAAACCAAGCCCAGAGACATTAGTGGTGCTTTTGGACTATGTTGAGTTCAGCAGTAAAGCTTTAACTCGCATCTGTGGATGCCGCAGTGATTGGAGATGCTGGACAATATTTTGGAGTCAATGTCATGACATCTATGACAGTCGTATGATGGCTCTGAAGACAGTGAGATTTGAAGGATTGGAGATTAGGCACATTCAGAAGTAATTATCAGCTTTGCCCTTTCTATGCACCAGATTCAACCAGACTTCTTACAACTTTTCATTATATTACACAATGAGGAGGGTGAAATGCCCACAGCCTTACTAATTTGCCTTTAGGGAACATTGTTCCAAAATTGACGAGCTACTAGTTTTTCTCAGCCAGGACGCATGGCTGCTCTGGAGGGCCCAGGCCATTTTGGAGTCTCTGTTTGTGCTGTAATAAGTTTATCACCTGCTTCATGTCACCGTATTACTGCAACCTGTCACACCAGTATAAATCCTACATTGCCCTGGTGCCAAATTTTTCTGGAGTCTTTTGTGGTCAAAATGTTTACAAATAAGAATATTTTTAAAAAAAGAAAAAAAAAAAGAAATTCACAAAGTAAAGCATCAAATAATATATTGTTGCAGGGGTTTCAATATATCATGAATGGACTTCTCAAATCACTCCTTTTTTATATTATTTGCATATTCCATAATGTACCAACTTTTCTGGGATTGTTGTTGCACAATCCTTCAAATACAACCCCAATTCCGAAATAGTTGGGACAAAGGGTAAATTGTGAAGAAAATAAAAATGCTATGACTTTCAAATCACACCAGACAGTATTTTATTCAAACGTTGAAACTGAGAAATTTTACAATTTTATCCACAAAATTAGTTCATTTCAAATTTGATGGCAGCTACAGGTCTCAAAAAAAGCCTGTTTACCGTGGTGTAGCATCCCCTCTTCCTTTTAACACCTCTAACGCATCCAGGCATTAAGGAGACAAGTTTCTTGAGTTTAGCCATTGGAATTTGATCCCACTCTTATTTAATACAGGCTTCCAGCTGCTGGAGAGTTTTGGGTCTCCTTTGACGGACTTTTCCTTTAATTATGTGCCAAATGTTCTCAATCGGTGAAAGATCAGGACTGCAGGCAGGCCAGTTCAGCACATGGACTCATCTACTACGAAGCTATGCTGTTGTAATAGCTGCAGTATGTGGTTTTGCATTGTCCTGCTGAAATACAAGGCCTTCCCTGGAATAGATGTCACCTGGAGAGAAGCATATGTTGCTCTAAAACCTTTATATACCCTTCAGCATTCATGGCACTTTTTAAAACATGCAATTGTCCCACACCATATGCAGTAATGCATCCCCATACAATCAGAGATGCTGGCTTTTGAACTGAACGCTGATAACAGGAGGGGTGGTTTTTCTGCTCTTTAGCCCAGAGGACACGACACCCATGATTTCCAACATGAATGTCAAATTTGGACTCGTCTGACCACTGCACACTTTGCTACTTTGCTACATTTCATTTTAAATGAGCCTTGGCCCACAGAACATGACAGTGCTTCTGGATCATGCTCAACAATGGCTTCCTTTTTGCATGATAGAGTTTTAGGTGGCATTTGTGGATGGCACAGCTGACAGTGGTTTCTTGAAGTATTCTTGGGCCCATTTAGTAATGTCAATGACAGAATCATGCCGGTGAGCGATGCAGTGGCGTCTGAGGGCCCGAAGATCACAGGCATCCAGTAAAGGTCTTCGGCCTTGTCCCGTATGAACAGAGATTTTTCCAGTGTCTCTGAATCTTTGGATGATGTTATGCACTGTCGATGATGAGACCTTCAAAGCCTTTGCAATCTGACGTTAAGGAACATTATTTTTTGAGTATTCCACAATTTTTTACGCAAGCCTTCACAGGTTGGAGAGCCTCTGGCCATATTTACGTCTGAGAGACTCAGCCTCTCTAAGACATCCCTTTTATAGTCAAACATGTTACACACCTGATGCCAGTTAACTTAATTACTAGCTAAATAGTCTTTCAGCTGATTCTCTTATATATTAATTGCTTTTTTAGCCCATTTTTTGCCTGTGTCCCAACTTTTTTGAGACCTGTTGCAGCCATAAAATTTTAAATAAGCTTATATTGTGGATAAAAATGTCTCAGTTTCAACATTTGAAATGTTATCTATGCTTGTTATCTATGCTCTATTGTAAATAACATATTAGCTTATGTGATGTGAAAGTCATTGCATTTTGATTTTATTCACAGTTTACACTTCGTTCCGACTATTTTGTAATTGGGATTGTAAAATAAATATTTATGGACTTGACTGTAAGTTTAGTAATCATTTTACTTGGTAAAAATTGACATTACTGTTGACTGTTAGCATCAAGAGGGGAAACATGACAAAAAATATATGAAACTGCTATTATTATCCTCAGAACAAGACACCTTTGGTAACAGGCCTTACACAATACTAGAGCAAGTGACTGGCTTTAACCATTGCCTTCATGAAAAGCTTTTAAAGCTTTGCTATTAAAGTACGGGAACTGGGATTAATTTCTTCCCATCTCGCCTGCCACTGTGGCAACATTGCTCTATTCATTTTCCTCATAGATTGTTGACTAGTGTGACCTAAAATGCCTGACTACACAATCACAGCCAATCCAGATATAAAAACATGTTGTATTTCCTGTTTTATGATTACTGAACCTCTCCACTGGGAGTGCGACTTTCTGTGGTCAAGGTAAAAATTTCAGTGAGTCATTTCTCACCACAAAAATAAAATGTCAGTGTTTGATTCTGTCTAGTTTTTCAGTTAATTTTGTATTTGCATTTATCATCTTTCATAATTCATTGTTTATTCTAGCAGCTTCATGGATTACTATTATTCAAGTATTACTTATTTTCTGTTTTCATTTTTGCACTCACAACACTCCTCCCCCCATTTATTGTTAATTAGTTTGCTTGTTCTGTTTATTTTTTAGCCGCAGCTCCTTGCAGTCTCACTCACCACATTTGCAGCCTATGTAATCAGTCACTTGGCTTCCATATATATTCCCCCAATTCTGTGCATTGCGGCGCGAGTTCATCAAGCCAGTTTCTCTGAGTCTTACTTACCAGAGTTTTCTGATTCTTGAGATTTCTTGGCAACAATTTGATTTATTTTTTACTACAATTCTGTCCTGCTCCTAGTGTTTGATTGAATACCCGTGTCTGATTTTCGCAATGACTTTTTTGGTTTCCGATTTGTCGCATGATTTGGCTTTGGTGTAACACCTTCCTGGCTTTGACTTTAGGACTGCTGAATGATAGCGATTCTGGATTTGCCCTTCTGTGCCAAAATATCATGGCCTATTATTGACCTGGGTTGCCTGACGGAGATTCATAATAAAACCTGTGAACTGGAATTTTGCCTGTGCCTGAGGTCTAATCCTGCATTGTGTCAAAATTGAATTTCGTGATTTGAATCAGTGAACACCTGTCATTACGCAGGTGTCATTTACTCACATTATGAAGTTATTTTCACAGCAATATTCAGCATGAAGTTATGAACTTCACTTGACCCAAGAGGAAGATGAGACAGGCATTTTATGAGTTTCAAAACGAAGAATAGCAGCAGTGTTATTTCTGCATACAAGAGGCCAGCATTAATTATTATAGCAATAAAAATGTAATTAGATATAGAGAAACCAAACTATTTATTGGTCAATGCTTAACAATCTGACACTGCTAAACTATTGATTGGCTGAAAATATGTACCACAATTAAAAATGAATGATTGGAGATGATCACAAATTGCAATCAAAGAAAACTGGTTTGCTGAGTAGCATAAACTTTGCAGCGCACTACAACTGTGTAATATTGACATCTGCATGTCATTCTGTGCTGAACGTATGAAGTTGTGCTCCATTAATCGACACGCTGTTATATTGTTCCACATACAATCCATATCTCCTGATTTTCATATTTAATTTCCAGCGGTTCAACTAACATTGCAAAAAAAAAAAAAAGATAATAATTAACTGAAGTTCACCATAAAAATTTCACCATGGAATAAGATTAATATCCTCCAAAGATTAACTGAGGGGACAAAGTTCTTTTATATGGAGAGTCTACATTTTCAGTTAAATTTGTGGTGCTCATAAATGGCATTGTACTGAGTGTAATAATGAAATTTTAGACACATTACATAACACATTATATTAAGAATATAATGTGAATTAAAAACTGTCAACAGAGAATACAGCGAAACAGCAAAAAACAGGTAGGATATATAAAATGCATTAATTTAAAGAGCAAACGTGGAATATCTAACACCAAAATTACTTTATTTTTTCTGAGAACATTTCCTTTATGTAGAAAGTCAGTATTATGAAAGTGTGATGGAGAATACACCTTGATAAAATCTTACATTTTTATTTTTTGGTCATAAATTTAAAACAGTCATTGTCAAGATTTTTATTTATTTTTTTATTTTTTGAAAAAGCAACTGCCTCATAAAATTTCACAGAAAATGTGACAAAATGAACAAATACGCAATTGAAATGTATTAGATGTCACATCGTTGCCGGTTTGCATGTTTTGTAAGACGTGCGTAGATATTGTGTTCTGATAGATTATACAGCTATTATACCAATATCATAAAGCTATTGTTCTTGGGCTCCTAAATTGACAAATAAAGTTCAACAGCAAAGTTAAGTGATATTTGATTTGACCATATATTGTACAGGCATTATTTTCCTAGCTTCTCAATTTATAACCCGAGGTACATTTTTGAATGTTGAAGAGACTGATTTCCACTGTTTATGCAAAGTTCATATTACTTCAGGTTTGAATCTCTGACCCAATCAGTGCATAGTTCACATAAATCCAGGCCAATCAGCGGTCAGCACAAATGAATCTAAGCCAATCTGTCCGCGGTACAAATTAATCTAAATCAGTCAGGACGTTGCATGGATGTAATTCTGCCACAAGCAAGTGGATCAATGGCATGACACTTTACGTATGAAGGCCCTTGTCACATGCTTATATACAGTGCTATGAAAAAGTATTTGCCCCCTTCCTGATTTCTTACTTTTTTCCATATTTTTTACACTTAAATGTTTCCGATCATCAAACAAATTTTAATATAAGACAAAGATAACCCAAGTAAATACAAAATGCAGTTTTTAAATGATGATTTTATTTATGAAGGGGAAAAAGCTATCCAAACCTTCTTGGCCCTCTGTGAAAAAGTAATTGCCTCCCCCCCTTCTTAAATCATGAATTAATTGCGATGAACCACATTTTTTGAGTCCAATTTCTCTAGCCACTCCCAGGCCTGATTACTGCCAGAACTGTTGAATCAAGAAATCACTTCAGTAGAACCTGTTTCACAAAATTAAGTATGCTAGTAGATCTCAAAAAGCAACACATCATGCCGCGATCTTAAGAAATTCAAGAACAGATGAGAAACAAAGTAATTGACATCTGTCAGTCTGGAAAGGGTTACAAAGCCATTTCTAAGGTTCTGGGACTCCAGTGAACGATGGTGAGAGCCATTATCCACAAATGGAGAAAACTTGGTACAGTGGTGAACCTTCCCAGGAGTGGCAAGCCTACCAAAATTACTCCAAGAGCGCATCAACGACTCATCTAGGAGGCCACGAAAGAACCAAAAAGAACATCTAAAGAACTGCAGGTCTCACTTGCCTCAGTTAAAATCAGTCTTCATGACTCAACAATATAAAAGAGACTGAGCAAAAATGTCATCCATGGGAGAGTGGCGAGTAGTGAAAACCACTGCTGACCAAATAGAACACAAAGGCTCACCTCACATTTGCCAAAAAACATCTTGATGATCCCGAAGACTTTTAGAAAAATATTCTGTGGACTGACGAGACAAAAGTTGAACTTTATAGAAAGTGCACATCCCGTTACATCTGCCATAAAACTAACTCAGCATTTCATAAAAAGAACATCATACCAAAAGTTAAACATGGTGGTAATAGTGTGATGGTTTGGGGCTGCTTTGCTGCTTCAGGACCTGGACGACTTGTTGTAATTGATGGAACTATGAATTCTGCTCTGTACCGAAAAATCCTGAAGGAGAATGTCCAACCATCGGTTCATGACCTCAAGCTCAAGCGCACTTGGGTTAGGCAGCAGGACAATGATCCAAAACACGCTAACAAGTCCACCTCTGAATGGCTTAAAAAAATTTAAAAAAAAGATTTTGGAGTTGCCTATACTTAAATCCACTTGAGATGCAATGGCATGACCTTTAACGGGCCCTTCATGCTCAAACACCCTGCAATGTGGCCAAATTAAAGGAATTCTGCAAAGAAGAGGGAGCTAAAATTCTTCCACAGCGATGTGAAAGACTCATTGACAGTTATCGCAAATGTTTGATAGCAGGTGTTGTCGCTGAGGGTGGCAAAACCAGTTATTAGGATTTAGGAGGCAACTACTTTTTCACAGAGGGTCAGGAAGGTTTGGATAGCTTTTTCCCCTTAATAAATAAAATCATCATTTAAAAACTGCATTTTATATTTACTAGGGATATCTTTGTCTGATATTAAAATTTGTTTGATGATCGGAAACATATAAGTGTAAAAAATATGGAAAAGTAATAAATCAGGAAGGGGCAAATACTTTTAAACGGCACTGTAAGTGGGAAATAATCTAAACTATGGTCTACATGGAGTGCAAATCAGCCAAAAATCTTTTCATGAAAGCAAATCTACCACAACAAAATGAGGAATCTCCTTGAGACTAGTACATTTTGGCTGCACCGCCGGGATAATCAACCCCATCCTTCTTGGATAGAATTATGAGTCCATTAAAAAATGTTGTTTAAAATCAATAATGAACATAATATCATGCCATGCGTTTTCATCAGGTAAGGGTAAGGCCCTTTTGTCAAAAGAAAAAAAATTCTGGACTTCCACAGAGTTCAGTCTGGCTTCCACCAAACCAAAAGTAAAACCTTGAAAGTAATCATTTTCTTATTTGAAAGAAGAAATTGGACAACTGAAAGCATTATGGAATAAGCATTTCTCTGGTACTGCCACAGAAAAAAAATATTTTCACAGAATAAGTGTCCTTCAAAGAACTTCTTGTTGCCAGTAAAATAAAAAAATAAAAAAATTTAAACAAAAAAATCTCACATTTCCCAGCTTTCACGTTAGTGCAAATTACCATAACAGCTCCCAAAATATTATCCCCACAAAAGGTCAAGCCGCTCCAATTTGTATTACTGTACAGCAAGTGTCTCAGAGTCTTAAAAAAACAGCTTTCTCTGTTTAACTTTTACTCTCATTGGAACACTTCATTTATGCACGC
Source organism: Gymnothorax reevesii (assembly GCA_029721435.1). Taxonomy (NCBI): domain Eukaryota; kingdom Metazoa; phylum Chordata; class Actinopteri; order Anguilliformes; family Muraenidae; genus Gymnothorax; species Gymnothorax reevesii. The sequence continues at coordinate 115,559,872 of CM056575.1, forward strand.
CCATCGATATGGGTATGTCCTAATTATTCTATTGCAATAGCCTTGCAAACCTATGAAAATAGCATAAGGACCACAGAAAATCTGTTAATTCATAGAAACACTTACCTGCAGAGAGTTCAGGATAATGAAGATGTAGGCGATCACGATGGAGAAGGGGACCAGAACTCCACAGAGCCAGGTGAGACCCAATATTGGCAACAACACCAACACAGCCTTCACTGCTGATCTAGAGAACAGCAATACAGTCAACAAACAACACCAACACAGCCTTCACTGCTGATCTAGAGAACAGTAATACTATCAACAAACAACACCAACACAGCCTTCACTGCTGATCTAGAGAACAGCAATACAGTCAACAAACAACACCAACACAGCCTTCACTGCTGATCTAGAGAACAGCAATACAGTCAACAAACAACACCACGACAGCCTTCACTGCTGATCTAGAGAACAGCAATAGTGTCAACAAACAACACCAACACAGCCTTCACTTCTGATCTAGAGAACAGTAATACTATCAACAAACAACACCAACACAGCCTTCACTGCTGATCTAGAGAACAGCAATACAGTCAACAAACAACACCATGACAGCCTTCACTGCTGATCTAGAGAACAGCAATACAGTCAACAAACAACACCAACACAGCCTTCACTGCTCATCTAGAGAACAGTAATACTATCAACAAACAACACCAACACAGCCTTCACTGCTGATCCAGAGAACAGCAATACAGTCAACAAACAACACCAACACAGCCTTCACTGCTGATCTAGAGAACAGTAATACTATCAACAAACAACACCAACACAGCCTTCACTGCTGATCTAGAGAACAGCAATACAGTCAACAAACAACACCAACACAGCCTTCACTGCTGATCTAGAGAACAGCAATACAGTCAACAAACAACACCAACACAGCCTTCACTGCTGATCTAGAGAACAGCAATACAGTCAACAAACAACACCAACACAGCCTTCACTGCTGATCTAGAGAACAGCAATACAGTCAACAAACAACACCAACACACCCTTCACCGCTGATCTAGAGAACAGTAGTACTATCAACAAACAACACTAACACACCCTTCACTGCTGATCTAGAGAACAGTAATACTATCAACAAACAACACCAACATACCCTTCACTGCTGATCTAGAGAACAGTAATACTATCAACAAAACACCAACACACCCTTCACTGCAGATGTGCAGAACAACAATATATCAACAAACAACACCAACAGTCTTCACTGCTGATCTAGAAAACAATACTACTAATAAACAATACCAACACAGACTTCACTGCTGATCTATAGAACAACAATACTATCAACAAACAGCACCAGCTTTCACTACTGATTTAGAGAACCACAATAGCTACTATCAACAAACAACACCAACACACCCCTCACTGCTGATCTGCAGAACAACAATACTATTAACAAACCTCACCAACACAGCCTTCACTGCTGATCTAGGGAACAACTATGCTACCAACAAACAGCATCAACAGAGCTTTCACTGCAAATCTTGAGAACAATACTACAGATGAACAACAACACACCCTTCACTGCTGACCTAGGGAATAAAATACTCTGAACAATGGCTTGAGACACTAAGAAACTCCCCAACCTAAAAGCAATGATCATATAATATTATACTGAATACAAAGCAACTCAGTAAATATCTGGGCATAAGTGACCGGCTGTTTTGGGCAGTAGTAGGCATTTGACTGTGGGCCACTCCAAGTTCCTGAGCAAAAGTTTCAGCTGATATTGTGAGCATTCTTTTGTGACGCTTTAAGCCTGATTTAATTCTATTTAGCATAAAATTACCTCAGAAGTTCAGGTAACCACTAAATCAATCCAGCTGCAGTGAGCCGTGACTCACACCATGGTAGTTTATGCTTTTCTTTCTACTTTAGATGCAGTCTAAGCCAACCAGCATTCAGCAACTACACTGACTCAGAGGCACAACTGAAATAATAATAGCAACTGGAATAGGCTTAGGGAAGAAGCTATATTTTCTATAAACCAATAAGTACTCAATCATTTGCTGATGTAATAGGTAACTTTTCAAAGGGTGGGATGAAAACACAAAAAGCTAAATAGCTGTGCTAAAGATATGGGAATAAACAGGCAGAGTAGATGGTGCTTGCTGAAGCTAATTCTCTTCAGTAGCTCTTGTGCAAGGGTGAGAACACACATGAAAATCAATGTGCATTGGGAGTATCAGCCGTCCCTTACATGGCTGATGTCAAGAATTAAGGTATGTGTCCCATTATCAGGATGAAAAACAAAAACTACAGCTAATACCAGCCATTAATTAAGAGATGTACGGTAGGTCCACATACTCAATAGGCACACCCTGCAGTAGCAAATCAGCAGCATGTGTTTGAGGTGAAATGTTGCCCCCGTGTGTTAGAAATGATAAACTGCAGCTCACCGGATGTGCTCGTAAGCCTGCCCCATTGGACTGCTGTGGGCCGCCAGCATTATCGACCTCCTCTTAGCCATTGAGATGGTGATGACAACCACCCTCGTGAGGACCATAATGTTGACCTGAAACAGGTAGACACAACAGAGACGCTGTTGTAGGAGGGGCTGGGAGTGGCCATTACGAAACAGAGAGATGGGCAAACCCTCACCATCATGATGAAGATGACAGGGCCCACAAAGCCCCAGATGACGCCATTATGCACACTCAGCCAGCAGTGGCTGTCTGACGAGTACTTCCCAGAGGCAGAGGCCAGAGTGATTGTGACTATTAGGACTGGAAGGCCTTCAAAAGAAGGGAGAAGCAGAAACCAATCAGATAAGAAATGCCTCCAAAACTAAATAATTATACCCCAACATATTGTCAAATGAAAACGCAATTTTCTTTGTAAACCCGAAATTTCCAGGGTTTTGTGAAACTATCATTTCCTTCGACTTTGGTTTCAAGTTGTTTTTAGAGGAAAAAAAATACCGACCCTTCTGTTCAAACACTTGAAACGAGTCAATAATTGAAGCTCTAAGTAAACGTATTTGCAGGCCTCTTCACATAGGTGGGACATAAGCTCAGACAGGAAGCTGCGAGCACCCTGCTGTGTGTACATAGCAATGAGCAAAAGGGCTTGCAGGTGCAGTCCTGTGACAATTTAAACTCTAAGAGGCTCCATTACCCCAGCCGATCAGATAGTAGTACTTCATGTGTCGTTCTTCACTCAGATTTACAGTCACCACTTTGCTCCAAAGCAGCAGGCCCTCCACCAGCATCCAGCTAAATGCAGCCATGAAGAAGAGGTGCAGGAGCGCAGCCACTAGGGTGCAAGCCACCTAGGGTTAGGAGGTTAGAGTTCAAATGTCAAATCAGTCACAAGGATAGATGGACCTTTGCATGCTATGCAGAACATGGATATCAAGCGATATGGTAAATCTATTATTTCTACTTTTGAGTCATTAGCAACCAAAGTTTTTGTGACCAACGGCCTCAACACTTCTCATCACACATTCGCACAAAGGACATATTCAATGCTGGAGTTCGGACTTTTTTTGTGTCAAAAAATGCTGACTTTGTATTTTCTTGAACATCACGTGATCATAATCCTAACTGCTTATCTAAGCACTGTTATACTGACAGCCAACACGTAGCAATGCTGATCACCACATTCTGCAGCCAGAACCATCAATTTGGCGAGGTTATGAGTTTTAAACAGTCAATTTCTCAGATGAAGCTAAATGTGACTCAGAGGCATTTTGTAGGAAATATTTCACCAAAGGTTAGTCCTGCTCATCACAGAGTTCAAAATCAGCTTAAGACTCATGTGATAACAGCTTGTCAAGTGGGATAAAATAGTAGAGGTAATAAATATAAGAAAATATTAATATAGCTGTAATGCAGCAGCAGTATAAATTATTGGGGACACACAATACTGCACCTTATTGCCGACTGCAGCTCCACTGCAGAGGAGCACTATCTGAGCGGCTGTCAGGGCAGCAAACAGATTTTTGTGGATTGACATGCGGTCAGATTTGGGAATGCTAAAAAGAAGAAAAATATGCATTTAGGTGACTGAGAGCAATGACATGATCATGGAAAAGAGCTACAATGTCAGAAAAGGTAATGATTCTGGATAACTAGCATTTTCTATTAAGTTAATGAAGGGTTTTGTAGAGTAAGGACATTTGGTCACGGTTAAGAAGAATTCACCAAACTAAAACTAAGCCACATGCGAAAAAAGCAGGCAAGAGAATAGGAATTCTTTACAAAGTGAAACAGACACTGATGACGCAAAAATGTCTAATGTTCTATTCAGCCACGGTGAAATCCATCAAGCCACTGACCTGAATTACCAGGTATACACTTGTTCATTTCCAAAAATGAACACTGAGGGAAACACCATTAATCTCGTCATTACGTCAGTGAATTAAGTCGCTATTTGCATCTCTAAAGGCGGGTCCAAGGTTAATTAACTGTTAAGTAATGTCATTAGTAATGTCATCTGTGTGTGTTGGGGTGTGTGCAAGCATGTTTCGTGTGTGTATTTGTCTGCATGCATGTGTATGTTTGTGCCTATATGAACATACATGTGTGTGCGCATGTGTGGGCGTGTATGTGTTTGTGTGTGAGTGTGTGTGTGTGTGTGTGTGCACGCGTGTGCATGTTTGTGAGTGAGCGTGTGTGTTTGTGTGTGTGTGTGTGTGTGTGTGTGTGTGTGTGTGTGTGTGTTTGTGTGTGTGTGTGTGTGTGTGTGTGTGCCTGTGCATGTTTGTGAGTGAGCGTGTGTGTTTGTGTGTGTGTGTGTGTGCCTGTGCATGTTTGTGAGTGAGCGTGTGTGTTTGTCTATGTGCAGAGAGACAGAGGCCAGAGTGAAGAGATTACTACATCAGCGCTGCTCAGTATCAGGTCATCATCAAGACAGCGTGTCATTGACAGTGGTGAGCTGCATGGTTGATGTTTGAGATGTACTCCATAATCTGAGCACAGAGGGAGGCCCGCGCTTCGCCACCAGCTCCCTCCCGCAACAGAGGTCCGACAGAACCAAACCCGCCTCTGCAGTTCGGGCCACGGTCTTCACGGTCATCACTTACTCCAGCACCGTAAACAGCATCAAGGTCACCACCAATGCACAGAGCGAGGCTCCGGACCCGATGAACGTCAGCTTTGTCAGAACACTCTGCTGCTCCGGGCTCCACTGGACATCAGAGCAGAGAAACAAACAGGCAACCACACTCAAAACACTGGCAACATCAGCAGCGACTTACAACCTTCACGCATTACATAGATACCATACGCAGCGCAAAATTTACAGTAGGTTTTCAATTCAAATTTATTAGCAGAAAAAGAATAATTTTTCATTGTGTAATGAGAGGTACTGTGTGTCATACACAACACAGAAAGCAGATCTGACATTACTTGTCAGTCCTGTATAGATGCAGAGGTAGGTACAGAAGTTATGATCAATAGCCCAATAAATGGATGCAACATAGGCTGTTTAAAATGTAAATGCCCTGTTAATTTTGCAATATACATGCTCTCCAAATGATCATCAACGAACATGCCCATCAAACTTTCACAGCTGCCTAAAATTACGCTTCACGTCAAATATACTTATATTATTTTGCCTTTACATAGCATACAAAATCAACAACCATTTTGAGCAGAAAATTTAGATTTTGAGTTTGAATCAGACACGATATCATAGTAATATGCCGACTGAGACACCTGCTGGTCATTCCAACTCAATGCATTCTACTATTTTCAAGGAAAGGTCATTAATTCTGAGGTAAAAAATAATAATAATAAATGTAATCCTATGAATTAGCTTGTTCTACACATCAATGCCAGAGACAGCTTACTTATTATCATAAAAATTACTATTTCAAAAAAATAAAATTATGCACTTTCTATGTTAAAATCTTTGTTAAAAATTCATGAAAGGATAAACTCCTTCACATAGTAAGGTATACTACTCAATGTGTAAATGTGAATTATTATTTTTTTTTTTTTAAATGGATCTGTTGAATGGCCAAATTTTAATTTGTCTCTTAAGATGTTTTACATATCAGTAGCAACAACTGCACTTTATTATACCTTTGATCCCAAATAATTCATGAGAACTGCAAAGTTGGTTGTGTGGTTGCAAAAGCAAGATGTGACCATAGACCCAAAATATGTCACTTGGCAGCCTTCGCTTGACCAGCCATCATGATCTCCGGTCCTGAGGATGGTTTAAAAAAATAACACTGTCAATGTTGTGTATGGTGAACAAACTGAAAATGCTTTCAGAATTGAACGGCCAAGTCATACTAACATCAGGCTGAAGTTCCAGAACACGCAAATGGGTTTAATGAGCCAAGAATACTCCACCTATAAAAAAGTAGATGTTATGTTCTACACTTTTAGATGATGTAAAATATCACAAGCAAGAGCCAAGCAAGTAACAGTTACCAGTTCTAATAAAGATAAAAACCAAACACTTAGTCCAATGCTGTTGTGAGAATTAAGCACTGAGGAGTGAACTTTTCATCCTAATCACTGTCTGAGCAAAGGTCTCTAAATCACAAAACCAGAATACCAATTGAAACACCTATTACTAAAACCCCATGTCACACTTGACTTGACTTGTGGGGTTTTAGTAATCAGTGCTTCAATTCTCTGAGTGTATGTTCGATCTTAGTAAGATACTTGCATTTGAGTGACCTCAGCCTTCATATCCACATTCAGTGCTCAAAAGGGGGATATTTCTGGTAATATGGTCATGAATGCATTATACTCGCTCACCACATCAAAGGAGGATAAGGTGTAATGAACAGCAACAGGAATATTTTGGCTCCTGGAGAAATCTCTGACAGTAGCTGATATTACAGCTGTAGCAAGTCTACCATCGTGGAAACTGAAAGAGATCGCAACCCAATAAAAATTTTTATCTCAAATTTTTAAAAGATTTGTAGAATCTTTTGCAGGGGAAAATGTGCTTAATTAAAACAACAGTTGTAGAATTAGCACTTTTCAGGGTAGCGGAAATATGCAAACCTTCTGGCCACTTTTGAATCTTCTGGTGCAGGTTTTTTGCGCACTTTTGACTGGATTTCCACAAGATGACTATAGTACACATGGATAAACATGACTTCCTTATAACCTGTAAATGTGTGAATATGTGAGAGGGGTGAAAGGAATATCTGAGAGGAATTGAGAAATTACAAAAGAAGCAATGGTAGATACTGACACTGAATAGCCACCAAAAAATATTTTCTGAAAATGTGTACGCACATTTTCAAATGAAGAGCACACTCTACAACAAATGAAGTGACGTCAGCTACAACTAAAGCAATTTGACATGACAGACTACTTCCAGCAAAATCACAGAGGATTTCAATATCATGTAAGCATGTCTTCATAAACACTGTAGAACTGAGCATAAGTTCTGATCTTGGATTGTTCAGAAAGCTGGTATTTTATACAATAAAAAAATCCTTTAGTCACCATCTATTGTGTGCTTTCACTCCACATGTTGCCACGGAGAGGGAGGTCTTACCCAGGGAGTGTAGGCGGAACACCTCTGTGTCTGGGACGAGGATCTCATCCTGGCTGTTGGCTGGGCCCCCAAATGCAGACGGCTTGTACGAGCAGCTACATCTCTGCTGGGAAAGTTGCCTAAGCACCAAGTGGACATCTATAAAATTCCAAATAATTCAGAATAAAAAATACAATCCTAGACAAAATTGGGCCATACCGAAAAAGGCAAAATGTTAAAGAAACAGTTCACCCAGAAGTGAAAATTCTGCCATTATTTACTCACCCCAACGCTAGTTGAAATACAGGTCTTTGTAAGTCCAAACAACACACTGGGACAACGCCAGCACATCCCATTAGGAACATTCTCCAGAACAACTGAAGTCCATGTGAACTTAATCATTAATTCTTCACAGTCCAAAAAACAGCCAAAAATAACCATGTAATTACTCCATACAACTTTTACATTATATCCAAGTTTCCTGAGGCCAAGCGATCGCAGTCTGATGGTAAAAGACCTGTATCACTCCATTATTTCGCACAAATCTTCACACTTTGCTTGACAAGAACTGACAACCTCTCCAGCACACTTATTTACATTCCTATGCAAACCCTGTTTTTTTTTTCAGAGAATGGCAAAGTCATTATTCGCTCAACTACTTCTGATTAGCTCACAGTATTTTGATGTTCTTCCACTGACCCTGACCAATCTCACTTGTTGTAATCCGGCTCTCAGGGCATGAAAAAATATGGGAAAGGACACAGTTTAAGGGCGAATTAAAGATGGACTATTAACTGAGGAAATAAATGTAAATATGGGCAGTGTTAGCAGTGTCAAGTGTAAATGTGATTGGCAAACACAGCAAAGTGCGAGGTGCTGTGGGACAAAAATAAAACAAAAAGGCAAACAAAGGATAATGTATGCAGTCGCTGGTAGTTTGAGCCCAAGTAGAGAGAGCAGTGTGGAAGTTGGGACTTTTGAATTAGCATGTCCAAGCACAGAGACACAGAACACCAATCACTAATGGTGCTTTTCCACTGCATGGTACCAACTCTACTCGGCACCGGGTACTTTTTGACACTTTATCACTACATGGTACCGACTCTACTGGGCACCGGGTACTTTTTAGGGGTTGCTTTTCAATTAGAGGATAGTGCCGCCTCCGTAGTACCTGCTTGTCGTTGCGACGCAGCATGTTACTGCCGCAACGGCATCCTCAGTTATATCGAGTATACTTTTATTCCATCGATTTTGTTAAATATTTATGTGTTTAAATCAGGGCACGCGCACTACCGTTACCACGTTATGGCATTAATGTCCGTGACTGTTTAATTGTAATTTCTGTTTGACATTGTCCCAATGCATAGGGTAGCAGCTGGTGTTGTGTCCAATTCAACTGCACATTAAAAAACTTATCACCTAAAAAGGCAAAGCAATGATATCCGTAAAAGGCATAAAGTATTGATAGAAAAAGGCAACATATTCTCAAGGCATCAATATTCCATAATGTAACTACAAACCCAGGCAAAACATATGGAATCACTACAAACTGAGGATTTTAATTAACCTTTTTTCCTTCAAAACAAAGAGCAAATAACACATATGACAAAACAATTATTGTTTCTTATCTTGACATTCAGGCTTCACGAAACATTTCACTTTGAAATTGAAGGCAAAAAATGTAGCAAATGCACAAATCGCATTGTATTGATGGCAGAGTATTAGAATTTATCGCTTTACAATGCGTCATCTCATCTGATATAACGTTAAGACAAAAATGATTCAACGACACCCATAAAGTTTTTTTCTGCGCAACTTTCTTTCAATGGGGGTAGCATCACATAACTTTCTCAATGGGAATTATTAAGGGAAAAATAACTAGACACAATATCGTCATTTAATTTCGCCACGAACAGGGTCACAGGCAAAGAGAAAGGCATTTCATGACTGTAGCAGCTTTGGTGAAGAAACAAAACCGTGTTTGAAAGGTAAGGCAACGCACGGCATATCAAAAAAGTAGCCTAAAACAATATTAGTCATGATCATAATTACTACGCTAATCTTGAGACTCGTAAATCTAAAGCTGGGGACACACTACAAGACTTTTGGCCAAATTTTACCCACAATTTACAGTTGGGGCGAGTCTGCGCCAGTCAGCTCCAGTTGGGGGCAGTCGTCATGACATCAGTGCAGAATCTGTTAGTGTGTGATGTGGTACAGACTGGAATCAGCAAGTGTGTGAGGTGAACAGACTCCGCCCAACTTCAGTTGCCGAAATTCAAACGTTTGAATTTTTTGAGCCGACTCTGGACGCAGTTGTGCAGTGTGTGATCCCTCATCTGCTGCAGTCCTTAACTGTGTGATCCCCAGTCTTTACAAGAATCTGTTGAAGCCAGTCGTGTAATGTTTGCTCCAAGTCTTTTCAAAATCAGCAAAGACTGTTAAAATCTTGCTGTGTGTCTCCAGCTTAACTCGAATGAGATGTACCGAAGTTGACTACGGAGTTATCTTTCACAGTGACGATTCTCTCGGACCAATCAGTGGGCAGCAATGTTTCACGTCACATTTTAGTACCTACTAGTACCTGGTCGGCCGTTTTTTGGAACCCCAGGAAGAGCAGGTACCAGAAAAAGTACCCTCTAGTACCTGGTACCAGGCGCTTTTTCCCTAATGGAAAAGCAAAAAAGGCGAGTAGAGTAGAGTAGAGTAGAGTAGAGTAGAGCCGGTATTGTGTAGAGGAAAAGCTCCAAAATCACTCAATCAATTAGTCAGGGGCCATCAACCCCCCGCCCCCCCGAAAGTCAGCATCCCAAGGATATCATGGGCATACGATCAGCCCATCCACACCAAAACAAAATACTTGAGTTATTAAAAAAAATAAATAAAAATCATACATGAAACCTGATAATACATGACCATAATACTGAGTACTCTGCCTGTAGCCTTCGCCACCCACCTTCAGCAAGCTATATTTTTTTCCAAGCTATAAAATTCTTGGATGCCTTAATGGGAAGTCTATAAACTTTAAGGCAAAAAAACCAACATAAAAATCTATGAATTCATAGGGAAGAATACAAGCGGGGAAGGTGAATTGCGTTCTGGGGTTTGCGCTTTAAAATTGTTTTAGCCTCTGTGCAGACGGCAAAAATGTTCAGCAGGTGACAACAGCGGATGATCTGATTGAGGGGAGCAACATTGACTTTTTATTACAGTGCTACCTTTTTGTAAATTGCCACTTGTAAATAAATCAATGTATTTTTTTATGTTAATAAACATATTAAATAAACAGGCAAAGGCAATTATTTTCACAATAAGCCATGCACTCAAATGATTTTTATTTCATGTTTCTATGGGCTATAGACACTGCAAAAATAAAGGTTTTAGTGAACACTGACAATACTGACTGGATTTTCAGAAAACCCTCAGGTGTGGTTGTTTTCAAACAATACCTCAGGTTTGAGAATGCTCCTCTACAGGGCAACCTAGGTCTTAATGGGTTAAGCTTTTGATGATCTTCATAACAAATCATTGGTCAGAAAATTTTCAGGGGTTGAACAAAGGCACTCCTGAGATGTTCAGTGCTAGGATTTCCTGCAGTGAACTCTACAAGAAAAAAAATGGGAAACTGCTTATATATTAAATTATATATTATATTATATATTTATATTTCAACAATCTACTCTATTTGCTAATTCTTGCTAATTTCCTGACCAATGATTATCTTTAAAGGCTTTGTATTATGGACATGGCCAATTTTTCTTTTCTTTTTTTTTTTCAGGAGTGTACACATGCATGCACATGCCAACACAAATGTACGTGCTCAAACAGCCACAAGAACAATCATGTGTGCACAGCCGCATACATTCACAAACACACACACAAATCCGCATATACGCCCTCAGACATGAAAGATCATAGACTAATATGCGAACATACAGCCATCCACACGGGTATGAACACATCCACCGACCCAAACATTCTCAAACCCATGTGCATTCACATGCCCAGAGACAAATACACAAGTGCATACAGTCAGTGCACCTATTGATACAGTCGGCAACAAAGGGAAGGCCCACAAAAGTATAGTATAGTATAGAGCCAAGGGGGGGGGGGGGGGGGGGGCCGGTCTCTGCCATTAGCCATCATGCTGATGAGTTGCTGTGTGCCGTTTTGCACCACAAATAAACAAAAAAAAATCACCGAAGTTTTACATTTTGCCAAATAATAAAATGGAACCACAAAGGAGGACAAAATGGCTTCAAGCTATCAGAGGAGAGGACGAGTTTGGCAGATTATGGCGGGACCCCACAACAGAACGTGTATATCTGCAGGCCACTGAGTCGGATCATTTGCCCAGTCTTTTAAAACATATGGGCAGCTGCCAGATGGCTCACTCTGTCAAGGCACTGCATTGCAATGCAGAAGTGACTATCACATCGCAGGTTCAAGCCCCGGTTGTACCAACCGGCAGTGGTTGGCAGCTTTTTCAGAGTAGCACACAATTGGCCATCACACTACAGGGTTTCAAACTGGGAAGGGACTGCCGGGAAAGGGAAATAAATAAACAGCTTTGTTCTTCGCTCAGGCGCCTCCTGTTGGCCAGACGGGCACTCTGGGACAGGAAGATTCTGTCTGTTCAAGTCCGGTATCCTCCGCCCTCATTCTGAACTTGCGAAGATTCAACCAATGAGTGTATAAGCAGCAGTGGCTGACAGGCACGTGCCTGAAGGAGAGCCGTGAACTGTCTTCACTCTCCTGAGTTGGCAGCAGGGGGTTGCAGATGAGCAAGCCTTGTACATAGTTCACCAATTGGGCATTCCAGATTAGAGTGGGATTGGAGATGCCAAATTAGAGAAAGAAAAAAAAAAAAAACCAGTATGTTTAATTTTTTAATATATCGATCCTTGTCAGCAGGCAATAGCGACACAAAGTACGCCATGACAACCTCTTAGCTTTAGCAAGACAAGTTTAAATTCTGCGTTTTTACAGTATAGCGGACGGGGGGAGGATTGTTTTCCCCCTCGGCTATAACCAGATGTGCCGTTTGAGGGCGTTCCAGTTGTTTCCGACTGTATCTATGCACACATATAAACACAACACACAGCACAAAAACATATCCCTGAGAAAATTTCCAAATAAGTGGGTCTTTTCACACCATTTTGCATGAAGCAAAGATTATATATAGAAACTTCAGGAGGACATGAGCAGCAAGTTATTGGTCATTACTGAAAAAGGTTTATGTCAGGCTAACATTTACTCTAAATTTGATGCATAATGCCAACAGATTTATTTCAAAAGAATGGTGAGTGCAACCTAGTTTAAGGATGGTATCAGCCAATATCAGCAGTTGTTCAGACTGAAGGTAGTAAGCCTAAAATCTAGCTTAGAGCATATTTGAACTGTATATTAATCAGAGTCAAAATAGTCAGCATCATAGCTAAAATGTTATAACAAATTTTATCACATAACTGCAGTACTTTTCCCATAGCCTTGCTGATGACATTTTTTTGATATTACCTGAGGGTAACATCACTTTTGCGAGAATTTCATTGGCTGAGACTGTGAGGGGAAAAAAAAAATTTGATCCACGTTAACATCACACTGTTAATATTTAGCCAAACTGAATACCAAGTGTAACTTTGGTTTAAATCTGTATGGCTCAGTGCTGTTGCAAGTTTGCTAGGTTGGACTCACATAATTAAGTTCACGTTACTTTGCTAGCTACCTAGCGCGTATGCAGTACATTTTCATAACCATAATGTAACATTAGTTTGTTAACTAGCAAGCTAACGCGAGCTAGCGACTCAGTTTACTGAATTTACACATCGTTGCTGGTCCAGCCACGAATGTCTGTGACTCAGTGACTGACTTTGTTAGCAGAGTGATGGCGTTAGCTCAGGGCTCAGAAACACGCCAACAAAAATTACATTTTTTTTTCTATTAAATTATGCAATTCAGTTATGTGATAAATAGAATCTAATACTTTTAGTCATGTCATCAGAAAGTTATGAAACTCCTGGAGTAAATTTTGGATTTGTTGCTCGGTACAGCTCACAACAAACTCAATATTTACTAAACTTGTCTCATAACTTTCATATGATACGCTCACTCGTGTTAGATCCTCAATATATCTATCAAAATTGCTTAGAAAAGCTTATCATTATGACAGACATAATCCTCAGTTACAAAAACAACCACAGAGACTGGACATCTCCTGATGATATTCACGTGGATATGAGGCGAGCTCATGCGATGGTTAATGTCACTAAAGCGGTAAAGTTTAACTTTGGTGCGACATGTAGCCCTTTTCCCAGTGTGCTAGCATCACAATTAGTACTGACATATTCATTACAGCTTGAAATTTGAATGATGCCATCAGCTTTGCAATAGCTCAAAAACTGAACCTGCAACAGGTTTAAAAGACAGTATTGTTAATGTCAGTTGATCCACCACCATTGTCATAGGGTAGAAAGAATGTCAAGAGGAGTAGCGGCAGTTGCTGAGCTTAAAAGAGGTTAAGTACAAAAAAATCTCTTTTAAATCTTTTTTCTCATTCAATTATTTTCCTTTATTAACAATGCATTTACTCTGAAAACTCTCCTCCACGACATGTTATGGTTGGATGAGAAACAAAACTTTTTGTTTGCGGCAAAATTTAGCATGATATACCCTATACACCTGGTCCTCAAATCACACCCTTCAAGGTCCGAGAACTGCTGATTTTCCGCTCACTGTTTACCTGGGCGTCAGGTGTTAATACAGTCTGGCCAATCAAAGGCACTAACTGTTCATTGTTTCTTCCCGACGACAATAGTCAGGAGGTACTATGGTTGAATTCCGGGGCCGCTGCCGCAGACATTTTATGTTCTGGGCTCTGGAAGCCACAATTATTATATGAATGTTTTCAAATTTTACACAGGCAAAGATATATATATGACAATGCTCAACACTGGCTTTTGTCAATTTCGGACGTCTAATATGGCTGCCGGCGGCCAATTTGTCAGAAATGTTTTATGTTCCGGGCTCTGGAAGCCACAATTATTACAGGAATGTTTTCAAATTTTACACAGGCGAAGATATATATATATATGACAATGCTCAAGACTGATTTTCGTCAATTTCGGACATCCAATATGGCTGCCGGCGGCCATTTTGTTTAACATTTGGGAATCAGGGAGATACACGACTCTGTCCCTGTGGCGACCCAGTTATCTAGTTTACTTGCCTGGGATAACAGAAAACCTGGGCTGGATTTGGATTCGAGGTCCAGATTTGAGGATCACTGCCCTGTACGATTCAAAATTGTGGATAAAAGTAGCGCATAATTGTTGTCATTTAAACACTGCAGAGGAGGTAGGCATGAGAAAGAAGGGTTGAAATGCAGTGAGATTTCAAACTGTGCAGTATATCACAGATTATTATTGAGCACCTGGTGAGCACATATAAGCCCACTTAAGTACATACTAAATGATTAATTAATTCTTCCATTCACAATCTCACTCACCCACTCAGACAAAACTGGTAAACCTCACTGCCAAACACCAAAGAATGTAAGTGCATCTTGCACCATTGAAAGCCCTATGTATGCTAAACAGACCTCATATTATCAAAACAATACCATTCACCGAGAAACTGTCAAAAATTCCTGAGAGGGGCTTTAAGAGACGTCACTGGCTACTTAGAATCAGTCAGATTCAATACCCAGTGAATTGACTGGGCATTACATATCCTGCAGGTCCTTTTGCTAACAGACTGGAGAAATTCAGAGAAGCAATTGTCAGCAGTGATAGTTGATGGCTATATGGCAATTCCTTGATTTATCTTCCCTATTCTATAAATATAACGTGTGAACCCATAGGTGTAAAGTACGAACATGCTCTTGAACACACAAGGTCACAGTTTAGATGTTAGTTTCCGACTCCAAAACTGGAAACTTGCACTTTAAGACTATATTGAAGAAATGAGAAGACACCTCACCTATGTTATTTGTTGAAAGCGTGAAGCTCTTTCCTTCTGCCGATAGTACATCAGCAAGAGTCCCAGTCAATTTGTCAATGCTATTAACCACACTGAAAGGCCCAAGAGCAACCTACAAATAAGACCACACAGAAAAGCCATGGATGAAGGCTGGGACAGGAGAAAAACTGGAAGAATGCCAGCCAAGTTACAAATATTTTAGGTCCAAAAACAGACTTACCCCCTCATCAGCAAGGTCAGTCCATCGGGCAGCCATCTTGGGGTCAATTAACTCACTGGCTAGTTTCAGGTAGTTAGTTGCAAAAGACAAAACAGCGTCAGAGCTGTTACCAATGGCAGAGACCTGTGTTTCAGCTGCCAGCTCAATTACTTGTGCCAAATAAAGCATGTCAATGGGTGTAATCAACTCAGCGTTTGCCTCTAAAACCCTCAAAAGGAACTGCCCAAATTTCCCCATGATATCGAAGTAGTCCCCTGGTGTCAGGCTGAAATGTTCTATCTCCTCCATCACCTGCAAACAGGAAATGCAGATGGATGCTAAGATACAATATACCGATGGATGACACATTTCATGCAAAACAAACAAAACAAAGGAAGCTGATTATGGTAGACAGTATTGAGGCCAAAATAAGTTTTAAAATGTTTTCAAAGTTTGATGAAAATCTGATAATTGTGCTATTATAGTATCAAACACATAGTTAAACCTTGGAAAAGAATTAGGATCGTCAAGCAGTCAAACTCACAGTTTGGGCCTGAGGGTCATTGCCAACTTCAGTAAAAAAGGCTGTCTTGGGGAAATTGAATATATGTTGCTGATTTTCTGAAACCAAAGGTCGCAAGAAAAATATAAGTTCTATAATTTCATGAATTCATGGTATATAATATATATGTACAACCCCATTCCAAAATAGTTGGGACGAAGTGTAAATTGTGAATAAAATCAAAATGCAATGACTTTCAGATCACGTTATTTGCAATAGAACGTAGATGACATTTCAAATGTTGAAACTGAAAAGTTTTACATTTTTATCGACAAAATTAACTTATTTCAGATTTTCTGGCTGCAACAGGCCTCAAAAAGGTTGGGACTCTTGCAAAAAAAGGGCTGAAAAAGAAACTAAAATATAGGAAAATCAGCTGAAAAAAACATTTAGCAAGTAATTAAGTTAACTGGCATCAGGTGTGTAACATGATTGGCTATAAAATGGATGTCTTAGAGAGGCTGAGTCTCTCAGAAGTAAAGATGGTCAGAGGCTCTCCAACCTGTAAAGGCTTGCATAAAAAAATTGAGGAATACTTTAAAAATAATGTTCCTCACCGTGAAATTGCAAAGGCTTTAAAGGTCTCATCATCGACAGTGCATAACATAATCAAAAGATTCAGAGAAACAGGAAAAATCTCTGTTCGTAAGGGACAAGGCCGAAGACCTTTACTGGATGCCCGTGATCTTCGGGCCCTCAGCCGCCACTGCATCACTCACCGGCATGATGCTATCATTGAGATTAATAAATGGGCTCAGGAATACTTCAAGAAACTACTGTCTGGTAACACAATCTGCTGTGCCATTCCCAGATTCCACCTAAAACTCCATTATGCAAAAAGGAAGCCATTGTTGAGCATGATCCAGAAGCGCCGCCGTGTTTTGTGGATCAAGGCTCATTTAAAATGGGGATTGGGCATATGGTGTGGGACACTTGCATGTTTTAAAAAGCACCATGAATGCTGAAAGGTATTAAAGGTTTTAGAGCAACATATTCTACCCCCAGACGTCATTTATTCCAGGGACGGCCTAGTGTATTTCAGCAGGACAATGCAAAACACATACTGCAGCCATTACAACAGCGTGGCTTCATAGTAGAAGAGTCCATGTGCTGAACTGGCCTGCCTGCAGTCCTGATCTTTCACTGATTGAGAACATTTGGCGCATAATTAAATGAAAAGTCCGTCAAAGGAGACCCAAGACTCTCCAGCAGCTGGAAGCCCGTATTAAACAAGAGTGGAATCAAATTCCAATGGCTAAACTCAAGAAACTTGTCTCCTCAAAGCCCAGACGGCTCCACTCTGTGTTTAAAAGAAGAGGGGATGCTACACCATGGTAAACAGGCCCCTGTACCAACTTTTTTGAGACCAGTATCAGCCAGTAAATTTGAAACGAGCTCGTTTTGTGGATAAAATTGTAAAATTTCTGAGTTTCAACATTTGCTATGTTTTCTCTGTTCTTTTGTGAATAGAATACTGGCTGGTGCGATTTGAAAGTCATTGCGTTTTGATTTTATTCACAATTTACACACTGTCCGTACTATTTCGGAATTGGGTTTGTTTGTATATATATATATATATAAATACACACACACACAAACACACACACACACACACACACACACACACACACACACATCTGTCAGAAGTCTGCCCGATGGACTATAGCATATACAATACTGTGCAAAAGGCACATTTAAAACTATTCAGCCAAAGATGCTTCCAAACATAATGAAATGAGAGGTTTCTTATTGTTGAAAAATGTACCATAATGAGGCATTAGTTGTTCAAACCTAAATCAAATCAATATTTGGAGTGATTTTATCTAAAACTTAGGTTTCGACATACAGATAAGGCAGCTTGGCCGAGCAGAAAAATCTGCATTAGACATCCATAATTTTGTGCTATTTTATGCTAATTTTACCTGCATTAACATACAACCAGGAAATGGGGAACTTCCATCATACCCAATAATATTTATGAAATGGTTTCAGGTGTATTCTATCATTATTAATTATTATGGTACCCGGCCAAAACACCTGGATCAAAACATTGTGAGAATAAATTTTAGGAGCATCAATAACAGTGTGCGGATACCTGGATCTTTTTTCATTTTGTACCATTTTATCCTGAACCTGTTCAATCTCATTTTTGGGTATGCATGCACTCTCTTTGACAGCTGTCCTGGGAAGCCCCTGGCTGGGCGCAGGATAGGCGCACACTATCTTGTCCGTTACACCTGAACTGAACTGTGTCATTCAGATCAGGGCTCCACCCCTCTCTGTCTTACCGTATTACTACCAACAAACCCCACTATTGGGCTGTACTCTGACTTTGCATTTGGTTCCTGGACCGGATCAGAACAGCTCATGACTGTTCAGAACTGCTCTAAACGTGATATGCACCTGATAAGGGCAAATTAACAGCTGTTATAATCCTATGACGTCAACTGTGATTGGACCAAAAACCAGCAAATACAAGTGGCCCGAGGACTGAGTTTGGTAACCAGTGTTTTATGGATATAGAGAAAGTTGTTTTCTCCTGGCCAAAGACAAAAAGCACCATCTCGATTGCTTCCATAGTAAAGTGCTAAAGCCAGTATCTGTTATGATTTGGGGGGTGGGGGGTATAGTGCCCATGACATGAGCAACTTCCGCATGCGTGAATAAATCACTCTGCCTGAATGATATACCTGCACTTTGGAGTCGTAACAAATTCTGTCTTCTAGAGGAGTTCTGTTTTGGGGTGTCCCTGCTTATTTCAACAAGACAATGCAAAGCTGCCATGTGTACGTGTTACAAAAGCTTGGCTCCAAGCGCAGTACAGGTGTTAGATTAAAGGCTGATACATACTCCACAAGAACAGAGAAATTTGTTCTTGTTCTTGGGGCTGCAAGAACAAAATGACGTCATTTTGTTCTCGCAGCCCTAGTTTCGGAGTTCTTGCAGCTTTTTCTCGACACATCATCTGGGAAAAACATTTTTCTCGTGTGGTGTCTGAGAACTGTTGTGTGAGTGGTCAGAAAGATGTAGTGGGCGTGGCCCTTTGAGGACTTAAAAGGAGTTTGTCACTTGAGTTTCTCGTGAAGTATGAACTGTCCCGGTCAAAACGAACTTTGTTCTTGTTCTTGCAGCCTCGAGAACAAGAACAAATTTCTCTGTTCTTGTGGAGTATGAATCAGCCTTCACCTGTCTATGTTCCAGATCCCTCTGCCACTGAAACCATATGGTACATGACGAGGTGTGAAAAACATCAATGATGTCCCTGGCCATTTGAATAGCTAAGGACTAATGTCAAGGATGGATGGAAGAAAAATAAACTTTATAACTTCAAAAGTTTAAGCCTTAATGAGAGCAGTACACTACACTGTGCACTGATTAAATTGAATGGCATGGGTCATATTGTCAACATTTGGTTACTAATGTGCTGGTGGTGATTTTCACCTCTCAAATGAAGCTCCATATGCATCCATTGGCTGAAATGCTCAGTTTGTTTGTTTGGGCAGACTTACTTACAGATGAATGCCCATCCAGACAATATACACCTCGCCTGGAGCATAAAAGTTAGATTTAAAGGGCCCATGTGCACATCCCCATTATGGCTCTCATTTTTTTTTTTTTTTTTTTTGAAGTTAGCACTGAAGGCATAGCAAGGTACAAGGAAACGTGATGTAACACAGGAGTAAATACTCCCCTGTCCCACCATTTATGGGACATGTTACCGACATAAAACTCAAAATGAGTGTATATATCCAAAAATAAAGTTGAGAAGGTAAAATATAAAATACATTATTTTTGTATAGTTTTCAATTAAATTCAGGTGAAGGATGATTTGAAAACCACATCTTGCTATTTAAACTGTAGTTTCCACACGTCAGACCTTTTTTTGAGATGAGAAACTACACAGCCGAGATAACTATGTCATTTTCATACGGTGCATTTCGCATTCTCTTGATTTTGAGTCAAATATTTTATTTCTCAAAGAATAAGACTTTTTTTTTTTGAATATTTTGAAGATGTTAAAGTTGAAGTTGATTGGGGCCTGTGGCACCATCAGCTGTGTTGATGAGTTGTTAGCTTCGCATATTTTGCCTCTGTATTTTTCATTTTCACGGCTAGAATGAAATCCATCATTTCAGAGGAGGTGATGAAGTTCAAATGAAATATCAGAACAAATAAATATTTTATCATAATACCAATAATGAATCAGTATTACAAAAGCATCGCATTAAGAGATACATTTAGAGATAGTACGATTCAATCCAATTCCCTACAGTTGAAGCCATTTCCGACACATTTAGCAAAGAGAGTGCTGAGTATCACCTTTATCAAAGCGACAGACTGCTCCTTTCGTCTCTGCACAAAAGTCCAAGTCCCAACTGCCACTCATCGGGTCAAAGGCCACACATTCCCCGCTATCTGGTACAACACTTTCCACGGTGGTGAAGTTGTGGTATGACATCAAACCATTCTGCAACCAAAAATGCACGTCTTGGTTGTTCCTTTCTCTCCTCTTCTCTAAAATTCAGATTCAACAAAAGATTTTAACATTAAAAAAGGCAAATGGTAATACTAGAAGATGAGCCAATCAGTCCGTAATTAAATTCAGTGATATTGAGCAAGGATCATGCTCAAAATAACAGGCCATCTGTGCAAATGTCTCAGTTGAATAGCTCTGAAAATCATGATGACATAATTCACTGGAGTAAACCACACCCAAAAAAAAGTTTGTTCAGCTGGGTGGGTTCCTGAATTACAGCACACATAAAGCATTTACAACCACAAGTTTTTAATACACAACTTGGCACAGATCCTGAAGCATGTGCGACTCTGCTGAGAATGCCTCAACTACCCGATAACCACCACCCCAACTCCAGGACCTATGCATTTACCTTCACAGGGGGATGTTCCCCAGTGTCTCCTTAGAGATGGCTCCATTTGTAGGGTCAAGGAGTTCCACTTGTAAAACAATCCAGGCGTAATTACTGAACACTCCCTTTCTAAGGCGTGGATTTCACTGATGTCCAACATACGGTCCCAAATGTTGAGCCAGGTAATGTTCCCACAGAAGGATTCCTCACTCCTGAATGAGGCTCCAAATGTGTCCTGCTCCTGACCAATGATAAACTGTCCATCTCCGCCGATGTCAGCGGAGGGTCTCAGATCATCCCCCCGGCCCACAACTAGCCCATCGACAGCAACCGCCCATCGGCCTTCGTCCCGAGTCCAGCTGACGCAAACAAAGTGCCAGTGACCATCATTCACAGTAGCATCCGAGTAAGGTCTGTGCAGGCCGTGTACCATCAAAGCAAGCTGGATGGGTTTCCCACTGACTATATTGGCTCGGAGCTGGAATTCATTTATAAATGACGGGACAGAATATGAAAACACAGTGGAAACTCCATAACAGCTTTTATTGAACTGAATATGACTGCAGACAGTCACAGCTTGCATGCTTGGGAACTTTTGAAGAAGACGAGCATGTTTCCTGTTACTTCTGCCGGAGAACTGCAGAACCAAGGATTCGACATAACCTTGAATAAGAGAAAGTCTTATTAGAAACGCGTAAATTTGCTATAGCCATGGACAATAAAAGAAGTCGACGGCAGGATGGCACTATTTTCAATGGGAGAGCGTGAAGCACAATTGAACGAGTCTTCAGTTGGGCACCACGCCTACAGCACCGGCTCGAAGTCAGCTCGCTGACGTAAACCAACGTCCTGAGAAGCAGTAACTCGTCTGGCAGATGTTTCCTACACGTAATTCCAGCAAGAAAGCGATTGCGTATGTCAGTACAGTCTGATTCCATTCGATGTTATGATGTTTTGCGAATTATTACTACCGCTAGTTGATCATCTGAGATCTACTTTGAGCGTTCAATTGAGCTTCAACTTCCGGATGTATTCCTACCCCCTTGGCTATAGATGGGACCTGGCTGGGACCCTCTGGCTGGGACCAAAGGCCTTTAGCAATAGGCTACACCCATTGCCACGCGCCCTTTCAGCCAATTGGTCCCAACGTTAGCATACACATTCACAGACTTACATTTGACCTCCAAGCAAAATTTCAGCATCCTCCACTAAAAACTGTGGCCGCCAAAGGATCGGACAACTTTGCGAACCAGTACTGACATAAGCAATAGAGCAGCTGGTCATAGTTGAAAACATTCTCATGCCGGCAAATGATCACATATACAGTGCAACTAACATTACTTTGCAACTATATTGACAGTCTTATCTAGACAAATAAGTGTTAGAATGCTAATCATTTTAAAGTTTCTCCACTTTGAGTTCACAGAAAATGATAAAACCCAAAACCAGTGAAGTTGGCACGTTATGTAAATTGTAGATAAAAACAGGATACAATGATTTGCAAATCCTTTTCAACTTATATTCAATTGAATACACTGCAAAGACAAGATCTTTAATGTTCAGACTGAAAACTTCTTTTTCTTTTTTTGCAAATAATCATTAACTTAGAATTTAAAGTCAGCAACACATTGCAAAAAAGTTGGCACAGGGGCCTTTTTACCACTGTGTTACACCGCCTTTCCTTTTAACGACACTCAGTAAATGTTTGGGAACTGAGGAGACCAATTTTTGAAGCTTTTCAGGTGGAACTCTTTCCCATTCTTGCTTGATGTACAGCTTAAGTTGTTCAACAGTCCGGGGTCTGTTGTTGTATTTTAAGCTTCATAATGCGCCACACATTTTCAATGGGAGACAGGTCTGGACTACAGGCAGGCCAGTCTAGTATCCGCACTCTTTTACTACGGAGCCATGCTGTTGTTGTAACACGTGCAGAACGTGGCTTGGCATAGTCTTGCTGAAATAAGCAGGGGCGTCCATGAAAATGACATTGCTTGGATGGCAACATATGTTGCTCCAAAACCTGTATGTACCTCTCAGCATTAATGGTGCCTTCACATTTGTGTAAGTTGCCCATGCCTTGGGCACTAATACACCCCCATACCATCACAGATGCTGGCTTTTCAACTTTGCGCCTATAACAGTCCGGATGGTTCTTTTCCTCTTTGGTCCGGAGGACACGACGTCCACAGTTTCCAAAAACAATTTTAAATGTGGACTCGTCAGACCACAGAACACTTATCCACTTTGTATCTGATGAGCTTGGGCCCAGCGAAGCCGGCGGCGTTTCTGGGTGCTGTTGATAAATGGCTTTTGCTTTGCATTGTAGAGTTTTAACTTGCACTTGCAGATGTAGCGACGAACTGTAGCTACTGACAGTGGTTTTCTGAAGTGTTCCTAAGCCCATGGGGTGATGTCCTTTACACACTGATGTCGGTTTTTGATGCAGTACCGCCTGAGGGATCGAAGGTCACGAGCATTCAATGTTGGTTTTCGGCCTTGTCGCTTACGTGCAGTGATTTCTCCACATTCTCTGAACCTTTTGACGATATTACGGACCGTAGATGATGAAATCCCTAAATTTCTTGCAATAGCTCCTTGAGGAATATTGTTTTTAAACTGTTCGACAATCAGCTCACGCATTTGTTCACTCAGTGGTGACCCTTGCCCCATCCTTGTTTGTGAATGACTAAGCATTTGAGGGAAGCTGCTTTTATACCCAATCATGGCACCCACCTATTCCCAATTAGCCCGTTCACCTGTGGGATGTTCCAAATAAGTGCTTGATGAGCATTACTCAACTCTCTCAGTCTTTTTTGCCACTTGTGCCAGCTTTTTTGAAACATATTGCAGGCATCAAATTCCAAATGAGCCAATACTTGCAAAAAATTACAAAGTTTACCTGTTCGAACATTAAGTCACTTGTCTTTGCAGTGTATTCAATTGAATATAAGTTGAAAAGGATTTGCAAATCATTGTATTCGGTTTTTATTTACGATTTACACAACCTGCCAACTTCACTGGTTTTGGGTTTTGCAATTTGGATCATAACAGATGGCTAAATCGCAATGCAAACCTTTGAGGAACTTGCTTTAGGAGAGAGAAAACGTTTTAAAGAACTCACCAATTTTGGGAGTCAAAATCATCCCCTCTATCCAGACCTGCTGAGTTACATTTAGAGACTGAAAAAAGTTAGTCAGCTCCATATTCTCAAAGGCACTGGATACTGTGGCCAGGGCCCCAGACTTCTTCTGACAGACTCGCCTAGCATCATGCCACTGTAGATGGTCAGGCACATATTCATAATAAGATTCATCACAGGATATGTTCCTTCCTTGAAATGGAACCGCTGAATCTGGTCAAGAATCGTGAGGGAGAAACACTGAATTCACAATGTTGGCTTTTACGATATTCGCGACATTTTTAAAATTTCATTTCTTCATCAGAGTTGAGGCTCCGTATTCAACAATGCACTGAAAGAAATCTCAGCTGATTCAGCCAAACTTTCTCAAATCCACTGATCCAGTGACCATCCTTTTAACCACAAAGGCAGGAAAACTTCCACGATATTCAGCAGGTCGGTTCTGGAGAACATGCCTTTTGGAGCTCTTTAGAGCGGAGCTTCCAAGTTTTCCCGGATAGGCTACTTAAATACAGCGATATAAAAACTTAAACGGCTTTACATCATATATCCTCCAAGTTTAAATTACAGCGGTGGGCATATCCCATTATCTTACCTTTGGCAGCGCAATGATGGAACCAAATCTGCCAAATAAAACACGGTTTAAGAAATTAAGGGGAGAACAGTTAATGGTTATAATTATATTCAAAGGAAAATAATTACTCACGAAAATGCTGAAGATTATTTTAAACCATTGCATTTTCCTGGAAACCATAAAAAATTCAAATAAATTAGCCTACAGAAGCCATCCAAATAAAACAAAAAAAAAATCTCAATTAATAGTCAGGTAGACATTAAAACGCAATTTCAAATGGCCTCACAAGCCCTTATAAATCAGCGACTACACGTGGCAAAGGATTTTGTTTACCTTACAAGCTACAATTAGCTCATTAGATTCTTTAACTCAGAGACTAGTTTAAGTCAGGCTGGCGATCTGAAATGAAATATGTAGCTTACAAGACATCACCTGCGAGCCACTGAATTTTGCTAACAAAAATCAGGAAAGTTGTAAGGGAAGTGAACGGGTCCTCTTCATGCCGGTCGAATCCAGGGTCCCGTTGCACTGAATTCCACTTCAGTATGGTTTAATGTTATTCCCAAGGATCAGTCACTGAACAGCTCAGAATTACGTTGGTCCTCAGCATATTCAACGAACCACCAGGCTGAACAAACGCGCCATCTGTGACATCAGCCGCTGAGAATCCATTGACTGATACAGAATGAAAGACGAGGGAGGACTTAGGGAGTGGAGGGGAATTTTGAGGAGGATCAATCTGGCACCGCATAATTTGTCAAACAAAAACAAATCACAGTTCGCAGCGCTCAAACTTTTGCAGCTTCCAAATAGAAGACGTAAACGGATGAATGTATGTACGCATGTGTGTGTGAGTGCGTGTGCGTGTGGAGGGGGGTAGTGGGTGAACCAGTGGCGAACTGGCCACATCACGCAGTCAATTTCCAAAATTTTACATTACCTTATGAGCAGTGACAATACAAAACAACAAGACAAGCAGAAATAATGAGAACCCACAGCCGATCCAGAGTTTGAAGAAGTGTGCACGTTTATTGCGATCATTGCCCATTAATCAAATGCTTCATGATTGCGACATTGCATTACACTTGGAACTTAAATGGCGTGAATAATCGATCCGTTTCCGCGAACTTTGAGTAGTCCGGAGTGCAAAGGGTTCAAGTGCAAAAAAGGTCATGCAAAATATACACACAACAGTTAACAAAATAATTTGTGAAACACCATCTGACCTCATGTCAACTCAACAAAAAAAGTTAAGGACCACTGAGTTTTTTTCTCAATTATTTTCTCTTGTCCTGAGATTCGCAAGACGCTGCCAAGATGTGGTGAGGACACAAGATGATCATTCAAGATTTTAAAATGATTCTGGACATTGTCTGACATTTTGCTTTGATGGTCTGGACTTTGTGTGATTCTGGTCTTCTCTGAAGACCTCCTGTTTTGGAGTAACAAAGTCTTCTGATCAAATGTTTTTTCATGCATTTTGTCCCTTGGATTAACCACAATGAAGAATAACCTTTGGGATTCACTTTAGTTTTTACATTTCCTACAATCGGGTCTAAATCGAGTGTTCCTTCACTTTTTTTGTTCAGTATACCACATTAGTCCTGAAAATTTGGTAACAAGTTTCTACCTCAAAGTGTGTAAATACTAGACTGGGGTCTCAGTAGACGAGAAACAAAAATGAGTCTCATCTTCAATACCATCAGAAATAACCTCTCGGCCGTCAGGTGATAGGTGATTTCATAAATGCTGTTCTCCTCTTCCTCCACTCAAGAACACAAAAACAAAACAAAAAAAAAATCTGCCATTTATGAAATTCTCAAAAATGAAATAAATGATGTACAGGGCACAATGGGCCTAAACGGGGATGATTACAAATATGATGACCCTCCATTAGCTCATGTTTGATTTCCCACATATGTAATATGATACATTTCAAGACCACCACCATTTCCGTTACTTCCCACCAGCTCAAACAAGTATCGAAGTCCATTTGAAGCCTGTGTTACAAACAGAGGGCTAAACCCACCGTATGTCAGTGGGAGAAATGGTTTGATTCGATGAAAGTGTGTACACAATTTTGGGAACAGTTCTGTCCCTCCTGCTGTAGTATGATGCAGGAGCATTCTCACTGTGGGCACCCCTTTCCTCAGCAGCCTCCCCAGCACCACTGTCAAGGCCTGATATCCTGCTCTGTTCATCGCCGATTTGATCGAACATGGAGGCCAGGGAGCACAGAGCAGCATGCAGCTCATCTCTGGCACCCGTCACACTCTTCACACACGGCAGCTGAAGGCAGCGAGCCCCTAAGCTCGCATCCAGTTTTGGGAGGCCGCTGATGAGGTCATCAATCACCATGCAAGACGAACAGATTATGTCCCTGCTGCCACTGAGGTCCTTCTCTTTACCTGTGGGGATGGCATTAGAATGTACTGTTACAGATCCGAAACACGAGAAGTGTACACACAGAATTCAGATTAAACCAACCTCTGTACTTCAGTGACTTTTGCACAAATAGCAACTCCATACTCCCATAAGTGGGCCAATGACAATTTCTACGAGAGTATGCAGGGCTTTTCAATCAACATAGATCTGGTGTCGTTACAGTTTGAAAATGAATTTTGGGGCGTTTTGACCAAAATCAGGTTGGTTGGGAGTCTAAAATATTGGTCCCCAGCAAAGAACTAGATGCAAGTCTGACCTGAACGAGAATCATGATGAAATATGCACCATGAGTGGGTGTGTGCTCAACCCATCAACACAAACAAGCAAACCAAACTGGAATGTAGAACTGGAGCTGCGGTCGAAATCCGCTGGTTCCATACATGGCAATCGGTTCTGTGCTCAAACGGGGACCATATCAGTTCTCTGTTGGTTGTGAAGTCCTAAATGAGCCAAATGTAAGACAGCTAAAGGCACAGCTCTTACAGCTTATAGCCTGAGGGACTGGCATATTAAGATCAACCAATACAACAGTCCCTGTCAGTATAAATACACACACACGCGCACATGCACGCATACAAAATGGCAGCTATCATTTTCAACATCATGTCAATGACATCAGATGGGGGCAGAGCAATTTACTTAGAGGCTCTGCTTTTGTTTACGGAACTGGACTGCATCAAAAAAAAAATCAAAGAAAAAAAAACAATCAGTGATGGATTGGCTTAAAAGAGGACATCAATGGTCAACACAATGTACTAAACCCTTAATTAATTATAGCTGGCTAGTGCAGTGCCCTCTGAAAACGCATCTGTTATTTGGCCTCCACTTTTGCTGCTTGCAGCTTTCTCCAGAACCGTTCAGGCAGACAACTTCAAACTCGACAATGCACTTCTTTAGCTCCTCAACAACATGCCCGCCGAGTGTGAAGTCGATCAGATGAATGGTTGTCAAGAAAATTGAAGAATAACTAAAATGCAAGGAGTTTGTGTAATGTCATCCAGCTTAGGAGAGGTAGCCCCATTCCTCCAGGGCAGGGCGTTACCTCTCAGGATCTGCACAAGAGGAGAGTGAATCTGTCGAACCGCCAGGCTGAGCTTAAGCAGCTGAGCGGCCGTGTTCCTCACTGTCCACAGGTGCGAGGGATCAGCGTCCTCTTCAGTCCTCTCAGAGGACCCCTCTCTCTGCTGGAAAAACACACAATCGCCACTCCTCAGGGGCAGAAACATACCGCATTTCCATTAGCACAGGCCATAACTCCAGATATGTTTAATGTTCCACAGCGTAATGGAGCCTTTATTCAGAGGCAACTGAGCAAAAGCAATTTCTTAGTGGTGCCAGCAGGCAGAGTACAGAAAATGGAGTAAGAGCCCGATCAACACATCTATTTCAATCTGAACTGACATTAGCACCCATTAACAACACTGCTGGTGAAAATACTTTAATTATGAAATGTTTGTCCAGGGTCATCAGTTTCTACTACATCTGCAGAAAGTGTCAAAAAAGACTTGAATGAAAAAAATAATAATTAAAAAAAATAATAAAATGCTTTTCATGCACGATCCTTGATACAGATGCCCAGCTGCCCTGGTGCTTTTGTTAAAAGGTCTTTTGTGGAAAATGCATCCATCTTGGTCCTTGGCACTCAGCACATGGGTTTGTAGAGCTGACAAAAAGCACAAGCTTGTACACAGAAGATAAGGTTGACAATGGTGTTAGCCAGACTGATGGCACTTTGTTCAACACATTCATTGCCTGAACAGAAAAAAATGTAAGCACAGGCTGATAAGTCTGCGTAGTGTTTCATTATACAGGGGCAGCGCTGATGCCTTTTAAACATGCTCTCATTGAAATGGCATTCATCTATTAGGTCTGCCCAACTGCAGGACAGAGTAATACTTACCGTTTTATTGCAGGAGACATAGGTATGAAGGGAAGATGCCACATCCAAAGATTTCTTCTTCAGGCTTTGTAATATCTGAAAGTATCAAGCCCCGCATCATAAATGCTACAAAAATATACATTCCATAAGTTTATAAATATCACACGACCTGCTTCCATATCATGTTGGAATTTTAGAGCGCCATTTTTAGCTGGTTTTGAAAAGCCCAGTTCATTAGTGTAAACCCACACTAGCCATTGGCCAGGTTTGTAATTACTTGGACAGTGACGTGATTTTGAAGGGCTGTCATTTCTTTGGTTGCTCAACTCTACCCAGGGTATTTAAATCCAAACAGAGCAATCCATTCATGAATTACAGCCCTCTGAAATCGCGTCAGTGTCCAAAGTAACATTTATGGACCTCACAGTCCACGTCATTCGGACTGTGCAGCCCACGTCAGGTTCAGTTCCCACTGCAGCAATCCGGCAGCTGAGTCGCGCGTTCATACAGCCCAAACACTGAACAGCTGGAGCATCTTCAGCCAGCAGATGGGATGTATCAGTGGAACAGACTACATGAGTTTTTGTCTTCACTGGTATGGTCCAGCCCTACATCCGCAGATGTCTGTGGCCGAGTGAGTGAACGAGTCAGTGAGTGATGAGGTTACACCATTGGTAGGCCGGCTGAGTGCACCTTCCCCAGTTGGCTGTTGTGCTTTCAAACTGATGTGGCGTGAACAGCCATCACGGAGGTCCACGCAGGAATTAAAGTGCCCCTTCCATACATAACCCGACGTTTTGTGTTAATCCCCAATGCCCTGCCATCGTATTCATACCATTCTTTGTGGGAAAAGTGCCTTGGATCGCTTATTTGATGACCTTTTTAGTATCACTGAAAGGCAGTCTGAGAAGATGGATGAGTTCTTTCATGAATATCCGGTGCTTAAATGAGCTTCGCGCTGATTGGACAGTTCAGCTACATTCGTGAATATGTAAACAGCCCCAACGTCCTACTGGCCCAGAGCCTAGCTAGCTACAACCATAAATGTTGAAAGACAACAGACTTTACAGGTAGTATGGTAAGATTTCAGTGAAGCAATGGCTACACCAAGTTCACAAATATTGCATTTATTATTTGACCCTGAATCTGAAGAGCAGGCCGATACAATGCAGGAAATACCATCAACACGTCTAACAATGGACGTTTGAGTGGTAATTTTACTAGTCTATCAAACAAATTAGACGAAATGTCGCAGCCTTCGATTGCAGAGCTGCCAACTCTAACGCATTTGTTCTAGGTGGCATTTGCATTCCTGTGCTGTAGTCAGCAATTATTCAATTAATGCGCATTTAAGAGATTCTCTTGCAGAATTACAGTCGTTTTGCGTGAAAGTTTCAGTTTCACGTGCATTACGGTTAATTTCCCCACTAGTGACAAGGAAATGGATTATGACTCTGGAATTCTTACGCTTTTCTTTACTCAGGAATTGGAAGCAATGGAATGGCATACAGACACTTCAAGTCGTCTTATTCCATTCAAACAATTGAAACGATCAAGGAACGCATGCATTGCTTTGAATCTCCAAGTAAAAAAAAAGCTCAAGAGGTCCAGAGTCATAATCGCTTTCCGTGTTATTAGTGGTAAAATCCATTGGCAAGCTGTTCAGGGTGGGTCCCTGCCTTTGCCCGTAGTCAGCTGGGATAGGCTCCAGCTCACCCCGTGACCCTAGTGAGGAATAAGCGGGTATAGAAAATGGATGGATGGATAGTGGTAAAATCCACCGCTATGCAAGTGAAACTGCCAAGCACAAAGACTTCAATTACGCGCAAAAAATCTAATTAATATACGTGCTGATTGAACTGGCTTTGGTGAATATGCCTCGAAAATACCTGAAAGCTACGCCGTATGCGTGAGAATGCGTAGAAAGGTTAGCAGCCCTGCGATTAGGCTGTCGATTTTTTAAACCATTCTAAAAGTGGTCTAACTCTCGGAATAGCCTACCTGGATGGGCTTTCATGTTAGTAGCATCGAGCCACAATGCATTATCCCATCTTGCCAAAATGAAATTGCAATTGCCAATAGGTCACTATATCCCTGCCTGTGATAACCCAGCTAAAGTCATTTTCTGGTGATGAACACTTCGTTTTTTTTTTTATTGACAAAGCTATTCTACATCATGTAAGGAATATTCTGTGCAAAAATCTAATTGATATCTCTAATATTGACTGAGTGAGGTAAATTACCCAAAGAGTAATTTCGATGTGAAATGGCTTGCCCGACCATATTGTTGAGGCAGAAACCGTGGGAATTTTCAAGAGCAGACTTAAATGAATGCTAGATACCATTGAGACAGAGTATCTGAAGTGATATATTCACAAAAGTAAAAAGAAAAAGGCGAGCCTAGTGGGGCTGAATGGCCTGTTCTCCCCACTCACGTCATGTTATTTCATTTCTAAGTTTTGGCAGGCATGACATGTCTTCAAACTAGGCTGGTTAGCTTCACAAGACGTTATCTACAAATGCAAATGCTTCATTTCTAAAATTTCCGTGGCCATACGACGCAATCCGTGAAAAAATCCGCACTCTGCTTAAATCGCAACTCTTCTGCCGTACCTTTGACTGACTTGCTTTATGATGGTGCGCATTATGGTCTACGTTCATTTTCAATGGTAGAAAAGAAGTTCCTAAACTGAATGACACCCAAACTATCAGGCGTTCATCCACCAATTTAAAAAGCCGATTGAAAACCAGGCTTGTGGAAAGCAACTTCTGCGTGAATGAAGTGTTAATAAATTAATTCATTTTAATATGTATGATGTTAGAAATTAATTTTTGAACACCTTATTTCGAAACCCCAAGATGTAACCTATCATTTACAGCAATAAACTCACATCTTATATCTTTGTCACTTTTTATCACAGGGACTACTTGACGGTCTTGATCTCAAAATTGGATCAGGAGAGTTTAGCCGAGTTTTCAAGGGCAGGGTCACAAATATTAAAAGCTTTTTTTACCCCCCGTGTCACAGCATCTACCCAATCACCAAAATACGTAATATTTTGTTTGAAAGAAATAAATTAAAATAAATAGCCGTTATTAATTTTTTTCAAAGCTACAGGGAGCCACTGAAGATAGAAGGGCTCCGGAGCCGCGGGTTGCCAACCCCTGCCATAGACTGCGGATGACACTGACTGCTCGCACTTTGCTTTGAGTGGGCGGTTACACTCCAGAGTGGGCGAGAACCGGTGAGGATATGAATATTCAATTTACGGTGTTTCCTAACACTGCAACATGTTTTTATTGGCATAAATTCTCTGCATATTTCCTTTTATTCGCAAAAACCAATACTTCAAGTGGTGTAGGAGTTCAAGAACCACGACATGTCACAAACTGATTATGGACCTACAATATTCAAATACTAACAGATAAGTCCATTTACTCGCAGAAGGGACACAAACATTGCAGACCATACCACTGACGATCACTATAACAAAGAGCCCACAATTTCGCACACAGACCATGAACTGTCCAGTCATACTCAGAGGTGGTCTTTACCATTAGGCAAAGGTCAGCAATTGCCTAAAGCCCCGAAGTACCAGGGCCCCATGAAACACCTAATAAACTTAAGGTTAAGATTTTTTTTTTTAAACTACTTATTTATCATCCATGTCATTCTAAAAATCCATATGCTAAAATGGCAGTATAATGCCTACAATTCATGAATAACTAATGTCTCAGCATCCCTGCCACTGCAATGGTCTATTCCATGCTCTCGTGTACTCAGGCAGAGTGTGAGAAGTAACAGGTTATGTGGAAACTACCAAAGTGGTTGTGAAAAAGGGAAGAAGCCAAAGGAGAGTGAGCGGCCTTTAGCAACGCTGCATGGGTACAGCCTTTTTCAGGCTGACGGTGGTACCGAATAAGGAAAGCTAACGGCAATGTTTTACAAACAGCGATCGCTGAAGCTAGCTATAACCAACGTCAACGAATCTTAATAATACAGTCAATGTATAATGCCACAGTACTTAACAACTCTCAAGAATGAATTACTTCACTGTCATTTGCCTGTATTTGGTATAACGTTCAATAAATGTCATTAAAAAACCGTGTTCACCAAAGTGTAATAACGGAGAAGCTTAGCTAGCAAAGTTAGCTACCTCTTGCATCACGTCATTCAGTCTAGTGAGCGAGCAACAGATCGTTGACCTCAGTTCACGTGACGACCACCGCAGGCGCCAGTACGGACAAGGAATTTATGAAAGATACACATAGCATCTTTAAATTAATTAAAGAATAAAAATGAAAAAATAGCTGAGAGAAGACCAGTGAAGGGAAAGTTACAAGTATCACTTTCTTAAATAATTAAGGATTAAAGAAGGTAGAGAACAGATGCAGAGGGCCACATGCCAGTTTTTGGCTTGGGGGCCCCCAAACTGCTAAATCTGCCCCTGCATATACTAGGATTTGGGCCTAGTCTTGTTCAGGGAATACAAAGCCGACATTGGGCTTAACAATTGCCCCAAGGAATTTTTATAAAAAGACATTCACGCGATGCTTCAGTGAAGTCTTTGAAGGCATAAGGAACTAAAAGTAGTTAACTTATTTTTTTCCCCCCAACTTTTTCCTTTACTTTGACATTCCTGAATAAGAACAAGGACTTTTAACAACAGCAGAAATTAAAAGTACCTCTATGTCTAAGAGCAGAGTAATGCTGCGGCATTAAAGCACTACCTGAGTCCTGGGGTATGTAAGCTGAGTCTCTCTCAGCAGCTCCTTGGCCTGACGAATCACATCATCCAGAATGACCTGCATTCCTTTGAAGGCCCCCTCATACAGAGATGCAGCTAAGGAGCGCTGGATAAGGACAGGGAAACAATAAGGCTAAAGGTCATCAAAGGGCAGCCATTACATACAGCACCGAACTAATTACAGTGCAGCCATCTGGCTCCATAGCTGAGAAACTGTGCAAGACAAAAAGGAGCCATTTCTCATCACCCTGAAAGCCCTTTGCAACAATGAGGCCTCATTAACTTTTAGTCTTTCTCGGTACAAGGCGCAAGAGGATGTGTGCTGTGTCACCTTGTCAGTAACGTCCGTGCCCACTTCTGTAAAGTGGAGCTCCGTTCCAGTCGCAGCTGAGAGCTGGCTGACGACCCTAATGGAAGTTTGAAGGCACTGTCCGATCTTACCCTGAGCCTCAGTCACCATGGAGGAAATTTCAGAATCGCAGCCCTGAAAAGGAACAAAAGCATTTTCTCAATTGAACAGTCCGCAATATAAACTTTCAGTTTGTTCATTCATTGGCAAGATTTCATTTGGCACAGAAAGCGATTTTCTCATCCACGCTCATCTTCATCCACAGTTCTAGAAATAATGGTATATGCAGTAAGCGCCATAATTCATTAAACAGTCGTAGATATTTTTTTGGTAATTTTGTTCCAGTCAATAACTGGATCTGAATCCCAACTGCACATTAAGGTTACATGCAATAGAGGAGACGAAGGGCAAAGAATCCCCGAAACAAGCATGAACTGAAGATGGCTGCAGTAGGGGGGGGAGTGAATGAATTATGATGCTCACCCTGTAATGGTTATTACATTCAGAACCTCTGTAGCATAAATGAACCCTGAAATTCTTCCATCAAAAGAATGTGACTTATAAAGGGTTTCTGTGGTCCATGCAGGCCAGCGTACCTGAATAAGAAGCTGAAAGTAGCCTCCCATTTTCTTAACTTCTCTCTTGAGCTCCTCAGTGGTGTGGAAGACAGGACCAGTGCTGGGCTTGATGCTGGTGACCCACTGCAGGGTGCTGAAGACGGCTCTCTCTATGGCCGATGTGGCCCTCACTAGGTGAGCCTTCGCCTCTTCGTTACACACAAACACTAACACACAAAACCAAAGCCTTGTTATACATCATACAGACATTAATACAGCAGTGAGCGAATATTCCTCAGATGGTCTTTCCTCTGCATATCAATTGGCAAGTTATTACTGAACTTTAACAACACTTTTCGATAGAACATAGTATAGTTTGAAACCACCAAGACATTTTGACTGAATCAATACTTTCAGCGAAACCAGTTTCAGGTTAATAAGTGACCAGTAGGGCTTAACAAGCCTAGTGTCTGATCCCATTAGCGCGTCAAGCTCCCGAAGAAGTATTGCACTTTTGTGTCGAGCTGATAAAGGTAGACCTTGTGGGAGGTGATTAACGACAGTGTCATTTCCACGCAACATTTCAATCGTATGCAGTCATCCGGCAGATGAGGCGGCGGCGACGGGGTCTTACAGTTCTCCTGGCTGTCGTCGTCGAGGCTCTCGTACATGCTGGAGATGGAAGTTACCGCGGCGCGCACAGTCAGCAGGTCCCAGATCAGCCTGTCTGCCACGCTCTCCTCCCCGCCGTGGCTCCCCCACAGTCGGGCCAGCGCCGTGCCAATCAGGTCTTTGCAGATTCCCGGCAGGGCCGAGTCAGACACACTGGGGCGCAGCGACGGGGGCTTGTTCACTCCCATCAGCCCTGCAGGAGCGGGAGAGACACCAGGTTAAACCAGGTGTCATACACCACGCCATCCAGAAGCATTTCAACAGTAACTTGAGGCACGAGAAAGCAAACTTTCACCACAGCAGCACAGTCGAAACCTCGCTGAGCGAACATGGCTCATAAATTTAAGGCATCTGAAACATAGGATTTTGAGATGGTTGCTGTGGTGGCCACTCTGTCAGACTGATCGCGATCAAAATCAATAAGGTCCATTCCTGATGCAATAGCAACGAACCCAGAAAATTTCAGAGATATCTGTTCATTACTTTTAGAGTTATCTTGTACACAAAGAGACAGACAGACAAACAACTCCAGCAAAAACATAACCTCCTTGCCAGAGGTAAAAAGCATTAAAGGTCCTTAATTCCCAAACCCCACCTTCTACATCCCAATTCAACCTTTCCAGAGAGATTTAGCCAATATACTCTGATTTTCTTTCCACAAAACTTCCAACTATTCTAACGTAATGGACCTTTATACCTGTAAGAACCCCTGAACCCAAAACAGAAGAGCCCCATTGAAATTACCAGTAAGGCCACTGCAGACTCTGCTACTTTTTCAAACTACTCCAGCCTCTAATGGAGATGATGCAGTATGCTAAATGGGGCCCTGAATTTAAGTTCCACTGTTTGCAGTGGAGAACCTGTCGCATAATCATCAAATGCGCATAGTCACAGCAATTGAGCGAAATGGTGGAGAGCTGTTGTGCTTTACTAGTGGACCAAGGGACCAGTAGGACCTCAGAAGACTTTAGTTTGGTCACGTGCGAGCACCTGCACCATGTACCGCGACAGCCGAGACAGGAGCGTTACCAGAGTGCTGCGAGGAGTGAAGGCTCTGGATGGGGTGCACTCTTATTTCATACAGACGCCCCGAAATCCTCCTGCTCTTTAACAGGCTTCTGCTCCTGAATATACAGATGGGGGAAAAAAATGGTTCAATCTTTTTGTTAATGATTAACGCACCCCCCCACCCCCACCCCCCACCACCAGCAAAATTTGGATGGTAATTAGTTACTGCAACAATCAGTAACATCCTTGGCATTAGCCGCACAATAAATACATCACCGATAATAGCAGCACTGGAATTAACCCATCCCCACAGATTCACGTCACAAACATTTTCCGGCAAGGGTTTTTTGCAGGGATTCAAAAGGTCTATGGCACGACCAAAAGCTGTGCTCCAACACACACGTGTGTGAACTGACAATTCACTGAGCTCGATTTCAGTTGTTTCACCTTAATTGATGTTTGAACAAGTATATGGTTTAGGTGGACCAAGAAATGAGTCAGTACTCAAGTGCATTTGCTGCTCAGTACAGAGGACATGAACTGGAAAACAACAACAGCAACAAAACAACATTAAGAGCCTTTTGCAAAGCTCAGAGAAAAAATGAGAAATTGCCATGGGTGACACACGAGATCTCAAATTTGCATAAAGCCAAAGTAAATAAGAGTTGGAACTTTAATACAGGAGTTTTTCACCTGAATATCAACAATAAGGAATAAAATTAATGATATTCTGATATGGGCTTGTACTTTGTGGCATCGAAGCAAAACAATTTTGCAAGTTAATAGACCGCAGCCTTACTAATTTCTCAGAAAAAAAATAATTCTGAGCCAAAGGATCCATTTACTGCCAAGTATAGCTATTAAAGAATTTATGGCTCAGCCACTGATACCTCTATGCGGGGGGGACACAGAACTACAAAATAATCAGGGAGAAAATTCATGTACTTGTATAAAGAACTATATAAAGGGCAACTAACAATGTAGCAGCACACTTCATGTGCAATGAGTCACTACAGCCACTCTCCTAACAGAAATAAGGGGCAGAAAAGCCCTAAACTTCGCTGTAACATGTTGGGTGGAGACCTCAGCTGTTCATGAGAACGCTGAACAGATTTGGCAGGAGAGAAAGAGCCGTCAGCGCGGGCAGAAATCCCGAGAGCGCGGCGCACATCCAGGGAGGCAGAAAATCAGATACGGCTGTTTACTTTGGCCTGAGTCCCAATTTGAGCAGGAAGACAGGAAGAAAAGGCAACAGGCATTTTACAACCCGCTTACTCCAGAGCCACAGCAGAGGTAAAGACCATCAACCTAAAAAGATGAACTACACATATAACTTTTGCTTTTACAAGGATACACTGTCATAGCATTAGGCCCAACAATAGAAGTTATTTTGAAGTAAACAGAAAAAGCAACCACAGCCAACTAAGACCACACCCACCCCTTACTTATAATCCACCATACAGTATTCATTAACAGTGAAATTACAAATGTACACGGCAACATGAATGTTGTCTGTAGCAGATAAAAATGAAATCCAAATATTTACTGTTCTGTAGCCCCCTATAGGCAGAGCGTCAGCTATAACTCCATCCACCAAACTACCACAGCAGTCATTTTAACATTTTGTCTTTGGGGGACACAAAGAACATTCCTGTTACAAACCACACATTACTACGATGCCCAGCACAGCTAATGGAATTGTAATTATCAGTCACAAAGAACTGATTTCAAGACCATTATGCTGTATTTACACATTTTAACTACTACAGAATCGCATAATACCAGTGACAGCCGAAAATAAAATGTACGAACGAATAGTTACTTCCAACGTTCTAGCTGTAAATGCATCTAGTTCTGTTCATCCAATTCACAAATTCTGTGAGTAACAATACCTCAACTAGCTTGCCAAATTAGACTTTTCAAGCCTCAGCTAGTCATACAGATTTATTCATAGCAAACAGCCTGTAGCATTTATTCATTGTTTTTCAATCCTGAGTGTATATACATTCAGTAAAATACTTTTCCACTTTAAGTTCCACAGTTCCATTCCATGTGAAACAATTTAAATCAGAGAACATCGGGAACTAAAATTTTTAAAGACAAACCAGCTGGAAGTAAACTGAAAAAGGAAGACCTCCCAGAGACAAATATCATCATCTGACAGTAACATTGAGCAACAAAATTTGAAAGACTTCTCAGATTTTCCACACATGCTCTTTCCATATTGATCATGCAACATTCTCCAAGAAAAGCAGACCTTGGCAAATCCCGAGCCATCCAGCTCGATACGAGTCATCAAAATTTAATGACCGGTGGCAATGTTGTACTCATGCATCCTGTTTCAGACAGCTATATGCAGAAATTTATGAGCGCAAACACACTGAATTACTATCACAACAAAAAAGGCATTGCTTATATTTAGCAAAAATATCATTCTTAACATGAAAAAAAATTTCAGATTGAAAGTTCAACAGCCTTTTTTTTTTTTTTTGTTAATAAAAGGCATTTGGTTTCACTGAAATGGACAATGTGCTTATAAGTAGATTTGTTGAATTCGAAAGGAAGTACAAAAACAAAGAGGCAAATACAGAGAGTACAGTAGAATATTGAAGAAAAAGTGTTGGTGCAGATTAGGTCCATCAGGGGATTCGTCGAGCCCTCAATCCAGTTGCGGTTTGAGGCGTGTACTCTTCGGTGAAAGACAAGGGAAAGGAGAGGGAGGAGGGTGACCCACCTCCGGCGTGAGAATGAAGAGGTGGAGGAAGAAGCTGAAAGATCCGGTTCCCATTCATCATTCGGGTCATAAAACACATCGTCATCTTTAGATGCACCATCACCCTAGAAATGACAGGGCAACGTCACTACTCCCATTCGGAGACTTTAAATGAAATTGCAAAAAAAAAGAAAAAGAAAAAGCCCATGGGGCCATTGATGTGTGACAAGAAACATTAGGTACCAAACTTGCTAGACGGCTAGCTGTCCACAGCAATGCCTAGTGACAGCTAGTCTAGCTAGCTAGCTACCTCATGTTTCTTTTGCTAATGCAGTCTTAATTCTTGTTAAACATCAGAGCTCGTTTCAGAAAGAATGGAGGGGACTGGAGGATTGAGATACCCAGACAAAAAAAAAGTTCTACGCGCCTTCATTTTGCATTGTATTTATACATTTCAGTTACTCTGGCACTATGCTTTTCATTTTAAGGAGCTTTATATGGAAATTTGAGGATTCTAAGCACTATTTTAAGCTTTTGCCAGGGGATAAGAATGTAAGTTGGTTACAAATCGTCAATAATCATGGAAGAGAAATACAGTCTAGATTTTGACTAGCAATTGAGCAGATTTTTGTTTGTTGCGCATGAGGCTATCAAATACTTTATAACTCCGCATCTGTGTCACAGAGACTGAACAAAGTAATGCAGAGAAGAAATGTATATGAAAATTCAGCTACAGAATTATTCAGTTACGTAATTTACTGACACCAGCGTCTGTATTTGCGCAATGGGGCTAAGAGACACACTACATTCCCATATGAGCTTCCACGAGTCTCGTGTTTTACCTATAATGCTCATGTATTAATGCCGTTCTTCGTCATGTGTTATGAAAACATCAGTTTCACACAGTCAGAAAATAATAGAAGTGCATATATTGCTTATACATGGTTCAATAATAAAATACAAGCCCATCATGGAGTGTCATGCTTAACGGGCCACTAACAGCCAAACAATCAACCACAGAGGACAGCGGTGGGAACGCTGTATCACTGTACAGTTTAATAGCGGTTAGCTGACTGGCAGTCATAACCCGAGCAGATAGCGTAGGAACAGCTAACGTTGCAGTCGCTTTGCCCTGCCTCACGCGGTCTAGTGTTAGGCTGTCCTCCTTTTCCATCGCACTTCTCTGCCTCAACTGCTGTTAGTTTTGTGCTCATTTTGAGACTCTGTTTGTAAGGTTTACTACCTGCCATGCGCTACTGCTCTGTATTGAATGCCGCACCAAAAAACAAAGTGCACCGATTCGACTGACAAATATGGGTTTTTGGGGGCTAGCTTGCCTAGTTACAAATGCGTGCAGGCGGCTGCGGAATGGTAGAAGGCGACCTCTCAGGGCTGGTTGGACCTGACCAATAAGAGAAGACTGGGCTTGCGGGGAGGGGGACAGCCACTCTAGCCTCCCATTTATAGGGGATCGATATGAAAATGCAGAATCAGATGGCACCCTGCTAGCCACTTCTTGGGTACTTTAACACGCTGTTTAAAGAAAAAGTTGCCTGACAGAGGTCAGATGCCACGCCATGACAATAGCTCACCCTTAGTCCTCAGGAGCAGGTGAGCTAATAATACGCAGTGGAAAGTCAAACTAAAGCATGCGATATCACAGTTTCAGTAACCTTTTGACAACATATCGTGTGCAGTGTATACTATATGACATACAGTGGGCTTCAGAATTATTGGCACCCCTGCTAGGAAATGCACTTAAAATGCATCATACTAAAAAAAAGGAAATAGAAAAAAAGAAAGAAACAAAGAAATACTGAATCAGTGTTCCAAAAATTCAATTAATTTCCTCTAAATCAACCTGGGTCGATACTTGGCGCAACCACAAAGAACAATACCAGTGAGTTTTCTCATGTATTGTTGGACAAGGCAAACATTCCTATGCCGTATCTGATCAAAATGTAACAGAAAGGCATACAAGGAAGGCACCTCAGCTGCGGAGCAGTGATGTCTTAGGAACATGTTAATTCTAGAGGTCCAGGAATACTGGCAAGGACAAATGGCTCACTGGATCTCACCAAATAGATTGCAATTTTGGCAGGAAATCTGGCTGCCTCAGCTAAAAGGCCAAGAGTAACCAGAGGAGGACTTTCCAGCAAGTTCATGACCAAAAGCACTTCTCAAAATCCATCCAGACGGAGTTCCACAGCGACAAAATCAGTCCTAAAATCACCATTGCAATCACCAGGACTCAACCCTATCGAGTGCCTGAGGCCTGAACGGAAGAGGACAGCTGAACAGCGTGAAAGTAAGAACGTGGCTGATCTTGAAACGATCTGCATAGAGGTACGCACGGTCCAAAATTCATTCAAGCATGTGCCGTAACCTTGTCAAATAGCGCAGAAAATTTCCTCCCTTGATGTGGAGGAAATTGTCATTAAATAAATAATTGTGGTTGGTTCCACCGACGCATTAATAAAGTACGGTATTTTAATACATCTAAAGTCAGGGGTGTTAATAATTCTAGAGGCCACCGTACATACCAAATTGGTAACAGAATGTCAGTTTTAGAATCATGACATGATTTCCTTTCATATTTGTTGATCAAAAAAAAAAAACAAAAAAAAAGAAAAAACCACACATGTGCAATGTAGAAAAACATGTTTAAAATAAATGTCTCCAGCAAAACAAACACACTGACTGTACTCATTCTGAATCAGTAAGGCAGCTGTCTCTAGCATGATAAGCACTGCCCAGACTATTAACTCATTGTGCTGGTGTCCACCTCCCATTTCATGGCATTCATGCATTCTATTGTCCAGAGGCCATTTCCATGATGTGCAAACGAGCACAAATAAAAATCCAGCTTATCACACGTGTGCAGTTATTGTGAGGGAGTAGGCATGGTCCATCATGCATTCCTTATGCATGTATCAGGAAATTGGTTCTTCAGACTCCACATGAATGTGGTGAAGCTCTGGTCTACCTGCTCAAGTTCCCTCATGGCTGCCAAGTTGCTCTGGAACTTCTCCAAGCTCCAGAAGGTGGAGATCCCGAGCTTCATGTTCTGAACCTGCACCTGCAGCTCCCCATCCCCGACTCGCAGATCCTTATCGGACAGCTCGTGCCTGCAGGACACAAACACCACTCATGTATAAATATGGTACTGTGTTAGTCAGCACATTAAATCAGTATTTGTCAGGAGGAGAATTTCTCAGTACAATAATAGCACAGATCACCAAAACCATTTGAATTACTCTGAGGAACTGCTTGATGTCCATAAGCTTTTTTCCACAAACCTGCTGAACACAGTGTTCTTGCAGAGTTTCTTACTAATGGCGTTGGCCTCTTCCATCATCACAGACAACTTCATGGCATCCCACTGCGTTGGAGCCAGAACTACACAATATGTATAAAAGATGGAGAGAAGTTTATGTTAGCCCGGTACTGTTACTGAACCGCACCAGTTCTGCCAAGTCACAAATGCCTCATAGACCAACTCCCCTGATGCACTTTCAAAAACGAAATATGTTAATTCTTGCTTTTACAGTCCATTTCTTTAAAAAAGGAACACCTTCAATTAAATTCACAATTATGGCC
Source organism: Gymnothorax reevesii (assembly GCA_029721435.1). Classification (NCBI taxonomy): domain Eukaryota; kingdom Metazoa; phylum Chordata; class Actinopteri; order Anguilliformes; family Muraenidae; genus Gymnothorax; species Gymnothorax reevesii. The sequence goes on from CM056575.1 coordinate 115,602,668, forward strand.
TTATTACTGCCTGGAGGCCAAATTCCTTACAATACTATGAGAACATGGTTCATGCTTTCCTTTTTCCCTGGTTTTGAAATCCATGGATGAATGCTGATGGTATAAGGGCAATTTCATGATAATGTCAACCTGAGCATGAAAAACCAAGTTACTTATTACAGCACTGGATTAACAATAAGTAAGTTATATTTAAAAAAACAAAAAAAAACTTGACGCTATGGTGCCAAATCCATGACAGTGCTTACTCAAATTAAATTAAAATTAATATAATCTCAATATTGCCATTTTAGTTTAGTACTTAAATATCAAATGCTTCGTGTTGGACTACTAACACAAACCATCTGTGACCTGCTCCATCATTTTGAGTCACTATGACCCATAAAGATATTATTCTATGTCGGTAAAAAGGAAATTGCTTCCAATATTATCTTTTAAGTCCAAATATTCCATGAGATACGGTCTTAGAAACTTAACTGACATCAAATCTTCATTTTCAGAATAAGGGTACTAAAAGCAGCAATAAGTTTTGAACCTCCATTCAAATGAAGTTGAACAAACAAGTTTATCAAGTTTTGTAAAAGGTTTTTTTCTTGGCAGGAGCGAAACGATGTATTTATATATTGTATTTACACACATACAAGCTTGCACAAGTGCACGTGTGCGGTCGTTTCACACACACTGCCACATGAATTCGCACACAATATAGTCCAGATACACACAAGAATAAAAACGCATGTAAATAAAATTGACAGAATATCAATAGCTATAATGTACATGTCATGAAACTTGACGATAAAGTATAAATTATTATTTAATGTCTTATAAAATATGCAACCCTGACTCCAAAAAAATCTGGACAGTTTGTAGATGAAAAAGAAAGCAAATAATCAATGTTTAGGGCTGTTTTGAGCTGTGTTGCATTGAAAACAATACATGAACAATGTTTTAATTTATAATTTTTTTTCTATAGCCAACATGCACTTACGTATTCTATATTTGATGCATAGAAAATTTTCCAAAAAAGTGGGACAGGGGCACATTTACCACTGTGTTTCGTCACCTTTCCTTTAAACGACACTCAGTCACAGAGGACACTCATGGTCATAATGTGGAAAGTCTTTGCACATGATGTTGCGCAACAGTCCAGGGGCTCTGCTGTAGTTCTAGGGGCTTCATAATGCACCTCACATTTTTAACTGGAGACAGGTTTGGACTGCAGGCAGGTCTGTCGAGCTATGGAGCCATGCTGTAGTGACACATGCTGAATGTGGCATGGCATTCCGTTGCTGAAATATGCAGGGACATCCCTGAAAAATTGTTGCACATATAGCAGCATATCTTGCTCCAAATGCAATTATATGCTTTAGCATTAAAAAAAGTCTGTAACTTCAGAGAAAAGTGCAAGAGAGAGAGATGTTGATCAATCACACCACCGGCCCACCCTCCCTCTCTGCTGCCTCTTTCCCTCCTGTAGCCCTTCCCTTCGAGCTCAGTCACAAGTTCAGTTCACCAGTGGTATGTATACCTGTGTGTGTGTGTGTGTGTGTATGTAGATATATTATATGAAAAACACGAGGACCGCCAGTATGTCTTTTTGCATAACTGGAACCACAGGTAGTAACACAAAGTAAACATTAAGCATTTACATGTCACTCACAGACACATAACGCACCATCTCAAAGTCATTGTAATTATACTTTGTCAAAAGATAAGGAAACATAGCTGGATATCAGCTAAGCAAGTGAGCAAACTAACTGTACCTACAGGACCTCAGCATCAGCCACTGAACCCAGCAACTAACTGCACATATACTCAGCAACAAAAGTTTCTGTGACACCAATATTGTTAATTATTTTTCATAACGCAATTATGAAATTGTCATACATGGTGATATCAGACTGAAACAGTACACGTAAACACAACATTGAAATGGAAATCATGAAAATGCGAGAAAATGACTTTGCACGTGAAAATGTGCGTAAATCACGCTTGTGAATGGCAATAAAAGAGGAGAATTTTTGGAATGTTCACATTGTGCCTGATGAACGACGGAAGCATCACTTATCGAAAACACAGCCATTTCGGATCAGGAACTCTACCCTCTAAATGCCAAGACTGTCTGAAAATGATCGGTGGAGGGCCATTGGGATGATTGAATCCGGAACCTCGCAGAGGGAAGTTGCTCATCGCCTGAATGTCCACCGAAACACCATTTGGAACTTATGGCAGCGTCATCAGCAGACAAGACATGTCAGAGACCGTCCTCGCAGCGGCCGTCCACGAGTAACCACTCCCAGACAGGACAACTGGATTCGAACAACCCATCTCCGAAATCGATTCCAACCTGCAACCATAACTGCAAGAACGATACCTGGTTTGAGGCGACTGTCTGCACAGACAATCCGTCGCCGTCTCCGTCATTTTGGCATTGTCCCACGTCGGCCAGCAAGACGTCCAATACTCACAGTACAACACCGACGACTGCGTCTACAGTGGGCACAACAACATCGACGGTGGATCCAACGTCAGTGGGATCTTGTACTCTTCACTGATGAATCAAGATTCATGCTTAACCGATGTGATGGTCGTTTACGTGTATACCGTCGACGTGGAGAACGTTTTGCCAACAACTGTGTTCAGGAATTTGATCGTTTTGGAGGTGGTAGTGTCATGATTTGGGGAGGGATCACGGCTAGAAACAGAACAGATTTGCTTGTTATTGATGGAAATCTGACAGGTCAAAGATATCGCGATGAAGTGCTACGGCCATTGGTGGTACCGTTTTTGATGCAACATGGTCCCGGAATAACGCTGCAACATGATAACGCCAGACCACACGTTGCAAGGATTGTACAGCAGTATCTGATGCAACAACATGTCAATGTCCTGCCATGGCCAGCCAGATCCCCAGACATGTCCCCAATCGAGCATCTTTGGGACGAGATGGATCGACGTTTGCGGCGGTTGGATAACCCGCCAGCTACACTCCAGGAATTGCGACAACGTCTACGTCAGATTTGGAATGACATCCCACAGCAATTTCTGGCACATCTGATTCGGTCCATGCGCCGGAGATGCGTTGCTTGCATCATGGCACGAGGAAGTCACACCCGGTATTGAAGTGTGAAGGTCACAATTGGTTAGACGTCAGACAAGTGCTTCATGACGCATGAAAATGACATTTTTCGTTTTGAGTGACGTTGGCACTGAAAAGTCAGTGTTTCTCCTGTTAAATAAACATATTGATTGCATTGAGATCTTTGCGTGTCATTTATAACATACACATAAATGGTGTCACAGAAACTTTTGTTGCTGAGTATATTACAAAAGCCACCAAGCGATGATAAACGTTAGCATTATTATAAACCCGTCCTTGTGTGTTCACATCCATAGTGCAGGATACTAGTAATTGCCCATCCCCGGGCTATATTTTTTGCAATCATTTTTCCTTTCCACTCTTCAAAGTGGGTACAGTGAGAATATGCAAGAATGGTTTATACCATAACAGAAGTGTTTGTTTGTTACTTAATATCACTTCCATAAGAATGGAATTACCCAATACAGCACTTATACCAACCCATGTCCTTGAGTTTATCTGCCCATCAGTCATAAATGCCATCTCATGCTGATTATAACGCTCAGTCAAAAGTGCCGCAAACATTGAAGACACCAAGACAAATAGGGCTAATCTTCTAAAAAAAGATGTTTAGGAAGTGAAGAGTGCTGAAAAAATAATCACCTCTGCACTGTAAAAATATGAAAAAGAAGATGGACTGACTGTACCGTTTCTATGAGGCACCTCTTTTTGTGCAATTTTCTTCTGCATCCTCTCAAGATCTTCGGCAATTTTCCTTTTCTCTTGCTCTAAAGCTTCCAAAATCTTAGCGTGCCGAATGTCATGATCTGCCATGGCCTGTGCAGGGCAGAGAAACACAAAATCCAACACAATCATCAACCTCAACATGAACAAAAGCAACAGCTCTAAACCAGAATGTACTGCTCGGAGCTACGGTTAACCTGGGAGTTTGGGTAAAATACATTTCAAAGGTTTGACCGGCAGTTAATTCATGCATGCAAATTCGTGGACCCAAAAAAAAAATTTAAAAAAAAATCAATAGGCACAGAATTATTCCAACAACGTATTGCAATTGGCCACTGGATGCAAATCACCAACACTGAATAAACATTGTTGAAATAAATAATTTACTCTCCTTCATTTCACCGAATCAATGCCGGATGTCTGGATGCGAATTCAGCCCTGTTAGTGTACATTTCTATAGAGGCCCGGTACCAAAATATTTCCCTCACGGATTTTGCAGCGCAAAGCTTCTGTGAGGTGATTATGAATGCAAGATGCTGTGGATTAAGTATAGGCTAATACTTGTTTGAAAATGTTCTGACAGGATGCGCCTTCTTAATTGTTCGAACATGCTTATGTCTACTGCCAATGGCATAGCCTATGAGGTCCAGCAAGTGAAGCCCATACGCAACTACACTAAACAAAAATATAAACGCCCCGTGTCAAATTTTTGAGTTTTTATTCACATTAGGGTTATGCAATATATGAAGTGAATCAAAATTTATTTTTGTTAATGACTAGTCCTCAGATCACTGTCTATTACATCTTGATATTGCCATCTGCAAAGGAATGACAATCCTTTGAATACATTGGGGCTCAGGTTGAAGAAATTGAATGTTCAATATCTTGTGTATCCACCATTTGCGTCTCTCAGAGCAACTCATCATGGAGTTGATCAGGTTGTCGATCGTGGCCTGTGGAATGTGCTGGCGCACATTACCCGCAACTGGAACACGGTCGCGGACACGTTGATCCAGACCATCCCAAAGATGCTCAATGGGCAAATATGCAGGCCAGTCCAGAACTGGAATGTGCTCTGCTTCAAGGAACTGCATGCAGACCGCTCTGGTGGACATCCCTGCATCCTGCATGCCAATGGCACGTTCCCACGTGACCTGAGACATCTGAGGCATGATGACTTTTGACAAAATTTGATATTTTGGGGTGGCCTTTTATTGTCCCCAGTATAAGGAGTGTCTGGGTACTGCTCATTCTGTCTGATCACCGTCTGGAAATGCCACACCCATGTACTGAGTGAAATCACTGCATCCCCGAGCAAATGCTCACTGACAGAGACATGGATTAAAAAATGGTGCAAAAATCAAGAGAAATATCCCTATTGTGCACGTAAAAGTCAGCATATGCTCTCTTAGAGTTGTTAACTCCATGTGGCATCAATATTTGACATGGGGCGTTTATATTTTGGTTCAGTGTAGAAGGCACTTGTAAAGCACATTGCCTCTGCCATCATATTATCATTGAAGGCGACTGCCATCTTCACACACATGGGAATTCTGATCCTGGATCAGCAACACAAGTTGTATTTTCTCCAAAATGTAATAACTTTCTCTTTAAAACAGTATCTATCAACACACAAATATTCAGTTTTATTTTTCCCCCAAATTCTGTTTATTACCTTCTACCCCAATTTTCCCATGAGAGAGAGAGAGAGAGACAGAGGGTGTTATTCATGTTAATGAAGAAATGTCCACTAATTAAATAAAATAACCTTATATTTGTTGATGCAACACAAAATAGCTCAATTTTCCTCAGTAGTTAAAGTCAGACACTTCATAATGACACAATATAACTTCGCACTGTGATGAAAGAAAAAACTATATTTTTCAACCTAAAATATTATTACAAAATAAGTGTCATTTAAAATTAAGCGTGAGCTACAGTCAAAAAGGTACACGACAGTTGTACTGATGTGCATTCTTCTGACTGCCCCTTTTTAATCATTTATTATTTTATTGTATATATGAACGTATGAGAGCAGCAGTAATGACACTCCGTTTCCCCCAGGGATCAACAGTAGTCTGATTTTGATGCATCAGCTTTATTAATTTATTTTTTATTTTTAACAAACTTTTGTTCAGTTATCCCAATACATTGTATTTCATACGACGACAAAATGTTCTACAGTAATGATTAAACATGAACAAACTGACACAAACATGCATCAGCTATTATTTCACCACTGGGGGGACGATGTTCCGTCATAATTTGCATGAACACAATTCACAAAGCAGAGTGTGAAAAGAAATTATGAGGGCTATTAAACGGTTATACATGTTGTTATGATAACATAAACTGACTAATGACAATGTTTAGGACCCTGCAATCCCTGGCATGAGTGGTCTCGTTTACAACGGAAAACCTCTTCCCACAGATCTTCTGTAGCGCCAAAGAGATGTGTTGCTCAAACACCTAAGGCAGGTGAATTTGACGTAGGCTGCTCACATTTTTGCATGCGTTCGCGTCTTTGCATTCACTTAGAATGTAATCTGTTCGCGCAAAAATTCTGTTATGCGTTTGGGAGAAATGTGGCTTTAGGAACAGCATTTCAACTTTCAACTGTCGATTTCCGCAAAATTCCTTGTTTAACTGTGGATTCAATTTTTATTGGTCAATTCTGCGATTCGGTCCGCGATTCCGTGATCGCGGAAATCATAGGGCCCAACAAATATGTCACTTCGTGACAGCAATCCATTCAAGGAGTGTTCTTCAAGCAGTTTTCGACTGCAGTTCACCCCAGACACACTAGAGGGCAAAAAAGTGGCAGATCCCAGCCTTTATGTAGGGTTTGGAATCTGAAGGCCCAATGATCAGAAACACTTAACTCTGCTATAAAAATGAACAAATAAATAATCAATAAAAGCTTTGCTTTGCAATTAGAATTACTATATAATGAAATGGATAAAACTATTATTCTGGATTTAATTTTTTGTCCAAAGACCCAGCTTAGGCAATCTGAAATTGAGCTGTTTGACTAACTTGTCACCCCCTTCTATTTTTGCACCCTACTGCTGTCACTAATCTGACCTGATGCCAGCACTGGAGGGAAAGCTGATTTAAGAACAGATTACAATGCAGCGCTGGAACGGCGCTACACTTCAAACCTTTCACAGTTCCTGGGGTACCTGGAGCAGGATTCCGAATTTTTTTCCTTAAACTATAACTGAGGCAATGTTCAGATCCTTCATTCGGTGTCCGGATGGTTCACCCTTCATGAAATAAGACTATGAATGGATTCATCCCTGGAAAAAACTGCCCTGAAAAATAACCCTGGAGTTGAAGGTCTACGAGAAGCCGTGTTACTGCATTAAACTGAAAAAGATGACACTTGATGAAAGTGCAAAATATAGAAATCGGATACAATGCCTGGCAAGACATCGGATTTTCTCCAATTTACTGAGAGGTGAGCAAGTGTAGTATTCAAAACCTAGATATACAATGACTTATTGATGTCTCCGAATCATCTGGTGATGGCCTAGTAGAAAGCAGGAGACAGCAGGAAAAGCAGCTCCTGTTCCCCTCCCCAGTACCTGTCTGGTGGCCTGAGCCTCCATGTGCAGCCTCTTCTTATTCATCTGCACTTCCTGTTCCAGCAGGATGTTGGCGTTCTCCAGCTTCTGCATTTCACTGGCCACCTTCTGCTGGTCCAGCTCCTGCAGTCTCTTCCTCTGGGTTTCCTCCTCCTGGGGGGAGAGCAGGAGGGGGTTCAGCACCGCCACGCAACAGAGCATCGCACACCAGGCCATCAGAGAAGGTGGCAGCGAGCCACTGTCCGCCTACCAGCTCGCGCTCCAGGGCTTTGATCCTGTCCTCGTACTGGGCCTTCTGTTCCGACAGCTCCTTCTGAGCCATCTCCTTGGCCACCTGTATGCCCTGCATCATCTCCTCTTTGGCTTTAACCCGCGCCTCCTCGATCTCAGCCTCCAGTCTGAGAACAATGCATCGCCATATTGCTATGTGCAAGTATTGATGACAGCCTCTGAATCTGAACTCTACCCAGCACAACGAAAGCAGCATTCTACCAATCCCTTGGAGATTCCCTTCTTACAAATATACAGTGAGCACCATAGTTCACTGGACAGCGATTCATTTTTTTTTTGTTCTGCTTGCTGGGTCAATCACTGGATCTGAATCTAAATGAACAAGCATTTTACATGCTGAAGAGGAGACTGAAGATAAAGACTCCCTAAAATAAGCAGCAACTGAAGATGGCTACACAGCAGGGTTGGCTGAGCATCACAAGGGACAACACCCAGCATCTGGTGATTTCTGTGTGCCACGGACTTCAAGCAGTCATTGCGTGCAAAAGGCAGCCAAAATTGATTACTTCATTCTGAATTGAGTTAAACTGCCAATGTTTTCTTAACCCCCTAAAATCAGGGATCTATGTACAAATGTCCAGTCATTTCTAAATGGTTCGACCGATGCAGATGAAAAGACTTAAATTATAGCAGACAGTCAGCACTTCAACCCCATTGTCACTGTATCCTTTAAAATTCTAAATGCTAGGGCGCAGAACCAAAGTAAAATGCGTCTTTGCCCAATGAATTATGGTGCGCACGATAGTAGCATTATTATAGCCTTTTTGTGGCATTCAAAACTCTTTACATAGAAGAATGCAGATACAGATGTAGAGGGAAGTGACCCTGAGACTCAGCTGGTCTGCTGCCCTGCCTCACCCATTTGGCAGTGGGGTATAATGCTGAGATGAAAGATCAAACTACTTTATGTGCTAATGATGTTGCATACGAAGTCTCAAAGCTCATAGATGTGAGTGCTAGAGGTTACGGAACATTCAAATAGGTGTTGGTGGGGGAAAGAACGTCAAAGGTCACAAAACGGCCATTTTTCAAAACCCATCCCTTTTATGTTGAGACTTGCTGCATACTACTTACTGAAAAAGTTTCAGCTCCTAACATTAGACAGGCCAAAAAATGGACAACTTTAGTTATTCAATAGGACCACCCTTGCCAGGCCCAGTTTTAAGGGTGCAGTGCCTGAAATGCCATCCCAAACTACTCTGTGAAAAAGATGTAGCGTATTTTCCCATGTTTTTCCGAATTCGATCAACATTCCTGACCACAAGAGGTTACAGCTTAAATTTTTTCAGAGACGACAAAGTTTACACCATCCTGATAGTTGTTGACCAGCTGAGTTAACAATTCTAAAGCCATTTAAATCAGGAGATAAGATGACATGTTGCAAGAGACTGGTTGGGAATTCAGCCAAGACACTGGGAAACCCTCCTTTCCTTAACTTACTGTGCTCTTTGTGCAGTTAGCAGCTCATTCTTGGCAAACTCAAAGTCCTTTTGCCCGTCTCCTGACGGAGTCCAGCAGGACACACGCTTGCCACTGTGCACCTCCACTGGGTGGTTAAATCTGAAGTAATGGTCCCCGCCGAGAATCACACGGTCGCCCTGAAAATCACCAACAGACAGTATGTGCGTGTTTGCTCTCAGTCTGTATTGAGGGACAAAGACAGCTCTTCCCCAACCCGAGGTACTTACATGATGCAGGACGGTGGGCTCAGACACCAGGTTTCCATTGACAAAGGTCTTCGCCTCCTGGACTGGAGTTATGCTTACTGTACCACTCGCATTAGTTATGACACTGGGAAATATACAAGAGAATACGCATTATACCTTATACATTCTCATGATTTTGAATTTTAACATAAACAGCTTGGAAACTAGAAAAGCAATCAGAGAGCGCAGACCTCCGCCAGGGGGCAGCAAAACCCAAAAGCACAACGATTGGAACTCCGACCCATTGGAAAGACTTGAAATCATGAACTTTGGCGTATATCTCAGCTGTACTTTGGCCTAGATATGCCAAAATGTAATCATCTGTTCCTTGACTTAATACTCACCTTCTCTGAAAATTTCATCAAAATTGGTGTATTACTTTTTGAGTTATCTTGCTAACTAACAAACAAACAAACAGATAAACGCTGCCTAAAACATAATCTCCTTGGCGGATGTAATAATTATAAACAACTCTCACATTCGCAGAAATGGAGAATGCATCACAGACATTTAAATCCATCATTCAGTTCCCATCTTTAAACAAAAAATGTTCACTCTAAAACTTTTCATTCCTCGTTCGTCTCTACAAGCACCACCCACATTTAAGAATTCAAATACTTTGGTCTCAAAAATAACAAGAGCCATCTGGCAATGGCGTATCCCCCCGGCCCCCCACATTCATGGATTAACTGCTCAAGAAATTCCTAAATACCAAAAGGCACATCTACGTATGACACCTGACCTACATGTCAAATTTTGTGAAGAAATACTGAACGGTTTTCAAGTTATGCTCTGGACAAAAGAATGTTTACAGACGGACAGACAGACGGACGGACAGAGCGATAGCTATATGCCCCTGCATTATATGCCGGGGGGATAAAAATGCTTCAAACAGAGGGCCAAGGTGCACAACATTAGGCCATATGATAATATTTCAGACAGAGACAAGCCTCACCAGTGCTCATCAGCTATGAGGGCCCCAGACAGCTGAATATCATGCGCAGAGTCAGACTTGTGTTTCCCAACCTTGGTCTGTCCTTCTTTAATCATGTACAGCAGCATCTCTGACAGCTGAGGATCCTCATTCAGGTTCACAAGGTTGGGAAGCTGGTTATCCACTTTAAATGTGATGCCAGCTTTCTATTTGACATAAATAAATGGAATGAAGGTGATGAGAAAGATGCTGTTGATTATTACCATGCAAACAGACAAATAAATTATATTGTAAATAACTCCATACTGAAATTAAGGTCGAGCTGGGGGCATTGTTACCTGCAATTCTTTGGTTTCGTCGCGCTTCCTTTTCTCCGCCTGCTCCAGCTTTTCTTTCCATTTTCTTTAACGGGAAAGGAGTTTTTGATTTGAAGAGTCTAGCAACAATTATTTTGTTACCCATATAGCGCTAATGGTTTATTAAATAACCCACTTTAAAAAGGTGAACAGATGACACCCCGTTTACCTGTGTGCCTCAGCCATTTCCCTCTCCTGTTGAGTCAACTGCGCCTTGAGAGCTGTAATCTCCTGCTGGAACAGTCTCATTTTCTGCGGTTCAATGCCTTTAGTGCTCATCTGAGCTGCTCTCAGCTTCTCAACCTCTGCTTTCAGCTCTACAACAAATAAATTATATACCGAATGCATTTAAAACGGCCAATTAGTCGTTCTGTCATCAGACTTTTGCACATTAGTGAAACTACACTTTCCAAGTCAAAATCTGTACTACAAAATGTGGGTTATGGCTCCCTCCTCTGGTCATTACAAGTACTGCCAACTCAATCTACTGGTAATAATACCTGTGACAGTTTAGCCCTGCTATGTTATGACGGTACATAAATATTCCCTGGGCAAGGTTAGGATTTGTCCTTACTGAAGTAGGGGGCCCTTATGATTAATAGATGGGAAGCTAGCAAAGGCTGAGCTGACCTCTGATGAGTTTGGCGTTGTTGTCCTCATTGACCTTGGCGATGTTAATGATCAGACGGGCCTGTCTGGCGTAGCGCAGTGTGCTGAGCGTCTCTTCCACGCTGCTGGCGGCAGGACTGAGCGTGGCGATCATCGCAGTCTTCGAGTTCCCGCCCAGGCTCTCCTTCAACAACCTGGACAAAGATGTGCCGCAGGTACATCAAGTATCCGACCGCCAGCGACCAACATGTGAAAAATTCCTGCGGTGCAGCGCCGATTCGAAACACTAGAAAAGCGACTTTCAAAGTAACCCTCACCATGTAAGCACAGATTCTCTGTATGGGGTGAAGACCTTCTTCTTTGACTGAAACTGCTCCGACAGAGCGGATATCACCTTCCCCAGGGTGAGCAAGGACTTGTTGATGCTGGCCCCCTCCTGTCAGGCATCAAAGAAAAACAAGCTCATCTCTTCTGACAGAACAGAAAAGGAGATGCATTCAAAATGCTCATTAGCTTTTACGTAATTGCACATATGGCCACGGGAGCGGCGCTCGTGTACAGTTCGGTGAGAGGAGCTAGCGTACCCTGAGCCTGTCCTCGCTGGTCTGGGCCGAGGAGCAGCGCTCACTGCCTGCCAGGTCCACCAGGTTAATCCTGCTGGTCACCGTGTGGTCGTGCTCCTCCTCGTCCACAAACTCAGTCTGAGTGAAGAACAGAGCCAACAGTGACATCACACTGGGACTTCAGACTGCAAAACCATGCAGGACTCCAAACAGATGAGAATTCACACTGCCTCTGCACACCTCTGAGCGACCACTGACTGGCTCAAAGCGCCACGATACAGCACATCACAGCCATCTGCTGAAATTCGGTGACATAACCAAAAGAAAAACCATCTGACAGAAACTAAGCGCAAATTAATTTGTTTCAACTACAAAGTTAGCGAAGTGATTTCTTCCAAGGCACTGCTTATATGAAGATGCAAGTGAAAGCATTTTGGTACTCCAGTCATGACCTTATGGGACACTTGGTTTGATGATGTCACCAGGAGAAATGTACAGGCATCACCAAATTTGACAGGTTTCTTCTTCTAAGGTACATGAATGTGCAAACCAATTTGCACAGCAACCCACCCAACAGTTTTAGAGATGTGTTGATCACAAGTTGAAAGTCTGGCCAACAAATTGCATCAGAGGAAAAGTTGTTGAGTCATTAAAATCAAAGTTCCTTCTACTTAGAAATGTGAATGTGCTCAGCCAATTTGGCAGAATTTTTATTATAATGAATTACTGTCAGGATGACAATGATCAAGATCAGAATGGCACCAGCCAAGAACACCTTGAAACTCGCTTAGGGGTATCAGTAATGATTTAAAATAACGACTGATAAGCTGAAATATCAAGGCATAATATTCATGCTGAAAGCAATCCATGAATTATTGGCTGGTGAAATGCAATTTAATCTGACACACAAAAGCATATCTAGAGTACTCAAGATTCATACACTCCGCTCAATAATGAAGTAACCAAGTTTCAGTATGTCATTGCATAAGAATGTTACATAATCACACACAACATTTTTTAACAAGTTCGGGTCATTTTCATCTACATCTTATATAAATGTGCAAACTTGGTAACAGTAAAAGCAACACAGGGAGTTGCTGGTACTGGTTATCATATCCAGTCAAGTCCAACTTATAAGCCACGCTTAGAATTTCCAGTTCCTGCAAGGAAACTCCCCAACAATGTCCTATCATAATCACTATGCCATGGATTTGTTGTTGGTGTTTATAGAACAAGCAAGTACACAAAAGCTGCAGTAGTTGTTCAGCTTTTTCTGTGAGAGCCAAACAGATAATTGGTGACTAACATTCATTATATTCCCTTTACATCACTTTGAGAATAAGTACATGAAAAGTTATTTAAAATGGTCCCATCCACAAATACCATTCACTTCCTGATTTTATGGACTTTCCCTTTTAAAAATCTCTCTTTCCTCGACACCCAAATTAAACGTGCCTTAACTTCCAGACAGCAAAGTATAAACAACGGCGGATTGAGCAGAGGCAGTAGTGGTAGTGGTGTTGAAAGCCTGCAATTTAAGAAAGATATTGAAACAGCGAGGAGCACTGTGGGTGGTGCCAATAGGAACAATCACCATCACCTTGAACAGTTGAAAATTCAGACAAACACATGGTGTATCGATCACTGCTGGCTATTGAGGTGCGCTGCTTAGCAGTTCCAGGACACACAGACGCACAATCCTGGGACTATTTCCACGATCATATCTTAGTTATCCTCAAAAATATTAAAATTACATTTTTACATTGTGCCCATCCACTTATAAAAAAAATATTTATGTGCTTTCATGATACAGTCAGATTGTGAAACCAGTTATTTCCTGAAATGACTAAAAATTTATAGTCATTTTGTGAAATGTCTGAAGTTTAGTGCTAGCCATTTCAGGAAATGACTGGTTTAACAATCTGATTAACACATACATGCTCGCTTTGCCAGAAAATGTAACTGATAGACACTGGATGATAACGGCACGCTGCATGTTGCCATTAAATTAGCTCATTATGTGTCTGTATGTGATTACAAGCTAACAAATAGAGTAGGCTGGTCCATAGTTCAATATTTAGGCAAAAACCAAGACTCTGCTGTTGTTTTGTGTAGCGGTAGAATTTTCCACAAGGTGGCATAATTTGTCAGAAAATCCAAATCAGCCAGCATGGGATGTCAAAATCTGTCCCAGCAAGAATGAGTGCAATATTTTTTTTTTTTTACCAATATAATGCAAAGGTTGCAAGGCAATATTAAACATGAAGAAAAGACGTGTTCACCTTGGTCTGAGTCATGACGAGAGTTAAGACGGAGTGAGATCTGGAGCTCTTGTCATTCATCCCAGTCGCTGCGGTGGCTCGCTGTTTATTTCCCAGCTCCAGCCAAGTCTGATGGGAAATTACACACAGCACATGAAACAACATTTGTCCTCTTCATTTTAGTAAGTAAGAGGGCTTGCTTCAAAAAAATAAAAACATCTCACCTGGATATCCGCATATGAGCTCACCACATTCCTATGAGGAACACAAACAATAACATATAAAAATGTTCAGTCAAATTCTCAACATGGAGATAAAAATAAATAAATTAACCCAGGGGTGGGCAATCCTGGTCCTGCAGGGCCAGTGTGTTTGCAGGTTTTTATTTCTATCAATTGCCCTGACTAATTGAGATAATTGGTTGCAAATGCAAATATAGATTTGTGCCAAGATTCGATCAAAGAAAAATGTTTTATGTAGGGAGACAAGAACAGTCTTTAGTCATTCATGATAATTAACAAGAAATGCACCGACAATGTCAGATTTCATAAATAGTTTGGCTAATTTAGATAATGAACTAATTAAAGGTCAGAAGTTGATGAGAAAACCAGGGATGGATACGGCCCTCATTGCCCACCTCTGATTTAACCCATTAACATTCAAAAATATTCTGATCAAAAATAATTTTCCACATTAAATTACTGAAGATTCAATTGGATTGCATTCCACATTACACAATCTTCTGCAAATTAATTAGATAAAGGTGCTTGTCAATTGTATGAGCTAAATGCAGGGCAAATAGCCGTGCCAAGTGATGGACACTTTACACATCCACCTCATAGGTCACTACAATGTGAAGAATATCTGGTCCATCACCAATCAAGACTGTAGCAAAAAGACTGCACCACAAATGCCGAAGTCATCGATGCAGTTGTCCACGTGTGGCATCACGACAAAGAAATCAAGGCAACCAGCAAAAACCTGCTCAGCTCCATGACAAAACGGGTGGAACAGCTTCTCAAGAACTGTGGACGACACATCTCATACTGAGTGCTGAATGTAGATACTATTAAAGTAATAAAAAGCCTGAAAACCTTTGTTGTTTGGTTTTTCCCACTCCAGCCTGCTTTATCCAATTAATTTGCACAAGACTGTATATATACACATATATTTAAATAAAAATGTTTCAGTAAATCTGGGCTTCGTACAAATCCATAAAGCATGATCCCAAAAGCTCTTACGTGGAAAGATCAGCAACATAGGGCCCATAGACAGGATGTTCCCGGACTCTCAGCTAAAAGTAGAGCTTTCCATTATTATAAATGTAGATTATTGAATAAAAAGCAACATCATGATATGCAGAACTTAACATTGAAAATATAAAAATTTAGCCAAAAACACCCAAAACAGAGCTCAAAACATTGCTTTGGAAATGAGATTAATTACTTGTTTCAGGCCGTTGGAAAAAATCCAGTTTCAACAAAATTGGATCTTACCGGTAATTTCTTTTCACCTTGCTCACCCCTCACAACAAGCAAGTCATGGATTTTCTCGTTGTAAATTTCAAAATAGCTAATTTCTAGGCGACACGTGACCTAAAAAAAAAAAAAAAAACACAATATTTCTGTAAGATAGTCTCCACCATCACTTTATTTACTGTATCACATTAAATCTCTTCATTCACAAAATCCACAAGGGGAAAATCCAGGTTCAGAAATAAAAATCCATCTCAGAATTTTGTTCCATTAAGCACAATTCCACCAACAGTTTGGTGTACTACAGAGCAATATTAGTGGGTAAGCAAGATATGTTGAGCCTAAAGCCAGGGTTTCATTATTTCAAAGGTTAAAGGTTAACCTGTCATGGACACATAATGGCTTCTCTTACTGTGAGTTCAGTGTTTGTGGAGTCAGCTCACGCAAAGTCTGTCTAATTGAACTTGCTTCGTGGTACACCCCTCAGGAGGAGGAGCTATTCAGAATAATCAGCCAAAGGCGTTCATGGATGGAAGGAAAATATGGCAGGATTTTTATGCCCTGACTCTAGGACTTTTCCCCTCAACCAAAATGCAGCACAGCAATTCCGATTGCTCTTATTAGATACTGTTCGGACCCCTTTCCGACACTTACGTGGGGCACTGCATAACTCACCTGATCATTCCGTGACTTGGCCACTCTGGAAAAAAGCTCATTGCAGAATCTTGGTGTTACACCAGCTTCTTCGCCATAGCCCATCATTCTGCATAGAAGGTGACCAAAAGATCTCAAATGAAGTATTCAACAAACATTATCAGCGCGACAGTGCACAGAGGCAAAACGCCACTGCTCTTAGGGAATATTATACCCCAAGATTGCAATTTATTCTATTTTACTTCCGCTAATAATATCCAGCAGTGCCCCACATTTCACAGTTTTCTGAAAAAATAAGAGCTTAGCAAAGACCAACACGTGATGAGCAATAAATATTAGCAAAACTCCTATTTTCACAGCAAACACCAAAACCAGATGCAAAAATTTTGCGACTTACGTGTATGATTTTCCAGACCCAGTCTGTCCATACGCAAATAGGCAAGTATTAAATCCTTCAAAGGCTCTTTCAAGGAGAGGTCTTGCTAACTTTTCATACACCGTATACTGGCTGGCAAAATGTGGGTCTGTTTTGTCAATGGAACAAAATGAAAAATCAAAGGCGAATGTAAAGCTCTGCTTGGAGTCTGGGTGTTGGACAGTGGTCTCTTGGTTATCCATGAAGACGACTCTCTGGCCATTCTCGGTCTTCTCTCTGGTAAATTTAAAGACAAAATTGACACGACGAAATAAACTAGATGTGAAACCTTTTCATTGTAACATAGACAAGTGCATTAGTATGAAAGGCCGAATGATAAAGAAAATTAACCTTTGATTTGCAATATATTATTGTGATACCAAACTTGAGAAATTACATGATATTAAAGTGGTTAATTAACAGTAGGAGTGCGGGCTGTGAAGTTTGCCTTGCCTGTTGTTGAACGGTCGTACTCGTACCGCCACGGTTACAGCACTGTTTTCCATCTTCAGGGAACCCGGCTTCAAAACTCGACTCTCCCGGTCAAGAAGTTCGGCGGAAAAGGTCGTTCCGCTTGAGGTTATACACCTTGAGTCGCTTTCATCCCGATTCTGTCCTGTACTCGTCAGCGTGGGGGCCTTCGTCACCTGTAAACTACGGGTCACAGTTTTAGCCGCACTTCCGACAGACACATCTTTGGATGTCAGCACTTGTCTGGTGGGTCTGTGGAGACTTTCCAGCCCATTGTTTGTCCGCTGGTCCAAACTTGCGGATTTTGCCTTCGTGGCTTGAGGAATTTCTTTCCTTGCCAGTCTCTCGAAGACATCCTTCTTAGTGCTGATTTTCGTGAAGGGCGTCCTTCTTGTTGGAGTTGAGAACACTTTAGCGGGGTCATCTACTTTCGTGGAATCAGGCTTGAGTTCATGTGCAGTTTTCAGCGGAGTCTTTGGAGGCGGTTTGTTCTGCGCGTTAATAAGATGTATTCTCTCGAGTGTCACGGATTTAGACCAGGCATCTCTCATGCTGTATGATTTCATGACACTTGGTGCTCTTGGTGTTCTGCAGTTTGGCTCCGATAGGATTTTTGATTGACGCAAATTTTGCCCATTTTGTCCCCCTCGATTTTCTACACTTCGACTGGCTTCTGAGCTCGATTTGTCCCTAAAACCAGTTCGTGTTCTACGCTGTAACGTCAGTCGTTTTTCGTGTGTTTCAACGTTATTTTCAGCAGGTTCAATAAGAGTTATTTCGCTCCTTTGACTTCGAGCACCCTTGCTGCTCGTTTTCCTCCTCTGCAGTGCCAGTCTTTCATGAGAACATGTGTCACTGCTCTGCCCACACGCACTCGCCGCGGAGACGATGTAAGTTTTGTTTATCTCTTTGCTCTTGTCGATTGATGTTGGCGATTCACCGCATTCAAGAACGTTGTCACTCATCATGATCGCCGTACAGCGCGATAAGTTCACTGAGCAGGCGACAAATTTACTGTCACTCAACAGTTAGCTATACTAGCTAGCGAGCGACCGAACTTGCTGTAATATTAGCTGGCTTGACATTCCCGTGAACTTAGAAGCATTTATGTTGGCTAAATTTGTTGCCAACTTTGGCAGCGATTCACAAGTTTAAAAAGTTAATCGACTCGTTACAGACAAAAATGTGCATTTCAATAATAAAATTATTTCGTTAAAACCGTATCTCGACAAAGTTAAACAAGTTGTAAACAAGTTTTAAAACGACTACTTAAAACAATTCAAGAGTAAATGAGTTCGCAGGCCAAGTTAAGTTAGCTGGCCAGAAACTTCCATGTCCGCGGCGAGATTTCAGTTTCCTTGCTAGTTTGGTAGCTGATCTCAGACAGTCTTACCAGTTGAGCTGGCTCGTGGTCATCAGCGAGCTATGGAAATAGTCAAAATGTAAATATAACTTGGCTAAAATCCTTAGTATAAATGAAACCGAAGTTCTGTCTTCCACCTAGTGTTGTTTGGTTTGCTAAGCTAAAGCTTATAATTGCTATGGTCATTAGCCCACCGCATCACTTACATTCGTTTACAAATCTTACTTCCGCCATCGCGCGGCTTTTGAGTTTCAAACCCTTCCACGCTTTTCAGTTATTGGTTGAGCGTCAATGAATGCGTCACCGGCGAGCCCAGGCAACGCAATAACATACAGGCGACGTTTTTTTTGCCTACAGCTAGATGGCAGCATGTTCAAATACTGCGCTCATACAGGTGCAAGGTAATTTTGAGAAGGCATAACACCTTTCAGCTCGAGTTAAGTTAGTATTCCTCAAGTCCCAAAAAGTATGCCAAGGCAGCTTCAGTTTCAGATTACACTGCCCCAGGTATTTGGGACCAAATATCTGACTTGGTCGCTCTTAAGGGTTTCTATGCATGCAAATCCAGTTTTTCAAACACAAATGGAACAAAAGCCATTTATCAAATCGAGAATACAATCCAGAATACACACCCAAGATCGCTTCAAGGTTTCGATGTTCCAAATTAATGGAAATATTTATTCCCTTACAATAAACAGCTAGTCATCTTAACACATTTACACAAGCTTTTGGAAAAAAACAAAATGTATATACAATTAACACACAACTGCAATATCGGTGCATGTGTGACTACTTCTTGAAATTGCTTCGGTCGTGTTTCCTGATGATGTCCATGAGGTTATTCTTGGTAACGAGGGTGTCCTCCCCTTTCCGGCTCCTCTGCTTCTCCCTCCTTTGCTGTTCGTGGAGGTAAGGAGAGTTCAGCAGCTGGGGAGGGAGCAGGGACCCTGTGGGCTTTACTCTGTTCACCACATCCAGGAATAGACGTTTGTTGTTGTTGTTAATGAATGTGATGGCAGTTCCTCTGTAACCGAGCCTTCCTGCTCGTCCAACCTGAGCACACAATCAGGAAAATGAATCTGCACCTTAATAACTAGAATAGAGTGTCAGATGTACCCGTTTATGCTAGAAGTAGCAAAATACATGCCGTAACGCAAGCTAACCCATCGCATGAGCCACTATGACGTACCTGATGAACATACTCATCCATGCTAGGAGGCATGTCAAAGTTCACAACTAATTTGACGTTGACAAGGTCAAGCCCTCTGCCCAGCACTCCCGTGCTGACCACAACTTCAAAATCCCCTTCAAGCAGACCCTAGATGGAACAAGATGTGTTTGTGAAACACTGATGCCCCCGTACATAACATGCACATGCTAACCATTAAACGCCTATCATGAGTCAATGAAAGGTTAAAGGTGAAAGTCAAAAAGGTCATCACCTCATCAGAAAGGCCTTATCCTAAGGAATACATGTACCAGGTATCAAATGTCTATTAGTAGCTAATGAAAAGTTATGGCCCATGTTAAAGTTTTTGTCACCAAACACCATGCTCCAAGGTCAAGGTCACAAGGTCAAAAGTAATGACCCCATCTGAAATGGCTTCTCACAAGCAATGCATATGCCCAGTATCAAAGTCCTATCATGAGCCGATCAAAAGTTACAGCCATGGCAAAGTGCGAACAGACAGACAGACAGGATAGGTGAAAAACTATATGCCCCCAAAACTTCGTTTACGGGGGCATAAAAATAGGAATAGTCTGTTTCGCACTTAAAATTTACTTCCTATCTATATTAGAGGCACCAAAGCATAACATTTCCATATCAAAAAGTATCCTTGACAGCAAAATCAGAGAAACACAAAGGTGCCTTCAGTGGGCCACATGGTTTACACCATTACTGTGAAAGCACATACTCATAATACAAATGAGGAGAAGAGAAAGAAGCATTCAAATGCTGTGCAAGTTCTCACAAACTCGCCTTTAATATCCTGTTCCGCTCACACTGTGGCTTGTCGGAATGGATGGCCACTGTGTTGACATCCATGACTTTCTGCACCGCCTCACAGAGTAAATCTGCGCCCAGTTTACAGTCCACAAACACCAGGACAGGCGGATGGTACAGCTTCCTGTCCTGTTCAGTAAAGAATCAACAATGTCAAGGGCAGACTGCTCACTACAGAGCTAATTCAACATTATAATAAATAGTATTTTGTATCACTTTACCAATACAAAACACAAATCTTCAATTTGGCAGAGTACGCACTGGGACAATGACACAAGGTATTAGCATATGTACGTGTTCAAAATAGCTTGTTAGCTAATGTAGGAAATTATGAGCAATGCACAGTTTTGCCCTATAGGCAGAATGGTGTATTATTCTCTGCTGTGTCCAGCATCAGATGATATGAGCTGTAAATCTAGCTTCTGGACCAGTGCCACTGAGGCACACCCAACCATTTCCTCTAAGAGGGTGGGCACTGCAGCGCCCATCTAAATATGGACTGCTGTACCTTCTCTGAGCCAGCACAATTCCCCACCATCCACATAGCGACAGCATATTACTATAAACAGAGCATGAGATAACACATCCTCCAGTGCCACTTCATTTAAACAAATAACAACTGCACTAGCATGGGTTTCTAAAGGTCACTTTGAATACTCCATATGCAGATATCTGGCAGTATGTTTGGCAACAGGGTTACTTTGGGCATTAAAAATGTATGAAATTTGTAATGGCCAAGATACAAGTCTCACCTTTTACCTTGTTCTCATTGGAAATATTAAAAAAATAAATAAATAAAAAATTGGATATTTTCAAGATCATGTCACCAAATATACGTACAGTGTTTTCTGGAATGGATTTCCAGGAACTGATATGGATGCAGTGATCTTTAAAACATACTTCCAAGCACGTGTCGTTCAATAAACTGTTATACACTTCAAGCAAAGTAATAGAAAATACTGTAGTATTTACATTTAAAATCTCAAATAGCTTCTTTTTCTTTGAAGGTTCCTCAACCCACAGGACAATCTGCCGAATGTTGGAGCAGGGCTGGTTCTTCTCCCCGATGGTGATTCTGACTGGGTCCTGGGTTAGCCGTGCAGCCAGCTGCTCTGTTCCCAGCGGTATGGTGGCCGACACTAACAGAGTCTGACGCTCCTCTGGAACTTGCTCCAGAATATCAAGCACTTGTTGCTGGAAGCCCATCTTTAACATGGTGTCAGCCTGAAGAAAACAAGGCAGCAGCGCGTGACAGATGGATCACTGAAACTCTACACAGCACTTTTCTCACCCAAAACCGGCAATGCAGAGTGCTTTTCATCGATGAGGTGGAAATGCCAAAACTATCACCAGTTTGTAGAACCTACCAGGTTTACTTCATTGACCAATATGTACATTCACTGCACATCAGCAGAGGAAGATTTCTAGCCAATTAAATCAGGGAACTATTTGGTGGCAGTCATGGTCTGGAATTTACCATGACTCTAAGTATCACAGCATCTTTAATGACAACAGGCAGTCAGGACGTCATCAAAAAATTGTGGCAAAGCCGGTCCGATTGGGCTGATGATGGATGTTGGTGTAGACCTTATGACGCTATATACACATATGAAATATGAAAAGGATCGGTGAAAAACTGAAGACGCTACAGCGCAGACAAGCCAAAAGTTTATGCACACACGCCGGCACAGATGCACGACAGACCAACACTTAAGATCCAGAGCATAGCATAAGCCCCTTGGGCCTTTTGGCCAAGCGGGAAAAAAATTTGAGCATCTTAGCTCGTAGAATAAGGGAGCAAGAGCTGTTTGAAGTTTTGCAGAAAAAGCCCCCTGGTAGCCAAAAGGAGAATCACAGCATGTCCATAATCAGACTGGAGCAAGATCTTGGGCCCATATTCGTGCATATAAAATATGAAAAGGATCCATTGAAAACTAAAGGCACTATTTGCAGTGAAACAAAATCTGTGCATTTTAAGACCTTTGACCTACATAACCTTGAAATTTAGGTCAAATCAAAAACCCATGACATACATGATGAACCCTTGGGAGAACACCTTATTACAGTAAAAATTTGAGCATCTTAGCCCGTAAAATAATGGAGCTAGGAATTTTGTAAGAAATTTTGCAGTAAAAGCCGCCTGGTGGCCAAACCAAGAATGGCACTGCGCCCAAAATCAAACTTGCCTCGATCTTGGGTTCATATACATGCAAATAAAATAGGAAAAGGATCCGTTAAGAACTGAGGGCGCTATGGCGCTGAAACAAAATTGGCACATTTTATGACCTTCGACCTACATTCATGCCCTCATACCCCTACCTATATTTGGGTTTTTTCGAGATATTTTTTGACAAATCAAATTTATTCTTGCACAAATGACACAGCAAGTTGACATAAGGCTTTAAGAATTACGGTAAACAATTTTTCGAGAAATACAATACTTTTTGGTATTTTATTTGACAGATTTACAAAAAATGTCATGTCCAGAATTATTCATACCGTTTTCTCAGTAATTGATGGCAAAGCCTTTATTCACGATTACAGCCTCCAAGCACTTCCTGTGGTTGATCACAAGGTTTCTATACGTTTCAACGAGGATTTTGGCCCACTCCTCTTTGGCAAACTTCTCCAGATCCTTAAGGTTTGAGGATTTCTTTGCCATGACCTTGGTCTTCAGTTCCCTCCACAGATTCTCAATAGGATTGAGGTCGGAGCTCTGGCTTGGCCACTCCAAAACATTCACTTTGTTCTCCACTAACCATTTCTAGATAGATTTGACTATGTATTTAGGATCATTATCCTGTTGGAAGATCCATTCCTGCCCAATATCAGGTTTTTCGGCGGATTGCTTGATATTTTCACTGAGGATGTGGATATACTGGTCCTGCTTCATAATGCCATTCACTTCAACAAGGTTTCCGGGCCCATTCGCTGAAAAGCAACCCCAGAGCATTATACTCCAGCCACCGTGTTTGACCGTTGGGACTGTGTTTTTCAGGTTGAACACTTCACCTCAATCCTATTGAGAATCAACGGAGGGAACTGAAGACCAAGGTCATGGCAAGGAAACCCTCCAGGGTCATTCCATATGAAATCACCCAAGCTCCCATCTTGATGGTCTCAGAAATGCTTCATTTGGTAATATTTTGTGGCCTGTGATGAGCAAATTAAATTGCAGGTGGTTTCAAGTTGATATCTCGTTCCGTTCTCATTTTATGGGCCCCCGAAAAAGAGGGCGTGGCCCACGTTTACCCTCTGGTCACAGTTTGTGACCATTTTCGAAGGGTTATAACCAATGAACTAATAAGGATACAAATTTCATTCTTTCAGGATATGTTTATTCTGTTTAATAGTCTGCGACAAACCTTTTAATATAGCGATTAACCCTTTGAGTGCTTTGCAATTAACCCCTAAACATTGAAATTTGGTGCCAAACATGTCGATTTCAAATGAAATATTATGCAAGTATCCTTAGAATGTCCCCTTTGCCATTTACATTGTTGATAGTATACCTGACGGAGTTTCAAATGAAGGTAAAAACATCTTTCTATCTTCATCCAATTTGGAGAAACATTAACCCCTTTTCAGCTAATTACTGAAACGGTGCACTTTTTGACCCTCATTTTGACCATGTGGGCCTGTTTTGATTTTCAAAAAGTTGGCCTCAAATGAAAGCGTATTCAAAGAACTTCAAAATGCAACACAATCAAACTTGGAACAAATACTCCTACTAGGAAAAATAAGACCCCCTTTAAGGGCTAAGATGCTCAACTTACTGTGTCATTTGTGCAAGAATAAATTTGATTTGTCAAAAAATATCTCGAAAAAACCCAAAAATTGGAAGGAGTATGAATAATTTTTAGCATGACTGTATACAACCTTTAAAATGAGCTCAAATCAAAAAGCCATTACATATATGATGAACCCCCAGCAGAACAAGCCGCCTGGTGGGCAAACCAAAGATGCCAGCACGCCCAAAATCGAACTCAGGGTAGATCTTGGGCCCATATACATGCATATAAAATATGAAAAGGATCCGTTGCAAACTGAAAGCTGTATCGCGCTGAAAGGACAATTGTGGACTCAGTAACGCACGCACGGGCGCACAACAGACCACAATTAATGACCCTAAGCACAGCATAAGCCCCTTGGGCCTGTCGGCCAAGCGGGCTAAAAATGGCATCTTAAAGTGCAGTGTCCTCGCTGCATTGGGCAATTGTGGTGTATTTGACCTGAGCGAGAACCACCCCCTACAAACACTTAATCCTGCAGTTAGTTAGTTTGCTCCAGGAGGTTTCCCATGCAAGAACTTACAAATCCCACTTGCTTCAGCCATTCAGCAAGAGCTGGGTAAATGGCAGTAGGGCTACAAGCTGATAATACTGAAGAACAAACAGCTACTGATATTTAGATGTTAAAATAAATCACTCACCTCATCCACAACCACAATCTGCACACCACCCAGCTGTACTGCATTCTGTTTCAGGATCTCAAGGAGTCGTCCAGGAGTGGCTATTATAATCTTCAAAACGACAAACAAATTGTTTTGGAAAACATCCCTTACATTTACAATACAGCTCTAGAAAACAGCTCTGCTTTCCTCCAATGAAACTGACCTACTGGTCAAGAATGAATGAAATAAATTGTTAAGACTAAACAAATCATTTCTCATTTCCTCGGGTGGAAAGAGATGCATTGAATAAGAAATCAGTTGCTTACATTTGCACTCTACATTTTTTAACACAATACAACCAAACATATTTGTGCTGCTTGCCAATAAGCAAGAGTATATTTAAAAATGGAGAACCTTCAGATCAAATCAATGGCACCTGTCCTCCATGATGACATGGATACAAACTATAATTCCTGATTTAAAGATGGAGATGTTCTGGACCCGGGCCGTGCCCGTCACGCACCTTGATGTTCTGTTTGAGGCGGTGAAGCTGAGGAGGCAGGGGCATGCCTCCCACCAGCAGGGCTGTCCTCATGTTGGGCAAGCCGACCATCAGCTCCTTCGCCTGTCTCTCGATCTGAATGGCGAGCTCCCGCGTGGGCGTGAGGACAAGTCCTGTCACACCGCCGGGGTGGGCCCCTGGTTTCTGATGGGAGACAAGGTCAATCAGCACTGTAACCACCAATTACTCTATGTGGCAGTCAAAGAACACTGGTAAAGAAGAGAGCTCCCCTCGCTTTCTGAATGGCCATTTACCAGTGCCTGTCAACAGATAGTCTTCCTACTCCAATACCACACATGGATGTACCATGGCTCAAGTACTGTAATACATTACAGATTATTTACTGCCCAAACTGCATCAAAAACATTTTCCGGACTTTACCAAATTTTCCATAATGGAAATTAAACCTACAGTTGATTGACTTGTTGCACAAAAGCTGAGAACAGTGAACGATTCTGTAATCTATATCACAAGTCCTTCATATTGCACTCAGAGGATCTTCCCAGATGACTTTAACTGCTTGCTGAATGCTTATCCGGCTATGAGGGCTCCATACATTTCAAAGTTCACAGATATTCTTCATTAAGCAAATTCAACCGTAACAGAAGCCTGTTTTCAGCCATACTCTCAGAGAGCAAAAGGTAATATCCTAGTTAATAGCTTAAAATAATGTGTTCGTGGACATTTTTTTTATTTTTTTTTTCCATGTGGAAACATCAAGTGAAGACATTCCCTTTTCAGCATTTAAATAAGTCACCCTGTATTTGCCAGTTATGGAGTCTACAGGAACTCAAATGCCACAGAAATTCAGTGGCATGAATCTGAGCCTTTGTTTCTAAAACTGAAGCTTATGGCAGATGAAAGGCTGTAAATTCTCTGAAGCCAGTTCACTGCATTTGTGATTTTCTTCTTACCTGTAGAGAACGCACAACAACTGGAAGTAGGAAGGCAATGGTTTTCCCCGAGCCTGTGTCTGCACTGGCAATCACATCCCGACCAGCCAATCCAACAGGGATCATTTGCATCTGAACAGGAGTAGGAGCATCATAGCCCGCCTTGTTCAGGTTGGCACTGAGAAGTGAGGGGAAGTTGCAGTGTCCAAACTCTATGATGGGTCTTCCCACTTTTTGACCCTGTGTCACAATTCCCAGCTCCTGCTTCACCATTGTAACCTGGTCCTCCGTTAGACCCAAGATGAAGTCATCATCTTTGTATGAATAGCCTTGATGTTCCTCACCAATGGTACAATTGTCCTCAGTACCTCCCTTAGCGTGAACTTCTCCTCCCTCGGGTTGGTGCTTGACCATCATGGCTAAGTGAGCGGCCTTACATTCCAGGCTGCACACGTCATTATCAGTACTGTCACAAATATATTCTCCATACCGGCCACACATTACACATACGGGCTCCCCAGGTTCTGGCCATCTTTGACTCTTCCTAAGTGACTTAACGGGTTCTTCCTCTTCGCTGTCCTCTGTTTCAGACTCTCTTAAGTCTTCAGATATTCGGTCTGAAAAGGTCTCTGAATCAAGATTTTCGGATACTGGATGGTTCCCGGACTGCCCATCTTTCCCAGGGTCTGAGTGAGTCCAATTCACTTCAAGCGGACCCTGGCTGCTCGATTTGTCTTGGGAGTCTTCACCGGCGTGCTCTGTGCTCACTTTCGACTTTTTTGCAGCCTGGCTAGGATCGTCTGGAGGTCTCTTTACTTTAAGCGCTCTTGGCATAAACATTTTTGTGTGCGTAAACAGATACTTCACGACGCAATAGTTTGAAAGGAAAACCCCAAATGCTGCGTGATTCTCGCAATTTCAGCGATAACGAATGGAGATGATGTTGCCAACGTTTTACTATCGAGCGGCGCAGACAGCAGCAGCGATAAACAAATAAAGTTAATTAGCACGAAATATGGAAAATATTTGGTTCCCGGCAATTGATAAATTGTAATTCAGATCAAATATCGAATTCTGATAAAACACATCGCGCATACCACTTGACTACAGAGCTCCTCGACCTGTGTTTTGAATGCTGTCCCATGGTTATGACGTACTACGAGGTGAGCTCTGGGTAATGAAGTTTGTACCTCCAGTTTTTGGGCACTGGATTCTTACGGCTTATGAGGCACCATCGTTCGCAAAACCCGCATTAAGCTTGAAAATAACGGCGAGAAACGGATACTGCTGCTGCTTAATTGATAAAATAGCCAACCCACTGTAAAATGCAAATTTTGGTAATGGAATTCCCATTGTGTGGCAAAATTTAGTTGAATAAAGGACAACTAGCAAACTTTACTCATTAAACATGTTGTCAATGTATCTATTTTCATAATGTTTGTTATTATAATTGTAATTGCATTAATGTTTTTGAATATAGAATGAACGATCCGAGAAAGATGTTGAGATGAACGTTTCATAGATGTCACAGATGAATATGTTTAGTACGCAACAACAGAATGACAAAAATGCTAACAGAATATATAAAATTAATTTACCAAAAATCAATCGCCTAACTGTCTTACTTTCGTGTCATGCTGCTGACCCACTGTGGCAAAGCGCAAAGCAGACGGTCACGAAAAAAAAAACAGCTCATCAGTGCCTGGGCGGATCGCGCATGCGCAATAAAGTAGCTCCACAAACGAGTCAGTGCGGCAGGAAAACCGCATTGAAAAGAGAACGGAGAATTGTAATGGGAAGACAACGATAAAAGAAAAAAATCTGATGGAAGAACATGTGCAAGTAACAAAGAAAAGTTCAGTCACTTCCGCAAACATATCATAGAAGATGGAAGCGAGGTCTGCCGGACTGCAAAGACGCGCACTTATCCCTCAAATATTAAAATCTCTCAAGCAATCTGAGGTGGGCAATGCCACGGAAAGGATGAAAATTGTGCGGAGGCAAGACTGTAGTTGAATGGGCTTGCTCCCTGGAATGACTGAGCTTTGATAAGAAATGGGAGTTGCAATATAAGATATTGGTAGCCTTATCATGGGCTTGTAAACAGCTTAACGTCTTATAGCGATCGTCTAGAAAACGGAATCCTATATGGTAGCTGGCTAATTTAGATAGCTTTGAACATTTATCTAGGTAGTGTATTAAATTCCACGGGAGAGATGTCATCGGCTGCGATTTACTCGTTAGCAAGCTAAATAGGTTATCCTGTACTGGAATTAACAATTCTACGTTGAAAATGGATGCTGTGGCAGGCGCGAAGGAAATTAAGAAGACCTTCATCGTTCCCGCTATAAAATCCTTTGATCATTATGATTTTACGAAAGCAAAGATCTGTTGTAGCCTGACATGGCTGATAGCCAAAGCCTTTGGGACAGGTAGGTGGCGTCTTTTCTCGTTTTCATTTTACCATTCATAAGACAAAAAGCCGACATATGTAAGCTGTTATTGTTTATTTTCGATCGGCAAGTTATTGTGTTTGCTAGTGGCTCTGGGACGACGAAGACCAATGTTTATTGGAAAAAAAATGGTAAGATTTTATCATATCGTACCACTGCAAGCTTGCTGGTGTAGTTCGACCGGATTCCACCCGTAGATTGCTTATCGATCGATGATGACTTTAATTTACTGAGGAGTTGTATGAATGTAGAATATTATAATGCTCAACTGTGTTGCAAGACACAGCTAATAGAGGGGGTGGTGTATACAGCGAGGAGGGGGGGGGGGTATACTACGAAGCTGGCTTTGTGACTTGGCATGACTTTAAGCTTAAGTAAAACCCCGAGCAGCTCCGTTTACTTTAGTCCATGTTCCAGATTTGAAGAGGTTCCTGGTTTTACTAAGTCAGGCTTAATCACAAAGCCAGCTTCGTAGTGTACCCCTCTGAGGTAACTAGCTAGTGTTGTTTTCCGTTCTATTGGACCATGTTGAAAATAAAAAGGAACAGGTTGTGGAACACCATGAGCAATAAAAGCAATATAAGTGAATGGGCCATATGGTGGAAATTTTACTGTGGCGTTTATATTGTGGCATGGAGGTGGTGACTTGACTTGCTAGGCTAAACTATAAATAAAAACAAATATATCAACAAATTAAGTAGCACATCACAGAATAAGTTCAGAGCAGTGTCACGTCACATGCCTCCTTTGGCTTAGACTCATCATTATGGTCTGTCATGGTCACCTCCAGGGCAATCATTTTTATGGGGTTGTATAATCTTTGAATGAACGAAGAACTGAAAATAAGTTTGAGTTACTGAAACACTTGGTGTGAAAATTAAAAATGGCTTATTATGTTAACTTTATATTACTGCTCAGTTACTTCTGTGCAGCAGTGAAGCAGCTGGTATAATCTTTAATTTATTCTTTCTTTATTGAGGTGAATGTGAAATGTACTTCCGATCTCCGTTTGAGTGTGTAAAGCCCGCTGAGCATGAATATTGAGAGCGTAAAAATGCTCGGTCTCACAACTGTATCAAGGTATTTATTTGCTCTCAAGTCATTATTAACTGGAAAAAGCCCTTGTTATACCTGTAAGATTAGCCATTTTTATGATTAACATATCAGCAGTCGTTTTTTTTTTGTTTTTTTTTTTCCAGTGGAAATGGAATTCTGGACTTTTCTATGATAATTAGGGTTGTGAGAGTGGCATACCTTAAATAAAATTCAAACTTGGAAATGAATGGTAATGTTCCAAGATTATGTTCAATAATGCCGTGGTTAATTACGATAATTTTGTGCATGTGTGTGTGCGTGTGTGTGTGCGCACGTGCACGCTTTGGGAGGGGTCTCTATCAAGTAATTGTTCTAATAGTGAATGGAATAGAATTTGTCGTTTTGGACACTCCGGAGTACTGAAAGATGACTGCTTTGTGTCCCTCTGCGTTGTCTTGAGGACGAAGAGCAACGTCTTATTTGTGTACAGCACACTACAAACCGTAATCTCGTCTGCTTACTCAATGTCTTTTTCAGCCTTGGGGCTTTGAATTGTAGAACAAGAAACGGAATAACCTGATCAAACTAGTAGGTATAAATGATCCTCATGATAAAGATAACCATGCGTGTCTAGACAGAGAATTTGCGAGTTTCTGTTTCTTACCATTACTTTGACAAGTATTACTCTCACAAAGCAATTTGCTGCACTCAAGAAACAAGAATTGTCTGGAAATTTTTGGCTGTGGCTAGTGCCATATTTCCAGGTTGGCTTAGGGTGGCTCGGTGGTGCAGTGGGTAGTACTGCCAGTTCGCTGCAAGGTCGTGGGTTTGAATCCGGCCTGGAGCTTTTCTGTATGGAGTTTGCATGCCCTCCTCGTGTTCGCGTGGGTTTCCTTCGGATACTCCGGTTTCCTCCCACATGCATTTCAGGCTAATTGGAGCCTCAGAATTGCCCATAGGTATGGGTGTGTGAATGGTGTGTCCACTCTGCAATGGGTTGGTGAGCTGTCCGGGGAGGGTTTCAGCCTTTTGCCCTGAGTCAGCTGGGATAGGCTCCAACTCCCCCGCTACCCTAGTGAGGAAGAAACCTAGACTAGACAGTTTGTAACCGTGACCGCATGGATGTATCACCCGAAACCCGCTTCTCCCCTTTTTTGTGCATTATTTGGACAATGCCATTGCAACGACAAATAAAATCGATAGGTGTCATAACTTAAGTATAACACACGTCCATACCAAGTATGAAAGTAATTGGTCTTAAATTACAGACTGTACAGCGTGTCTAGGCACGTGGCGGCGGAGACGACAAGCATGAATCTATAGTAGCTACCCGACTTCGTCCGGAGACTGCAAGAATGGATGGATTGCTATTGGCTTATTAAGTTCACATTGTGCATAATTAGGAAAGGTGGTTCATTGGCGTAAATTATTGGCCTGCACTGTATTCATGGCCGTTATTTTTGATCGGCTCAGTTTTTGAATGTGATATGAGTGCCCACGAATTAGTTTGTTAGAAAGGAACATAACCTGGGAGCTTTATGATGGTAAATGGTGAGCATCTAAAAGGAATAAGATTTCAGCTAAAATGGATCTCCTAAATATGGCCAAGTCTCTGGAGAGAGAAGCACAGCATGGTTTCTAGTTCATGACCAATCCCCGCAATCAGTCAGTGGTTCCAAAGTAAGTAAAAGGGAAAAACGGAACCAGATTTGAATGAGGTTTCTCAAACGAGTCTTAAATGAACCCTGTGTTTTACATTAGTCATATACAGTGTTGCCGTGATACTTCAGGATAGAGATTTATTCCCTCCCGCCCCCCCCCCCTCCTTCCAAAAGGTGGCAAATTCAGAAATTCTATTCCTGAGGCAGCTGATGTACTTGCAGATTAAATTTCTGCCTTGTTTTGCTCTTTGGGACAGAGAGAAATGCTCTTTCTGTCTCATCTGTCGTGATGCGCTGTGTACGGCTGATGATGCCTCATGCCATCTGGGTCTTATTCCTGTCCTCATTATAATGTACCGTTGTTTGTTCCTCAAATTCCCAACATCAGCCGAGGACACATTTATTGCAATGGCTGGTCATTGTGTGTGTATATATATATATATCTGTATGTTTCTTGTACAGGATAGCAGGTTGTTTTCATGTACTTGGAGCATATAAAGAGTGATACTCTCATATATCCAGCTTTCGAACTAGTGTCTCCTTTGAGTCATTTAAAGCCTCATTTGTGTCACTGGGTGCTTTGGTTCTCTCACTGCTTCCAACCCAGTACGTTTGGCTGTGTGAAGTTTCGTTGTTTTGCAATTGGACTCTAACATCCCCCTTAGTTTCCTTTGAGTTTAAACTATAAAAGAGTTGCTCCTTTCGCTGCTGGTACATGAAGGAAAAATATCACCATATCACCGACAGTCTGATGTGTGAGGTGGCTGTGTTGCAGTCACAAATAGATGGATGTCAGGTGGAACAGCTACATGGACTCCAATTTAGTAGGAGTGCTTTGAGCCCAGTCAGGGGGTTTCAGTTGCCAGTGTCCATCCTAGCCTTCTGCTTTCTGGCCACACTGGCCCTCCAGTGATGCACTGCCCTATTGCTGTTCCCCTGTACTGCAGCTGGGAAGACATTTTGATTTTGCTGAGTTCCTTTTAAGGCTGAGTGCAGTTATTTGGTAGAGAGCAAATGCAGGGATGAACCTGAGGCAGCGGCTTTTCCCTGTTGAAGGGAAGATGATGAACTCTGGACTGTGGCTTGTGACAAACTGGAAAGGTTTGGATTTACTGGTTTTAGGCTGAACTTTTCCTCTCTCTCTCTCATTATTGAAAGACTGGGGGTGATTTCCCTGGACTTGAAAGCCTTGCCTCTGGCCAGCAGTGGATTGTACTCTACAGGTCTAATCCAGCATGCTTTGCCAAAGGGAGCTGTATAATTTGATGATATTTTGAGCATTAACTTTGCCCCTCTGATAATAAAAATTTATTTCTTTAAATACTAGTGTGTTCTGGTGGTAAACTGTCTTCTGGTCTGTTTTAAGATGGACTCCATGGTTTCCATTGTAAGCATGTGAGAGAACTGGCTTTTAATTGAAACTAAGCAGATGAACTGCTCAATGGGCTCTATATAGATTTGTTAATAGAATATGATGGTGAATCTGTGTGACCAGTCTTTGCCTTTTGCGGTTATTTGTAATTTTATAGTTTGAGTTTTTTCAGATAAGTAGCTTGGCCAACCAGCTTTGTGTAAGTGAAGTAACATGACATAAACGAGTTTGGGACTGCATTTTAGCTCTGCTTGCCCAGAAGTGGGATTGGCAGGGTGGTCTTATTAAAAAAGTGAAATTGTCCATTTTAGCCCTCTCCAAAAAAGATAAAGAGCTGAAAGTTGGTATGTTAGTAGTATACAATGTCTCAACATATAAACGATGGGTTTCGACAATTTAAAAAAAAAAATGGCAGTTTTGTGACCCTTGACATTCCTTCACCCATCGACACCTATTTGAATGACATGTAATCTTGAAATGGTTTTTCCTCTGTACTCGGTGCATCAGGCTGAAGTGCTATGCCCAGGAAATAAAATGATTGCTAAAGCATTTATAAAGCATGCCTCCTGTAAATGTACTTTTACGAGAACTGTGGGTACTATGGTGAGTCCTGACCTGAGTAAAATGTATGTTTTCTTGAAAAGGGATTTTTTTTCCCAACATTTATGGATAAAAAATCACAAGGCATTTCAAATCAATTGAGGTAAATTAAGAAACAAGTGGTGCCAGGCACAACAAACCTCGCCCCTCACACATACTTGCACCTACTTGTACGAAATTCAGTAGGGATCTATTCTGGGTCAGTGGCAATCCCTATACCGAATTTGGGGTGAATCTGGCCTTTTGTTTTGCTGCTAGAGTGATAACACATAAACACACATACAAACCGAACCAAAAACAATACCCCTTCCCGCACCCTTCGGGTGGGGCTAGGTAATAATGTTTTGCCTAGTATGAGGCAGGGATGTAAAAATAACTTATTTTAGTGGTCTCATAAAAAAAATAATAGCAGGTAACATTTTTCTGTAATTTTGCCATGCTTCCCTCATAACTTTTCACATGGCTTTATGTGGCAAGCTCTTTGTGATATCAACAAATTACTGAAGAAATATGTTTTTTAAAAAGCAAAGGACATATTGTGATCTTGGGGGCGTTATGAGAACTATGAGGACATTTTTGTTCGTGCCCTCCTAATTTTTCCACCCTGGTCATGACGCCTAGCTAAAGTGGATGGAGTCTCTCTGTTTGTCAAAATAAATGTCTGACCTTCGATTCTCTTGATAACTACTCATTCAATCAAATTATCGCTCGGCCTTTATATTGCTCCAAGTGTTGAGATGAGTGTGAAGTTGTTTTGCTTGTCGGCTTTCGAGAAAGTTGCTTGCAACAATACCAGACGCCAAGCTATTGGCCCATTCAGAACAGACACACTTTGAATGGGTTCTGAGTTAGTCAAACAAGTCTCTTTAGGCAGTACTCTCATGAAAATGGTTGTATATTGGTTGATTGTATCATGTATTTGAATAAATTTGTGATGGCCTGAGAAAGATTTATTGAAAATTCCTTCCTATACCATCCCAAAAAGGGCAGATGGTATTATATTCATATCCTTGTAAATTTGTGATGGCCTTGAAGACATGTATAGGAATTCCTTCCCAAAGCCATGTCGTGGGATACTATAGTACATATGTGCGTTGATCTGGGATGAAGCTGATCTTGATATGTTCGTTCTTTCTCTTGTCTCTTTAGACAGCGTCCCAGAGGACTTGAAGGAGCCGTTCTACACTGACCAATATGAGCAGGAACACGTAAAGCCTCCGGTCGTGAACCTGCTGCTGTCGGCGGAGCTGTACTGCCGCGCTGGGAGCCTCATCCTGAAGAGTGACGCAGCAAAACCGCTGCTAGGGCACGATGCCGTCATACAGGCGGTGGCGCAAAAGGGCCTCTACGTCACCGACCAGGAGAGGCTGGTCACAGAGAGGGACCTCTGCAAGAGACCCATTCAAATGGTGAGAAAAGACTCTCTCTCACTCTCTCTCGCTTTCTCTCTATCGCTTTCTTTTTATCTCTCTCTCTCTTTCTCCCTGTCCCCCTCTCTCTCGGGCACTCACATACACATTTATAATCTCACGGAATACATGATAGAGAGTGTCGTTGTGCTCTGTCACGAAAACAAAAGGAGGATTTGCGCGCATGACTTGGTCTCCATTAAATGGTCATTAGTAAATGGTATACCAGTGCTTTTCATGCTGCGGTTGATTGGAAATTCTGCTGTTCTTCTCTTAGTCTGTGTGTCCATTACTGTCAGCTGAGCTTGTTCGTCAAACATCGCTGTAATAAAAATCCCGGTTTCCTTCATGCTGTAAAGGCTGTGTCGCAGTATGGATACATCTTATAAGGCCATTGAATTTTTTGTTCGCCATACATTGAGCTGATATGATTTTCAGCTGAATTGGGGGTCTTTCCCCTCAATACCATCCACTGTTAGCAATGAGCAGGGCACCCATGGCGAAGCAGACACTTTGAACTAAGGGTCATGGACAAAAAGCAATGTAATTATATTATTAATCATCAGATTTTCAATGGAGTTCTACATGGTATACTATAGTTTTATAGTGCATACGTATTATGCATTCTGTCTAATTGGATGACTTTAATTCTCAGTTTGTGGTTCCCTCCATAACGCCTGTCGGCCGCCCCTTATTTTCACATGAGGTTTAAAACGGCACAATCACAGGAAGAGGTGGAGGAAACTTGAAGATGTGCTTGCTTAAATGCAACAGTTGATGGCCAGTAGGTGTGTTTGAGTAATGAACTTTGCTAATCCAAACCAACTGTATCCCTCCTGTTCCCCTCAGCAGGGCAAAGCCAATTGTGCTTTGTTCCCAGGAGGCTGCTGGGCACAGTCAGCTCTGGCACAGCGGGATTAGATTCAATGCTGTGCTGGTCACTCTTGGACTGAAAGCAGCATCTTTAGTGCGTCAACCCAGCAGCCTTCATCTTATCCCTCTGACACTGACAAAATAGTGTTGATGGTGGGTAAAATGTTGGTAACGAGCTACTGAGCTTTTTTGGTCGGTGATTAAAAGCTGTTGTTGGAGAACTTAGGGAGTGGGTGGTGTTTTTATTTTATTCTCCAAGTCGGAGGCAAATTGGCAACAGCATCTGCTGTTGATGATACAGCACTTGTACACTCCGCGTCAGTTCTGAGCATATTTAGAGGAGTTTACATAGTTAAGTTTCTTAATCGCTGGCTCGCTTTGAAAATATTTATCAAGTTAGCAAAGTTACCTGTATACTGGCTATTACCTTATGTCATGACCATTACAGGATGGAGTGATAGCTGTGCATATTGGCTTGTGTGATATGCAGGATCTCTCCACTTGTACATGAAGGAAGTTGTAACTTTGGTCTCCCCCGTTAAAACGGCAAATATTTTCTTCATACCTCCACTCCTCCACTCTTACCTTCTAGGAGGCTTCTTTGCATCAAGTTGATTGGAAATGAACCCACAGTCAGTATATATTAGTTATCCTATTCAAGCCAGTTCAGTCTTGAATGATGACTCCAGATATCCTTGTATTTTCTGCTTGAAGTCTGTTGAAACATATACTCAGCAACAAAAGTTTCTGTGACACCATTTATGTGTATGTTATAAATGACACGCAAAGATCTCAATGCAATCAATATGTTTATTTAACAGGAGAAACACTGACTTTTCAGTGCCAACGTCACTCAAAACGAAAAATGTCATTTTCATGCGTCATGAAGCACTTGTCAGAAGTCTAACCATTTGTGACCTTCACACTTCAATACCGGGTGTGACTTCCTCGTACCATGATGCAAGCAACGCATCTCCGGCGCATGGACCGAATCAGATGTGCCAGAAATTGCTGTGGGATGTCATTCCAAATCTGACGTAGACGTTGTCGCAATTCCTGGAGTGTAGCTGGCGGGTTATCCAACCGCCGCAAACGTCGATCCATCTCGTCCCAAAGATGCTCGATTGGGGACATGTCTGGGGATCTGGCTGGTCATGGCAGGACATTGACATGTTGTTGCATCAGATACTGCTGTACAATCCTTGCAGCGTGTGGTCTGGCGTTATCATGTTGCAGCGTTATTCTGGGACCATGTTGCATCAAAAACGGTACCACCAATGGCCGTAGCACTTCATCGCGATATCTTTGACCTGTCAGATTTCCATCAATAACAAGAAAATCTGTTCTGTTTCTAGCCGTGATCCCTCCCCAAATCATGACACTACCACCTCCAAAACGATCAAATTCCTGAACACAGTTGTTGGCATAACGTTCTCCACGTCGACGGTATACACGTAAACGACCATCACATCGGTAAAGCATGAATCTTGATTCATCAGTGAAGAGTACAAGATCCCACTGACGTTGGATCCACCGTCGATGTTGGTGTGCCCACTGTAGACGCAGTCGTCGGTGTTGTACTGTGAGTATTGGACGTCTTGCTGGCCGACGTGGGACAATGCCAAAATGACGGAGACGGCGACGGATTGTCTGTGCAGACAGTCGCCTCAAACCAGGTATCGTTCTTGCAGTTATGGTTGCAGGTTGGAATCGATTTCGGAGATGGGTTGTTCGAATCCAGTTGTCCTGTCTGGGAGCGGTTACTCGTGGACGGCCGCTGCGAGGACTGTCTCTGACATGTCTTGTCTGCTGATGACGCTGCCATAAGTTCCAAATGGTGTTTCGGTGGACATTCAGGCGATGAGCAACTTCCCTCTGCGAGGTTCCGGATTCAATCATCCCAATGGCCCTCCACCGATCATTTTCAGACAGTCTTGGCATTTAGAGGGTAGAGTTCCTGATCCGAAATGGCTGTGTTTTCGATAAGTGATGCTTCCGTCCTTCATCAGGCACAATGTGAACATTCCAAAAATTCTCCTCTTTTATTGCCATCCATAAGCATGATTTACGCACATTTTCACGTGCAAAGTCATTTTCTCGCATTTTCATGATTTCCATTTCAATGTTGTGTTTACATGTACTGTTTCAGTCTGATATCACCATGTATGACAATTTCATAATTGCGTTATGAAAAATAATTAACAATATTGGTGTCACAGAAACTTTTGTTGCTGAGTATATTAGCAATGTAAAGTTGGAAAAAATGAAAGCAATTTGTTGTTGACGTTCTCACTTGACTTTTGCCATAAATTTGAATGTTATCTGTGATTCCTACATATCTCGTGATACCATATTTTTACTCCTGCATTGGCGTGTGTTTAATTAAACTCCTTACAAGCTTGGTGCTATTACTTCTTTTTGTGATGGAAGTTGCATCTAGTTAAACTAGGCTTATGCCGTCGGAGGCAACGGCTGGGGATATATCCCCGAACGCCCCCAATTCCCCAATCCTTGAATAGACCTTGAATAGACTTTCATTTGAACTGGTTAATCTTAGGTCAATCGGACAAGTGGTTCTGAAGATATGGCCAAAATGGTAATTTTTCATCACAAAGCGCCACCTGGTGGCAAAATATGGAACCATACAGGTATTATGTCATCATGTGACACGTTGTGAGGTCATGACCTTGCAGTTGCACATAGTTTCATGTCAATTGGACAAATGGTTCCAAAGATATGGCAAAAATGGTGAATTTTATGTGATAAAGTAACATAAAATTTACTTGTGTCAATTTTGAACCAAACGGGTATAATGTCATCGTGGGACACATCCTCAGGTCATGGCCTTTCATTTGCACGAGATTTGAGGTCAACTGGACAAATATTTCCAGAGAAATTATAAAAACAGTGATTTTTCAGTTTTTGGCCCCTGATGGCCAATCTAGAAATTGCAAATTCTCCAAAATCGAATCAGTTCTTCCTCTTTATGATACTTACTTATATGCAAAACATGAAATATTACTGAAGTTATCGAGTTGGTGCGGGGGTGGCAGCGGCGGTTGGACCAACAACATAATATCCCTGAAACGCCGTTCGGTGTTTGGGGATATAATATTGATTCACCTATTGCCAAATTTTCTCAGATCTGGCCTTTAAATTTTCTCCTCAGAGGAATTTTCTTCCTCTGGTTCCAGGTTTGCCATACCCCAACCACAATTTTCTAAAATCATGTAGGGAAACTCTAGATTCTATTTTTGATTTCTTTCATTGTAAGAAAGGCTGTCCCAATGCAAGAGAAGATGTCAGTAAGCCAGAGAATCTCATACTAGTTTTGAGACCATCAGTTATTTTGATTGCATTTCTACATAGATCCTGTAGCAAATTAATGACTGTGAGCATGTTCCTATGTCACTGAACTGAAGCAGCTGTTCTTAAGTCCTCAGTGCCTCTGAACTCGAAATGTCAGGTCCCTTGCTCGTCATCGCTGCTACTTTGACTGCGTGCACTTGAGTTCCACAGATTGCCGAGAGCAGACATTTCATGCTTCAATTCAATCAAATAAAAATGCATGTGGGAACAGGCTCTCTCCAACTTGAGATGGAGAAACTGAAGAATTCCAGTCAAAAGGGATCATGGTACAGAGATCTTTTTATCTGTAAAGACTTGTGGAGCTTTTTCTTGTCTCTTAATTGGTGTCATTATTCAGCTCATAATTGGTTCCTGTTGTGCTTACTCTCATGCGCTGAAGTGTTATGAAATGGCACAGGATGCTGGGATTTGCCGTGCCCTCTTCTCAGAGCTGGGTTTAATCACCCATTACAAGTAGCATCAGTGGGCTGTGAGTTTGATTTAAATACACTGAGAACAGCTTTATTAAGCTTTTCCAAACCATAGAATGATTTTCTCTTTCATTACTAAGAGGCCACATGTATCCCACAGTATTTACAAATATGCTGTTGGGACATTTGAGTCCCAGAAACCCTTGCATTTGGGCCAATTGCGTATTATAGTAAAAAAAAAAAAAGGACAAAAACTCAATGCCATTAAAAACTCATGGTAACGCATGGGTTTTCTGTTGGGGATGTGGAGGCTCATGTAGACTCTGTGGAGTGGTACTTGCACTCATGCCCGAAGTCTCAGACCCCTCATCTCACAACTGGTTTGGGTTTCTGTCCAAAATCTGTCGCATGCATGCTGTAACCAGATGTGGCGGTCTTGAGCTACCGTAGTCACTTGTGGCTGCCCTAAGCAGGGCCCGTCAGTGCCTGTTTTCCGTTCTCGGACAGACGGCCGACTAGTTGTTGACCAGTGAGGGTGCAGATGATGCGCCTCCTCTCGGCAGCTGAGATCTGCCCATAACATGCCAGTGGCTCTTTTTCTCTCTCCTGTGTCACTAGCCGTATCAAAGGGTTAATGCAGATTAAAATATTTAGCTGCAGGCTACAGGTGCTTCCATAGCATTAGCATTTTAACACCCAAAGCAACCTCTAAGGTTGCAGTGTTGTTCCCCGACTTTGGCACTAACATGTGGTGCTGAACCAGAACTTGTGAATATGAGAGGTCTGAGGGAGGGCAGATTTCTAAAACTGTCTATTGTATTATTCTCTGCGGATATGGTTGTCTATCATAAATGCATTAAAATTATCATGTAAAAGCATTGAAATGTATGTTTGCTGAAGTGGCTCACATGTGAAGGATCTACAGTAGTCATTGCTGTCCAGATAAAAGGGGTGGTCATGTGATCAGAAACTGCCATAAACGCCAGCTTTGTGAGGCTCATGATGTACTATTTTGGTTAAGGCTGGTTGAAATGTGGAGTGATTCTATTTTTCTTTTTTTTTTCAGAGCTGTTGTGGTAATTGGCAACCATCCCACAAGTCCGCGTGTCCGTGTTGGAGAGCTTTGAATTGAGGCCGTAGTTCTTTTTTCGCTGTTGCTGTTTTTCAGTATTTGTGCCATCAGTTCAACAAGTCCTGGTGCCCAAAGCTCTGTTTTTTAGATGCATGTTTCAAATTTGCATTCCAGCGAATTGGAATGACCTGTGTAGATGCTTTTGTAATTGTGAATCAGAGGGTTGCTTCAGATATTTTCTCCACCCGTGACAATTAAGATGCCGAACAGGAAAAGTGGGCTTAATCAAGGTGTTGTCAGTGTCTCGTAACGATAATTTGTGCACATCGAGTTCATCAGACATCTTTACAGCTGTGCTCCACTGGCAATCAATGGGACAGCTTTCACGTTAAACACTGATTCATTAAGTTGGAGGGATGAGGATATTATTTCATCTGAGGAGTACAACTGACTTGAGACTTTGTTATTCATAAACAGGGGCATCATACATGGCATAATAATTATTTCCTACATTTTGTACTCTTAAATCTGTATGCAATATTGCCATCTGCAAAGGTATAGCGAAGTAGTTTTATTATACTAGTGTGATGTTCTGACAACAATACTAATATAGTAAAAATATTGTAGTGCCATTATCACATAATATTTCGTGCGCCGTCTCACAGACTTAATTACAAATAAGAGTGTAAAAACTTAATGAAGTATCTAGATATAAATGTATCACGTCAGATTCCTAGCTATTTTAAGTATCATCATTTTGAATGGTTGTTAAAATTTTCCATCAGTAAGGACTTGCCATAGACTTTAATTTTTATTTCAACATGAAAAGGTGGCTAAACATAGGACATGTTAAT
Source organism: Gymnothorax reevesii (assembly GCA_029721435.1). Classification (NCBI taxonomy): domain Eukaryota; kingdom Metazoa; phylum Chordata; class Actinopteri; order Anguilliformes; family Muraenidae; genus Gymnothorax; species Gymnothorax reevesii. Next base: position 115,644,134 of record CM056575.1, read on the forward strand.
TTTAGTTGGCTTACGTGGCAATGAGAAGTCCTATCAATACTTGCGTGACTAATACTAGCTCGCTCCCCTGGTGAGCAGCAATCATGTGAGCAGTGCATGAATCAATAATCTGTATTCCCCCACTGATTTACTCATACTCCTGTTATTACACTTATGGTGCAGTTGCTGGAATATCTGGTGCTGGGTATGACTGATATGTGGGGCAGTCATTTTGCTTGTGCCTGAATACTGCTGGGAATATCCAGGTGCACAAGTGGGTGGAAGGGCTTTTGGAGGGGACCAAGCATGAGGCATATTTTAAATTAACACTTACAGCACTAAATATAGTTGATACTCAATGATGCAAGATATCAAAATCAAAGCTGTTCAAAACCTATCATTTGGCGACTTGTATAAGGGAGCTCTTTTGAACAAGTCATCACATGATAGGTTTTCAACAGCACAGGATAATTAGATTTATATTTAAAAAAAACACATTTCACTGCTCTAAGTGTTACCGAGAATGAGTAAATCTAGGACACCTCTAAAGAAAGTGGATGCCCTGTTTTTGTTACACAAAGGACAATATGTATGGAAACTGTAGTGGTAGGTGTGACTATCCACTAAGGAAATAACTTGATGCTTTCGCCCCGAAAAAGTGAACCCAAATCTTTGATGTTTGCGAATTGTTTTTGTACGATTTGGGCAACACCCTTGTGAATGATGTCACCCTTCTAATTGCATTTATCTTGACAAGCTTTGTGACTAGCACGTGTATATATTTTTTTCTGATATACGCTTACATTTAGAGTGTTGTCATAAAATCACGAAACCATAGTTATAACAGTTGTTTAATTTTCCTAGCTACCTAACTGCCAGGTAATTAAACTTATCAAGCCTTGCTGTCTATAATGCCATGTTGAGTATTCATTGTATGCATGATGGTACAGTTCTTAAATTAAAAGGATGAAGTTGATTAAGTGGTTGCTGTGCTAATTATAACAATTTTTATGCAGAATGTTGTTGCTCTGATGAATGATGGCAGGGGAAGTTCATCATCAAATATTGAACAAGGAGGGGTTTTTAAGGCAAAGAGTGAGCGCACTTGAATCTGGAAACCCATATGCACAGCTGCCTTGATATCCAGGAACTCTCAACCAAGCCTTTTCTGCTTGGGGAGAAAGAAGAACTAAATTTAGTATATCTCGTCAGATGTGCAGGGTTGTTGCTTTTTTGGTGTTGGTGCCTTTGTGATGGATACAGCATTTGAAATGTTGCTTGCTTCCTCATTTGTTAGCACTGTATATGCGAATGACTCGAGACACAACACGTGTAACACGGGCAGTACCAGTACAGCATTGGCTGAGTCAACATCAGTCTCCCTTTGGATCTGTGCTCTGGCCTAAAAAGAATGTGGAGGTGTATCGCTGCATTGCAGTGATTTCCCCACGTACCCATTTTCCCTCTTTTTCTGGGTTTCTTCAGCTTTTGCATCTCAATGAACACACTCCCATCTGTTCCTGCTGCCCACACACACCACACACACACACACACGCACACACTCATGTGCACGTGCACACAAACCAAACATTGTTTATGGTAATTCATGCAAACAGTGGCATCACAGATCATGATAAACTCTGGTAACACACACTAGGAGAGCAGAATCAGTAATGAATTGCTACGTTTCCAAGATTATTTCTCTATTCTGTGACTCATGACTGTCCTCTTACTCTTAATTTAGCTAGTTTGTGCAATGTAACCGAATAGATAATCACATTATATGGCCTCTATATGGTGTTGTTAATGGCTGTGGATCTGCTTTTGGGATACTCTCGTCCAGCAATGTACTGTCGTTTACTGTTAATGACTCTGTTCGCAATGACTAGGAGCATTCCCTCAGTTAGATTGGCGAGACCGCAATGAGGGCTGGTCATTTCTGAGGTAGCACTCAATAAAGCAAGTAAATGTGTTTTGAAATGAGGAAAGTGCTGAGAGGAAGGCATACAGGCCCAATAATGAGTTCTCCTAGCTGCCTGGGAACTCTTCTACACAAATGATGCTGCATGGCTGTGCATTCAAATTACATGATGCCCATCTCGAATGCTGCATCTTTTGCCTCAGCAGTGCTGTGACCTGAATTGGTGTTTAAGGTTTAAAAAGGGATGGTGCCCTGGCTTCCGTGGAGGGTAAAAGATGCTGATGCAGCAGGTTTGTGATTGGTTGCCTGTTTGTGTGCAGGTATAGAATAATGGCAGTGTAGCAGGGGAGAGAGTCTGTGTGTTGAGAACCTGTCTGCACATGCTCAGTTGAACAGCCCCACCCCCTCCACTGTGTGCTGGCTGAAAACCATGGGGAACCAAGGAGTAAAATTTAGCACCTCTCTTTCCTTTGCCTCCTCCCTCTCGCTGCTGCTCTCTCTCGCTCCCTCTATCCCTTTCTTGCTCTCTCACTCCCTCCCTCTCTCCTTCTCTCTCTCCCTCTGTCTGCCCCCCCCCCCCTTCACACCCTCTCCTTTGCTCCCTCTGTTTGAAGGCAGCTTTACTGCTCCACCCTTGTATGAACAGAATAGCGAGTGACTTTAGAACAATCAGAAGCTGAATCCTTGTGATAACATTGAAAAGACTTTGCTTCAGGGGCGATACGCACGTGCGGCTTTGGTAACAAAGGAGGGCGTTCGTGTCAACGATCGCTCTGCGCATCAGTCTGCCTCGCTGATGAAGTAAAGCTCTAAACTATCTCTCTCTGTGAATCTTATTGTAATTCCGGGACACGGCTTCCTCCTGGTAGTAAAGACTGATGAGCTCTCAGCAGTGGGGGATCGGAGTATGGACTCTGTGAGTGGTGCTCTTGAGGGTGATTGTAAAGGGTGCCCGGGCCTGGCATGCTACTGAGTGATGCCAACATTTTCTGCTGTTGAGTCAAAGAGCTGTAGCCTGCACTGTGGAGTGAATACAAATTCTCCTTCTGAGCTGCCAGAGTCCCAACACTCAACATTAGCGCATGACGCGGAAAAGCTAACCGCTGGAGAGTGAATGGCGGTGGCAGGAGAGGAGATCCTTTTTGGGACTGTCTGCTATGACAGGAAGCCAGAAAGGAGCTGCATTCATTTGATGTAATACCAGTAAATAAAACCCTACCCTTTTCTAAGACTAAAAAGAGCTTCTCTATTATACATCCAATATTCTTGTGTATAATGGATTCTTCTTGCGCGGTATAGGCTTTAGGTTGGCAAATAATAAGGGCTTTTATAAGGTTGTGCAGTGTGTGAATTGTTTGACTTGGCAGGCTGTGTAAGCAGGTCACACACACACACACAGCTGTGTGAGGTAATGTGTTGGGCTCTGATTGGCTCTGTTCTGTGTGTATTAAACACACCCTGCTGCTATCAGAGATGGGGCATGTTTGTCACTGTGTGGAGCGGATCTCATAGCCTGTCTGAAAGCTCACTGTACATGTAGCGCTCTGCAGCTGAACCTGCCCACCGTATTCACTCTTGGTTTGAATCATTCCTCTTCATTACTGGGGAGGCTGCCGGCCGTCCCTGCCGCACCACGCACCACACGGCTGTATTTCGTGTATTTTAGTCTCGGCAAGTATGCCAAAGCTGGTTAGGAGACCTCGAGGCTTTGACGGTGGAAGAGTAGGAATATTTTTTTATTGGAAGTCTTGTATGCTTCAATATTTAATGAAGTAGGAAGTGGGTCATTTATTTCAGTTGTGTTTCTTCGTTCTGCATGGCTGACGTAGAGCTTTCCCTCTAAATCTGTCACCAGTATCTCCATGGTGACACTGCTGTCTTTTCCAAGGTATAAAAACAGAACCATATAAGGTAGATTATATTGCTAATGCTAAATTTCAATTACACTGACACGAGGGCATATTTTTAAAAGGGCCTGTAAAGACAGGTTAACGGCATTGGGAAGCTGTATGAGGAGACTTTGAAATCTGCTCTGCTTGGTGCTGTAGACAATCCTCCCATCTTGCTCAAATGACTGCTACCTTGATCTGCTCCTGAAATGTCATGAGCCATATTAAACATTAAATTTAATTATTAATGGGGTTTCTTCCCCATTAGAAATTAATTTAACAAGTTAAATTCACATAATTTTTCTTAAATTTGAAATAATTTTAGCTTGTTTTGAGAAATTTACGTATACATTCAATCAATATGAGATAATCTGATGAATCTGGCTACTTATAGACCCTCTCATTCTAAATTTGAAAAATATATCTTCGATATCAAAATATCACCTTTAATTTTAAAGGGGGAAATTTTGCTTTTTAATGATATTCAATGTATTTTACGGACTAATTTCCCTACACTGAGGTTTAATGTGTATACTCAACTGTAATGAAGGTTTAATTAGGGTCCCGATGGATAATTTCTTGCATTTATTAATAATCATAGCAGTCAATTGTTACGGCCGGCTCATCAGCCGCAACCAGTAAGGGAGATGTAGACAAGGCGGCTCCAAAAGTTAGCAAAAGTTTATTAAATTACACAATAAATACTTAATGGGGTGTGGAAGTAAGTGTCAGTAGTGTATGAAAATGTATGAATGCAATGAAAGATATGAGGTGCATGTTGTAAATGCAAAACAAAAAACAAAGTAAAGCCGGCATGGCTTGAGAAGGGGACCGACGGCAACCACGACCGCTCCAACTACTTCCGCGATTACGAAGATGACCCAGATGGCTGAAGAGGTGGGATTAAGTAACCTGGGAACACTGGCCAGGTGTTCCCAGTTACCTGATGCCAACTCAGCTGCACCTGCAAAACAAAGCACACACACAAGTACCTATGGAAAGACTAAGGCCCCATGGCCGTCACACCCCCCCCCATAAAGTCAGGGCCCTAAAAGGAACCCTGACAAAAACCAATCCACATAATACTACTTCCTTAACTACAAATTCAACCATAAGTACAACTTTTTTTAAAAATCAATCACACCGTGTAACAATACACAAATCTCAGACTCATTCAATGCCAAAGAAATACCTCACCGTTCATGTCTCCCACAACCCCAAGATTCCACTCCCTCCAGCAACTGGATCCTTGAAGCTTTTAAGAAGGGAAACCTAGGAGAATGGGACAAACCCAAGAGGCAAAACTATTGACTTGGGGCACGGGACAAAGCATCCGCCACTACGTTATCCCGCCCCTTAATATGGCGAATATCCAGGGTGTAAGATTGGAGAAACAGAGCCCAACGAACAAGCCTCTGATTTGGACTCTGCAATGAACTAAGAAAAGTCAATGGGTTATGATCAGTAAAGACCACCACAGGCACAGAACTAACATATACACTGAAATGCTGCAAAGCTAAAATTAAGGCAAGAGTTTCTTTCTCGATAACTGAATTCAACTGATGTTTATTGAATTTCTTTGAAAAGAAACATACTGGCTTATCCACTCCCAAATCGTCAGATTGCAACAACACCGCTCCTGCACCAACATAACTAGCATCTACCTCAAGCTTAAACGCCTTATCCCACTGTGGCGCAGCCAAAACAGGAGCATTACAAATTAAGGCTTTAACGTTTTCAAATGCCTTCTGACATTCTGAGGACCACAGATACTTAACATTACCCTTCAACAAGTCTGTAAGAGGAGCGACAACAGTAGAAAAATTTCTACAAAAACACCTATAATACCCCACTAGTCCTAAAAACCGCATAAGCATTTTTTTTGTTGATGGCGGAGCATACTCATCAATAGCTTGCACTTTTGCACGAACCGGACACACTCTACCTTGCCCCACCACACGACCCAAATACGTCACTGTAGCTTTTGCAAACTCGCATTTAGCGAGATTCACAGTCAAACGAGCATGAGCTAAACGGTTAAACAACTGCTGAATACGGTCAAGATGGCTATCCCAGTCATTTGAAAAAATTACTACATCATCTAAATACACTGAGCAACCTTCCAAACCCCCAACAACCAAATTCATCAGGCGTTGAAAAGTCGCCGGTGCATTCCTCAAACCAAAAGCCATCACGGTGTAAGAATATAATCCAGTGGGAGTAGTAAATGCAGCCATTTCTCGTGCTCTGGCTGACAACGGGACCTGCCAATAACCTTTCAACAAGTCGAACTTACTCACAAATTTAGCTGACCCAACTTCAACACAATCCTCCATCCGAGGAAGCGGAAATGAGTCTGCCTTCGTCACATTTACTTTACGAAAATCTGAACAAAATCTAAGTGTGTTATCGGACTTGGGAACAAGCAAACATGGTGATGCCCAACTGGAACAAGATGGCTCAGCAATACCATTATCCAACATATACTTCACCTCAGCATCAAGATACTTGCGTTTCTCTGGATGAACACGATAGAACCTTTGTTTAATAGGTTTACAATCACCAACATCTATATCATGTTCAATCAGGTGCGTGCGAGAAGGTGTATCACCAAATAGACATGGATATCGCTTAATTAAATTCACCAATTGGCCACGCCTAGAAGCATCTAAATGACTCAACAAGCCATCAAGATTCTGTAGAGACTCTGAGTTCTTAAGACGACCACAAATTACAGCTTCATCAGGCACCAACACATCCTCCCCCCCTTGCTCAGTCGCGGCATGAGGGGATACAGACATTGACAAACAAGCTGGATGGAGATCCGCTACCTGCTCTCCTTGATCGGGCTGCACCCGAGAAAAATATGGCTTCAACAAATTCACATGACAAAGCTGGGTAGAAGATCTACGGCAGGGAGTAGCTATAACAATTCTGCTCCGACACCCTCTTCACCACAGAAAACGGACCAGAAAATTTAGCCTGAAATGGAGAGGTAACAATGGGCAACAAAGCAAGCACCTGATCCCCAGGGAGAAAAACACGATTCTCAACCTGGCGATCAAAAAGCCTTTTCATTTTGTCCTGTGCAGATTCCAAATTCCTTTTGGCCACCTCCTGAGCTTTATAAAGGCGATACCGAAAACCATTTACGTAGTCAATGAGGTTTTGTGGTGGTTGTAACTCCATCCAATTATCCCGCAACAGGGCCAAAGGACCACGCACAGTATGACCAAACACAAGGTCGTTCGGACTAAATCCTGTGCTCTCCTGGACTACCTCCCTAGCAGCTAACAACAACCACGGTAAACCATCTTCCCAGTCTCTATTCATTTGTGTGCAATAAGCACGCAACATAGATTTAAGTGTTTGATGAAACCGCTCAAGAGCCCCTTGGCTCTGCGCATGGTAGGCAGATGCCTGATTATGTTTAACATGTAGCTGCTTCAACACTTGCGCAAACAAACGGGACGAAAAATTTGATCCTTGATCCGACTGAATGGCTCTCGGAACACCAAAAATTGAAATAAACTGCGACAACGCACGAACTACAGATTTAGCTGTTATCGTGCGCAAAGGATACGCAGCAGGATATCTTGTGCTCTGACACATAACAGTTAAAAGGTAATTCGCTCCCGATTTAGACGGAGGCAACGGGCCAACACAATCTATAATTAAATATTCAAAAGGCTGACTTATAGCTGGTATAGGAGACAATGGTGCAGGCTTTAAGCTCTGATTTGGTTTGCTGGTGAGTTGACACGTATGGCATGATTTCACATAAGCAGAAATATCCCTTTTAAGCCGTGGCCAAAAAAAATACCTCAAAATACGGTCATACGTCTTCCTGACACCCAAATGACCAGACTCATCATGGGAAATCTGCAACACCATTTTACGAAACCTAGAAGGCACAACAACTTGATAAACAGGTTCACCAACAAATTTTTCCCACTGAGGGACCCACTTCCTCATCAATACATCATTCTGAACAAAATAACAATGAGCGTGACTTTTCACCTCACCAGACAGACAAGCCATCTGCCAAAGATCCTTCAATGACCCGTCAGCTCGCTGCTCCTCCACCAATTCACTGTGGGAGACAGACCAAGGAACATCCGGACATATTATGTCATACTGCATCAAAATGTCATCACTTTCAGTTGAATTTATCTGTTTTAACTGTGCTTGCTTCATTGCGCGCGTCACTGCACATGCCCTGAACACTTCAGGAAACTCTTTTTCATTACTGTCAGGTTCGCCACTAACTAAGGGTGATGACACAACAACGGCAGGAGGTGCAACATCAGCCCACACTCGACTCCCCGCTATACCATTACCCAGGATCATGGTAACACCCTCCACAGGCAAAGCCGGGCGCACGCCGACCGCCACCTCACCCTGAAACAGATCACAGGACAGCATTACTTTGTGCAGAGGTACACGCAAAACATTTAACTCCAGTCCAAGCACAGGGATATAAGAACCCATATAAGAATCCTCTGAAAATGGTAAGGCCGATGCTAAAATGAACGAGTCAAATGCACCAGTGTCACGCAGTATTTTTGCGCAGATTTTTTTATTACTCCCCACCAAAGACAAAACCCTCAGTAATGAAAGGCAAATACGACTGCAGCTCTAAACTACACGCATCTGCTTTTAACTCGGCACCTGAAGACTGCAACAACTGATCAGAACCTGGCGCAGCAAACATAGCCGGTTTGGGATTACCATTAATTCCATTTTGATTAGACTTAGATTTTAAAGCAAAACAATCCCTTTTCCAGTGCCCACGTTTATGACAGTAATTACAAACTTTATCAAAGTCACGCGCAATGCGCTCATGTTTCTGTTCCCGTTCCCACCTAGCTTTTTTCACAAGCCCACTAGAACATGCACCAACAGAACTTTCCCAACTGCCATTACTCCGCACACCAGAATGACCACAATCTACATGCGTCAGCACATCATCGGCCAACGCAGCAGCTTCAGCTGCGGTTTTCACCTTTTGCTCACTAATAAGTTGCAATACGCTCCGGAACCGAATTTTTAAATTGCTCCAAAATCATCAAATCACGTAAAGTATTATAGGAGTCAACCTCCGCAGCAGTACACCAACGATCAAACTGAATGTACAAATCACGAGCAAACTCCAAATGCGACTTGTCACCTCTTTTCCAACTTCTAAACCGCTGGCGATAAGCTTCAGGCACCAGCTCATAAGCCTTAAGAACAGCTGACTTCACCACAAAATAATTTAAACCATCCCTGTCACTTAAAGAAGAAAAGGCCTCTTGAGCCCTGCCCGTCAAGACACATTGTAACATTAATGTGCGGATGGAATCAGGCCACCCCCGTGCTTCAGCCAAACGCTCAAACATTGAAAAAAAAGTTTCAGGATCTCGCTCATTAAATTTGGGAACAAGCCTTAAATCACTCAAATCGTCTGCCCTGGCCGGGACAACGCCCGGAACAGGAGGACCGTCATTGAGAACATCGGCAGTAACTTTACCCTCACTGATCAACAATAATTTGTGTCTCTGCAGCTCCAACTTTGCCTGTTCTGTCTCCTGCCTCACCTTCTCAACCGCAACTTCCCTCTCAGTTTCCAAATTCATCCGCAACAAAAGCAATTCTTTTTGCTGCTCAAATGATAAACCAGGACCCGCCCCTGACGGCGGAGTCGAGCCCCCGGTACACGCGGACCAAGAGACAGCCTCAGCAGTGCCCAACACTCCCATTTTAAACAAATGAACTTTCAAATTCGCTTTTAAAATCTCCTTAACTTTTCTATCACCAATATCAACCTCATAATACTCAGCAATTTTAACCAACTGGTCTCGAGTACACTCATCCAAAAATTCTTCAGCCGGAGCTTTAATAAATGCTTTAACTACATCCGCCATAATTTACAAAAATTCGTAATCGCAGACAAAACACTACGCGTTAGACCCACCCGTGTGAAAAGGCCAATACAGCCTCCAATCGGAGCAAGTCCCCCGCTATCTAACTATCCAACCAGGAATCTACCTAAATAACTCCCCCCTAGTCTTCATGAGGCGTGGCGGCGGGTATTTATGCACTAATAACCCACTGGACCGAGAAAAGCGACCAGATAAACTGGCAACTACCCCGAGACCAGGGATGTGCCCCCGAGCAAAATTTAGGGGAAAAGGGAAAAGGAAGCTCTAACCACCGTACCCCAACACTACAAACGCCCCCCCCGACGAAACCCAAAGGGGAGACGCCGCTGAAACCTACAAGGGGAACCACTCCTACAACAAACACACCGGTAGATCAACACGTACCCCCTCAAATCTCCATGTATATCCAGAATAAAAATCGAAATCTCCCTTACAAACAACGCGTTACAAAGTCATACACAAGCTTACCTCTAAAACATTTTCCAAAGCGCGCAACAAATATTACCACACGGGGTTAAATTACAGCGGATAACCAAAGGAAATCCCTGTGACGTCAATTTCGCATGAGAACTCCAATCTCCCCATCAAAGACTTCCAGCGACAAACCGCCAATTAAGCCAGACCAATCAGCTCTCATACAAACCAAGCGCACAACTAAACCAGGTACAACCAATAAAACTTACCCAAAACTCATTTTGCAAAAAGAACAAAAAAAACATACCGAATATCCCTGGCACTTCAAACGGACGAGCCCCCACCTTGTTACGGCCGGCTCATCAGCCGCAACCAGTAAGGGAGATGTAGACAAGGCGGCTCCAAAAGTTAGCAAAAGTTTATTAAATTACACAATAAATACTTAATGGGGTGTGGAAGTAAGTGTCAGTAGTGTATGAAAATGTATGAATGCAATGAAAGATATGAGGTGCATGTTGTAAATGCAAAACAAAAAACAAAGTAAAGCCGGCATGGCTTGAGAAGGGGACCGACGGCAACCACGACCGCTCCAACTACTTCCGCGATTACGAAGATGACCCAGATGGCTGAAGAGGTGGGATTAAGTAACCTGGGAACACTGGCCAGGTGTTCCCAGTTACCTGATGCCAACTCAGCTGCACCTGCAAAACAAAGCACACACACAAGTACCTATGGAAAGACTAAGGCCCCATGGCCGTCACACAATAAACACAGAAAAGAAGTGTGTTGTACAAACCCTTTATACAATGTGCTGGTAGCCTGTAGAGGGCTGAGGTTTGGAGCTGACGTGTTTTTGCCTGAGTCTCAGCCTGATGTATAATTCACTCTGTAGCCCAGTAAAGTGAAGCATAAACATTGACCTCCCTCTTCAGTGGGCCCAGGCTCTCCTGCATGTGTGGGATTTCTTTATCTTATTTATTATTTATTCTTTATTTATTCTTCACAAGATAAAAGTACATATCTTATGTTAAAGTATTGTTTAAAAAAAACAAAATGACAATAAAATTTGGTGATTTAAAAACATGCAACTAATTTACTAAATCATACTTGAAAATGAATCCATTCCCAAAAGTATTCATAAAACACTCCGTCCTAATTTTGGATGCGAGGATCGACTCTTATGAGGTCCATACAGGTGGTCCTTCTTAGATGGTACATAGGAATGGAGCGGATGGCTATCTACAGATATAGCTTTTTGAAAAATGTGACTGTCTTGCTTAATTTATATATTCTGAATAAAAATTGGATAACAAATGAAACAACGCTTATGGCATCTATCTAAAAAAATTTGCATGATGTTAAGATCTGATACAGACGACCCATAAATTGATAGTGCATATCTAAAATTAGGTGAAACAAGAGAAATAAACAAATGTTCAATTTCTACTTGAGTATATTGCTCCTTTCTCAGAATCCTTAAAATATGCAAACACTTGTTTGTTTTCACGACTTGAGTCTGGCATTACGGTGCTCCCTCCCAGTTGGGGGTGGTAACTCACGTTAGCTAACATTGTAGTGTATAAACCATGATCAGAGCGGTCACTTAACATTCAAAACTTTAATAACGATATAATGTCGTAAAAATGATTCCTCACCTGTGAAAAGTTATTCCGAGTTCTCTTGTTTTATTGTTCCGATCGTTTGTACATCCATATGCTGCACAAAAGTCTGGCATCGGGTCTGTCTGTAATCTTTCCTACTGGTCACCTATAGGCACGCCACTACTCTGAGGCCCCCGACACAAGATGGCGGTCCATTGCCGTATCGCTCCAAGGAACAGGGGTGCTTGAGGTGGCATTTAAGTATATATATCGGACGAGGACCAGAGGATAGCCGGGCCCCTAAATCATATTCTGGCTTTATCCTTTATTCTAGTCTACTTGGGACCATAACTTACAAAAATGAACATCACGATGTATCGAAGGAGACTTGAAGCTAGCGATTGATATCATAAAATGATGTGGAAAATCATTATTGAAATGATAGATCAGGTGGCAAAGTAGAGTCATTTTCTCATAGACTTCAATAGCATTGAACTTCTCTCTGCAACCACCGATGTCGCCATCTGCTGGCCATAAAATACAATGCAAATTTTTGAGATTTCCGCATCGGCCTCACTTTTCAGACCCGGGTGCTGCGTCCATCTTTTTATACAGTCTATGGTGGTTCGCTTGTTGACTGACATTCAGTTACATACATTGTTGTAAGAAAAAATGTGCTTTTGACGGGCATGCTGAAAGCTGTGGCACCAATTAATAATAAAAGGACACGGCAGTGACTGCTTAAGTTTAGCTGATAAAATATAGTGGTTGACAGAATATGGTGGTTGACAGGCTTTTGTTATAAATTCAGCAGTCTGTCAATAAATCAGCTTCTTTTCCTCTGCTGCATTCACACAATATGAACTTTTACTTGGCATTTTGGATAATAACTATAATCAACCATGTATTAACCCTGAGTGCATTAAATGCAGCTATTGTAGCTCAATGATGTAAGATATCAAAATCAAAGCTGTTGAAAGCCTATCATGTGGTGACTCTTTATAAAGCTCTTGAGCTCTTTTAATCAAGTTTCCACATGAGGGGTTTCAAACAGCACAAGATGATTAAATTTATATTTTGAAAAAATTAATTAATTGATAAAATAAAAATTAAAATTAATTTCAGCACTCTAAGGGTTAAATCGATTGTATAAAATAAATGAGATCTTTAGTATTTGAAAGAAAAACTGATACCATTTATGACTTATTAATACTTCATTACAGATTGTAATGTACATCATGTCAGCTACTAATACAGAACATGCTGTGATATTCAGAGGTATGAATAGATCAGACTGGGTATTATGTTTGTTTTTTAAAACAACATTTTAGGTGTTGTTTACTCTCACATTATTCCTTTTCATTCCGTACACTGATAATGCACTGTAGTAAACTGACTCTGATTAGAATAGAATGGCAATAAAATGCACTATAATAGCTACAGAATTGAATTGTAGCATGTGTAGCACTAATTAAACAGAATCTTTCAAATGCTGAGGCTAGCTCCTAAGGTGAACGCTTCAGGGTTCCTGAGTGTTCGGCAATGTTCTGAGAGAGGCAGCGGTGGGCGTAGCCCTCCTCCCCTCCCCACCCGCGAGAGCCGCATGCGCAACCCCCCCCCCCCCACCCCCCCGCGCCTCAGCTCCATTGCCATGGCAACCTCTTGCAGGGGCGAGAGGGAGGTCTGCCGAGTTTTCAGGGAAGATTTCTGAATTGCTGAACGCAGGCAGACTGAGCTCTCATAATGGATGCCTCAGGTCTGAAAGTGGACGTGCATTTCTGTCATCGTTTAATGGGCAGTGACTCACCACCATTATTAAGATTAGCGTTCAAAGATTATTCTGGCACTGCGCTGTTCAAAATTGTATTTTCATAAAGGCTATTCTTCTCTCTCTGTCAGTTCTTTTTCCATGAAACAGGACATAGTAATTCAGCATTGTGTTATCTGAGGTGTGTTTATTCGCGCGGATAAGCTGTAATAGCGCATTTTTAATGAGGTTTAGAAAGATACCGCTGCGTTTGTTTCCGGTAAAGCGGGGAACAGTGTTTTTGGCCGGGTGGCTACCGTGATGTAAAGGGACGATTCAGGGTCATGAGGCATTTTAAATGCAGCTCACAGCTCAGCTCCCCCATTTGAACAAACAATGAGACCGTCCTATGCAGAGCTATAACTCACTGTGCCTGTGAGCCGGAGAGTCCTACTGTAGCTCCGCCTTTAACTCCCATGCTACTCTGCTGGGGGCGGAGACAGTGACCGCACCCCTTTTTCCACCCCTCTTTCACCCAGGCAGGGGAACAGAATGTCGAAGGCAGCCTGCTTTGTCTGATTTAGCTTTTTTCAGAATCAGCTTTGAAATGCAATGGAAATGAGTGAATTGCTTCAAAATGCTTCAGTGAAATCGTATTATGTTTCACTGCAGCTCGATCTATTGCTGAAGGATTAGAAAATATGATGCATATTGCAGTGTTAAGTTCTTCTTGCATTGGGTTGCTCAGCTCTTCAAACGAGATGCACAGCAGGGCTGTACATCACTTGTCTGTCGTTTACTTAGGATAATTAAATTGGATTGACTTGCTGCGAGGGTGATTTATGTAATGCACCAATTTAAGTCATCCAAAATAATTCTTGGGAGAACATGGTGGTAGTGTCTATCCCAAAAAACTGCATTTGTTGAGAATGAGATTGCTGTTATTATTTTAATTAACATTTTCAGGGGATCTCTCAATGAATGTCAGCCAGTAAATAACAGAGCACTCTTTTGAATTGATTTGGGTGGTAATGAGAGAGTGCGGTGTTCTTTCATTCATTCATTCATTTACTGATTACTGTGAAGGTGGTATCACAGAATTCATTTGATATGCATCAGTTCATCAGTTAGTAAGTAAATCAATAAGAGGTGAGGCTTTTCCCCCTCTGGTTTTTTCTGTTCAGTGCTGAATAATTTCCTGACTGCATCCTCAGTTCACTGAGGTGGTGCCTAAGACAAGATCAACTGCCAGTCATTAAAGCACTTGACATTTCACTTTTGTCTTGGCTCTGAGGCCAGTGGGGATTTTGTGTGGGGGCTCATGGTCATGATCGATCGTGCGTGTTTGACCTTTGGGACAACACACTGAGCCATCGCACATTGATTTCTGAACACCCACCAATGTTAAAGACTCCCTAGCTTTTCTGTTTTAGTGGTGACTGAGCTGCTGCTAAAGTTATTGCCTTTTCCAAGGAGGCCAGGTTTTACCTTTGGTTGTTTGTTTGTTAACAGCATTGCAGAAAAAAGTTATGTACACATTTTTTTTTTGAATTATCACTAGGTAAATTGATTAATCTTGGCTAATCCTGCATGTGATTTCATTGTGGGGGTGATCTAGGTCAAATTCCAGATCCAGGAATTTCTCAAACCATTCTTCACCGTTGCAGGATTGGATGATTGGAATAATAAATGCCATACATCTGAAAATCCAGGAGATGGTAGCAAAGTTCCAAATACCTTGCATGGACTGTGTGTTCTTGTTTAATATAATATGGTGCTGATTTGTGCTTCCAAAGATGGGGGTAAAACCAAAGTCCTCATCTGCAAGTCTCACTACTTGGCAGCTGTCTTCTTGGCAATGCCCCTGGTCAGTTATTGCAGGCTAACAGGACCAAGCCGCTATCTAAATGAGTGGTGATCGTCTACCTGGGGATCTACCGCCCCTGCTGGTGTTTGTTGCAGGGTCTGGCACATCTGACTCCACTGATCAGCCGCTAGACAGGATTGCTTGTATTTGTTTGAGGTGAGGTTTGACAGAGTTGCTGCAAGAACCTATTGGACAGATCTCCAGAAACGGTTGACCATCGCTCTTGCATTGCTGTAGGATTTCTGTCCCTAAGGATCTTCGCGGCTTTTTAGAAAGAAGTGTTTCCTCTGTTGAATCAGGAGCCTCTGGTGTTTGCTGTGTAATTTGTGAAGTCCTCCGATGTGGTGGCTACAGAGCTGTGTGTACAGTGCGGTGTCTGGACTTGATATTGGATGTTTCTTGAATCAAACAGGGCAGCAGCCACCACTGACTGTTCCGATTTGCCAGGAAATGAAACAATGGGGATTACAGGATGGTATAATTACATGTTTTGAACAGCTTGTTTTAATGTAATAGTAGGTCTGAACCTAATTGGGAAATGGGGAGATCTGTATTTCCCATTTCAGTCAGCGAAGTTCTTGCCTGAGTTTCTGCCACCCATGAGTTCACACGATCATTTGTTCCATCCTCTGGCAGTAGAACTGTGTTTCATTCTCCCTGAAACAATATAATAATGGAGAGGACTTTTACCTACAGAACCTGGATCTTCTACCTCAGGATCTGATCATCTTTTCTAAGATGAGAATGATTGCTGCCTGGTTTCATTTATTTTACTTATTTCATGCAAATAGGCCTCTCATGTCTCAAATTAGTCATAAAGTTTGTGAGGAGTCAGGAAAGCGTGCATATCACACACTTTCTGATGAGTTTTCAGTATGAAGTTTTCATTTGTGTCCTTAGGCAAGAACATAACAGCACACGTCTTTGAAGCCATTTTTCGAGACTAATTGCAACGAAAGCCTTTTGACTGGCATTATTAAAGAGTAGCAGTCCTTGAATTTTTTGACACAGAATGATAGAAATGGGTGGTTTTCATTATAAGGTCATTATTCTCCATCAGAGAGCAACCATCCATCAGAGCAACACATTCTAGTGATGGCTGGTAAAGAAGGGTTTTTGTGTTGTCTTTCTGTCTTTACATCCATTTTTCCAGCCATACACGTCCGTCCGTGCCGGTCTGGTGAATGCGATATCTCCCGAATACATGTAGGGAATTTCTTCAAATTTGACTCTAATGCCCACTTGGATTCAAGGATAACCTGATTATATTTTGTTGGTCAAATGTCAAGGAAGGTCACTGTGGCATCAAGTCAATCTCCTTGTTGTGGATTCTTATGTCAGAACCAGAATGTTCTTGACAGAACACTGTTGCTAATGCTGACATAACTGTCACTCATAAAAAATTTTTGTAACAGTGTTCCAGAACAGAACAGAATTTTTTTAAAAAAGGGCATTCCAAAATCTAATCTTCAAAGGGTTTAGCTCTCCCTAGCCAAACCAATTGCAGTTGCAGTTTAGTGAGCGAGCAATTGCAATGTTATCCCTGCAGGCCAGGAGAAAAATGAGCACAATAATGTATAATTGGTGTCTGGAGGACACCGTGGTAATTCTGTTTGCATTGGGACCTTGGTTGAGATCTTCATTTTCGAACGTGATATTGAAATGCTTGCTTCATATTTCAAAATGTAGTGGACTGCGTGAGTTGATAATGATAACCCTCGATGAATGTGTGACACTCTGTTGCCTCTTTTGTGGATAAATGAATTAGAGCGGATGTCAAGTACGGTCACGCTATGTCATTAACTGCTGGAAGGATAAACATTCCCTTTATGAAAGTTTGGGTCTAGGGCAAGGACATTTCGGTTTATATCGCCGTGCAACAGATGAGACCAGTGCTAAATGTGTTTTTTTTTTTTTTTTGTTGTTTTTTTTTTTGAAACTGTGGTGTCCTTCATAAGATGTTGGGATATTATGTTGACTGTCAGAAGCATTTATCTGTCACCTGCTTTCCTGTTTTTCCATCGTCTGCTGCTGTACTTCTCATACACGGTTCATTGGTTGTTGAGTTCGCAATAAATCAGGTGCCAAAAAAAAATGTTCTACCTTTAGTGTCACTAAATGTCCTTGTTTGGCTGTTTTGTAGTGGTCACAGACAATGAGTTTCTCTTGAGCCTACATTAAGTGTACCTTTGAATAATGTGATGAACTTCAGGCCTTGTTGTAGCTTAATTTAAATATTCACATTTGAAAGTCAGTGGATTGGCTGTGCAAACTTTTGCGATCTGGCAAAAATTATGGATCACCAGTTAGATGTTAATGCAGCTTTTTCATTGCTTAGAAACCAATTGCAGATATGGCACAATACCAACAATTGTTTAAGCCTTACTTTCTAGCTTCATGAAACACACCTCAAACAAATTAGATTAAATTCATTTAATTAATGGCATATTTTTTTCCCCAGATAATGTAGTGGAAAGAAAATATGAATTCTCTCAATGTTGAGGAGAAAATTATGGGATCACCTTTCTAGTCGCCATTTCTAAGAAAAATACCGACACAAATCAGAATATGCAAATTAGTCTGCAGTTAACTTGCAGACCTTAACACGATGTCAGACTTTGGTAATTGAGAGGAAACATGGCACCAACAACAGAGCTGGCAATTGATACAAAGGAAAGGATCGTAAAACTGCTCCAAGAAAGAAATTCAACATGGAATTTGGCAAACGATGTTGCTTGTTTCCAGTCAACTGTCTCTAAAATTTTATGAGAGTAAAAACAAAATGGGATGGTTATAAAAGGAAAACATAAGGGTCGACCACGGAAAACATCAGGACAGAAAACTCAAAGCAATATGCCTAGAAAATTGTTTTGCTCAGCAAAACAAATGAAAAACAAGTGGGCAGAAACAGGAGTCAATGTTTGTTTTAAAAAAACTGTAAGAAATAGCTGAATGAAATGGGATTTACATCAGAAGACTAAACAGAAGAAGGTAACCAACACCTCTTCCAGCAGCAACTTAGTTTTCCCAAATGGTCTCCTATCCACTTACTTACCAAACCCACACCTGCTTAGGTTCAGCCACGCTATGGCTGCCGGCACATACGCTGCCTATCCAAAGATCCAAAAAAAAAAGTTGCCTTTTGGATTCAAATAAGCAAATATATGAGAGCTAATGATTGAATTGTTATTGTAGTGATGAATATTTTCAGCTGGCAATAATTCTTTTAATCCAATGCATGACTTCTCATTATGAAGATAAATAGTTACGTTTTGAAATTTCCGGGATTCATTGGAATTCAACGCCCGCAAATTTAGTTTAAAACCTACGACGTTAGTCGGAGGTTTTAAACGTTAAAATTTTTTTTATTTAAAAAAATTTTTTTTAAATTTTATTTAATTTTTTTTATTTGCTATGAGGTAAAAAAGCTGGATAAACATCCTCTAAGAATAGTGAATCCATCATCTTTGCCGGGGGTTGTATTTATGTCCATCCACTATAGGATCATGCTCAGAATTTGTTTTCCCTCACGGCGGCATCTCTTGCTTGTGGTAACACTTGGAGAATGGAGACGATGCTCCTTAATTTGTATAGAGAGCTCATGGCATAGCACTGTTACAACAGCACAGTGTTCTATAGCTGAGGTCTGAGTGCGTTTTGGGTCTGTTGGTTATAGGCTGGCAGAGACATGCGTATGGCAGCTTTAGCATTACGTTTGTATGTGCAATGAGGGACGTGATTCTGAATTGGCCACTGAGCTGGAAGATAAATGGGGCCATTTTCCATTGCGCTCTGCGCTCTGATGAGGTCGGCCCTGTTAGATGTACTCCGTCTTTCTCCAGTCAGTGTTCCGAATCTTTGCAAATGCATTGGGAGAGGCTAGAGGCTGTTTCACTCTCCTCCGAGGCACCTGCTGTCAGCGACCACTTCTCATCACTCCTCTAGCAGGTTCGCATGGAGACGTGGAAACTTCATTATGGAGGTCAACCTTTTGGGGGGGGGATTTTTGAATGTCTGATTAAGCAGAATATGACTGAGTACAATCATGCTGGTGATGTGAAGAGAGCGATGCATCATTCTTAAGGAGCCCTCAGCTGCAGGCACAACTGGACTACAGTTTTCATTCCTGGACCATGAGGCAGTCTGTGCGCTAGAAAAATGCTCTGTTAGAATGAGCCAGCCAGTAGCCCCTTTTAATATTCTTTTTATCGATAATAATTGAATTACTTGGATTATTGCTCATTCTTTGATCCAGAAGAACTGGAGGCTGTTTATTTTAGGATTTATTCAGTTTTTATTTTGTTGTACTTTAAATAAAGGCTGTCCACACTGAAACTATAAGGCGGAAATATTGTTCCTTACCTCTGATTTTAAGTACTTCATCTTGTAGGGAAGATCTTTTCAGTGTAGAAATCTGTTTGTCTGCAGAACTCCGTTTTCAACACTGCTGTCTGCATGTAAAATCCTAACTGAGGCATGATGGATGAATGAACCCCCTGCAGTGAGAAACTCCCTTGTTCAACAAAAGGTTGTTTTTCTGACTAGTTTATTTCATGTGAATCTAAATTAGCCCAGCTGAATAAATGAACTCTTAAGATTTACATTCATTCTTGAACATAGTGGTCTGTGAATCTCAGTCTGATGAATAATCAATGGACGTATACACTCTGCTATAATTATGCAAACAAACTGAATATTAAATAACTTCAATTTCCGCACCATCCAAGTCATAGGCCTGCCCCCTTCATCCAGCCACAGATTTAACCCAAAAAAGGCTGCTTGGGCTGCAGGGAGGAGAAACTCCTCTCACCCGCTTGACCCATTTTAAGGAGAAATGGTGCTGCACGCTAATTGGCTATCTGTGGAGAGTATCGTGCAGTAAAGTACCCTTTAGTATTAACTGGCTAGCTTTCGCACATGCAGTGCACTCCCTAAGTACTTGAACAAGGACACTTGTCTATTAAAAGGCTGCAGTTGCTTCATCATTCAATTAAAATGGCCTTATGTTGATCTCCAATTTGACCTCCTATTCATAAGCAAATGTACAGGAATACAGACACAAAAATATATCACACTATCCAAAATATATGGATACAGATTTCACTCTACTTCAAATCTGCTCACAGCTGCCAAACTCAGACAGTCGTATTTATGCAGTGCATTAGATTTAGTGTTTCTTATCTAATGTGTAAAAGCTGTGTACTCTTCGCTTAGGTTTGGGAGCGCACTCCCTTCCTCTCATTTTCAAGCTCCCCAACTGTTTTCAGCGCAGCTGTCGCATGGGGCCGCTCACACTGGGAATGTACTGGGGTCAGTCTGCTGCAGGGCCGGAGTGAGAGGAAGAGAGGAGCTGTAGAGCTCGGGAGGCCGGCGCAGTCTCCGGCTGTGAAAACGCGTGAAAGCCGTGTCACGCTTCGTTCGTTCTGTCGTTCCAGAGTGCACACCTGGCCATGATTGACACTCTGATGATGGCCTACACAGTGGAGACGGTCAGCGTGGAGAGGGTGGTGTCCTGCATGCAGCGGTTTCCCTGCTTTGACCCTGACGCTGACGCTCCCTACGACACCGAGGACGCCGCGATGACCTGGATAAACAAGGTTCGGACAATATGAACTAATCATTTAGTATTAGTATTGGAGGATGGCTGCGTTGTGTTTTTTGTTATTGGGGGGCAGAGCAGTAAACGGGCTCCCCTGAGTTAGAGAAGAGCAGGCCCTTCTGAGTCTGTTTCAACAGCAGTCACACTGCTCTCACTCTCTCCCTCTTCTATTTCTCTCCTCTCTTTCACCCCATCTCACGCTCTCTTCCACTCTTTCTCTCCCTCTCCCACCCTCCCCGGCTCTCTCCATCGGTCTCTGTCCCTTTATCTTGCTCTCGCACTGTCCCTCCCTTGTTTGTTTCTCTCTTCCCCTAGTTCTTGCTCGCTCTCTCTCTCTCTCTCATACTATCTCTCTGTTTACTGATGGAGGGTTAGAAGCAGAGCTCCACCTCCTGAAAGAGTCTGGTCTGTGTACATTCCTGTGTAGGGAACACTTGTGTGCTGCTTGCTGCTTTGCCTCAGCCTGGAGACTCACAGCTGTCTCTACTGGACTCAAAGGCAACTGTGGATGTTTTTTCTTTTTTTTAATAAAATCACTTCCGGCAAATGTTATGTATCCAGTCTGTTTTCTGAAAAGTACAAAAGAAATGTCCTTGGGGACACAATAAGCGTTGAAGGAACTCCTCTGGAGAGTGTGTTTTTGTACTTCATTCTTTTTTCACTTTTTTCATCTCTTGGAATTCAGTCAGTAGGATATGGAAATACCAGAGATGTATGTACAATGGCAAAGAAGAGAGTGCTGTGATTCTGGAGGGAAGAATTCATCACTCAGGCTTTGTACAATTGTATGTCAAAGGGAAAACATGAAGATTACTGCTCTAAATCATACATACAGTGTACAGCAGGTCCACTTGACAATAAAGGACATTCAATTTAGAATATAAACGGTGATATCTTTGTGAATGTCAAACTGACACAATGTATTTTTACTTATTGAAATAATACCTTCTGGCTTGAATTGAATGGGTTATGCCAGTAAATAACCTGTGCTTTTCCTGCAAAAGGTAAATGAATATTTGAAAGACATCATCATTCAGGAGCAGAAGATGCGGGAGAGTCAATGTGCTGAACCGCAGGAGGCCCCACGGGTGAGAATGTCCTTGAGCTGTTGAACCTGAAAGTACCAGAGCTTTTTCAAACCAAACTTGGGGTATTGCAGGAAGTTCTAGGGACTGGGCTACAATAAAGATATTGAAACTCTGGAAAAGGTGCAAAGAAGAGCCACCAAATAAATTCCTGGTATAAAAGATTAAACTGATGCTGATAGACATTAGAAACTTTCCCAGCAAACGCCACAAGTCTCTTCCACTTTTAAGGCACGAGCAAAACTGGTGGTTCTTACATGTATCATAAGGTACATGTAGCTAATGTGTAAAAATGAAGCACATCCCAAACCATGCATGGAAAACACATTGATTACATGTAGCATTTCTACCAAGCGAACACTACATGTTTCTTCCACATTTAAGTCATATTAGAAACTGGTGGTTTTTAGCTCAGTTGATCCTATGAACCAAACGGAGCATTTGGCATCACACAACTGCATCGGCGTCTGCGTTAACTTTGATTTTCGTCTGCCAAACCACTGATGGGATCAATGCAAAATTTGGTGGGGAGGTACATATGGATGCACAGATTAAAATTTGTTTGAGGTGTCGAAACCAAGGACTGTTCGAAACTCAACATCGAACGTGACCAACTGTCAGCCATATTTAAAATTTCACTATATCTTTTCAAAGCATTTACAAGCTGCTCAAATGCTGAAACTTACACATACATTTGAGGGCATAAATACATTTTTTTTTTTTTTTTTTTAATTAAAAAGCATAGCTCTTAATTTGCTACATTACTACTCCCTTGAGCAACTCACTGAAGCCCCATAGCCAACTGCTTAACACTTCGGTATATAATGCTGGGTACAATGATCTGGCGTTTTATTCCTTGATATTTTAATGGAGCTGCGTTATGAAAAGAGAACTGAGCCACAAAAAAAGACATGATAAAATATCAAACCATAATGTTAAATTTTGCTTGAAATTTCTTTTTTTCCTGCAAATATCACAAAAGTTGTCTTCATTTGCCCAAGCATGTTGGACCCAAGCATAAAAAAAATCCTAGTTACTTGTGAGCTTGCATAACACTGAAGCCTGAAATAAACCAAGTGAGCATAAGGTACATGTAACTAACGCGCAAAAAACATGAAATAAAGCCAGTTGCAACCAATACGTGTAAAACATGTTGATTACACGTAGCAGTTAAACTTCAATGCGTGCTACGCTGGGGTGAGCAACAGTACTTTTCCCTGACTTTGACATCTCATAATTTACTCCTTAATGATTTGCCTAAATGTTGTCCCCATATGTACTGGGGTGGGCAAAGTTTGAGAAGGAAAAACAGAGTGCCTGAGTTTCAGTTATTAATTTTGAGCCACAGCTCATAGTCCTGGAGTCTGTGCTGAAGATTACATGTGCTGCACTTTCCCGTCGACCGGCCGCTCATCAGGGCGGCCGATGCTAATGTAACCGGTCAGTACAGAGGCGGCTTTGCTCCATACCGTCTGAATGCGGCCCGTTGTGCAGCGCCTGGCCTCTCTGGAAAACAGGAGAGCACCAGCGACAGGGTTGGACTTTTTGTCCCTCGACAACAGAAACCTGCTGCCTCCTGCGCAAGCGACAGCTCAGCCCACAGGGGGCACTGTTTGCTCGGCAGGGGACTCTAGTTCACTCTCAACTGGGCAGTGACACTTCAAACACAAAACGCGCTTTGAGACTTTGGGCTGCCATTTCTTGAGTGCGAAATTTAAAACATTTCCACCGAAGGGAACTAATTTAGTACAGTGTTGTGATGTAATTGTTGGACAATATTTTACAAACTGAATTCAGTACAGTTGTGTTCAGTAGTATTCAAATACATTAGCTGTAGTATGTGGTACCATAGAATCTGGATTAGAATATTTTGCGACATTGGACTGAAAATATTCTACATTATTTATGATGTAGTTATTTTCAGCATTCAGATTCTATTGCTTGTTCCTGAGAGTATTTTTGTCCATCTGTAAACTGCAGTTGCCAGACTACAAGAGGTGTTTTGTTCATTGTGTCCTGAAATGGCACACACTTATGAGGTCATGTCTAGTCACAGGCATTATGTGGCCATGGTACGCATATTAGACTGACTGTAGTTCCTTTTTGAGTTGCCAAAACTTGTGCTGAAACAAACTGACATGAATCATGTCAGAGGACGTGATATAATGAGGGCGTGATTTGTTGAAATGTGAGAAGTAAAGTGTGGAAGTGTGGATTAGAGGGCTTTGCTGCCCTGCACTGCCCAAACTGTGACCAGACTGGAGGAAGGAAGACCAAGGCCATGGGATTTTACAGACAGCCAGGATATTACCATGACGCTGTCTTCCTGGAAGTACAGTTTCCAGATGTGCTAAGCTCTTCTACTCCACAAGAGCTTTCTCTGTGCATGTAGCCTGGCTGCGTGATGTTGCTATCTGGAGAGTAGTACTGTTGGCAGCTTTATCAAGAACCATCAAAGAACAAGTCTTTTGTTTTTCTCTCCTAGACCTACAGAGGATTTTCTCCAATGTTTTGGACTCAGGCCTGTCACTGGATTGCATGATAGCCAGTTCATGCAGTCCTTCTTTTTTCTGGTCTGACTCCAGGAGTGCGTACATAGTGTGTTAGCCTATAACTATCTCGTGGATTGTATTTGCATTCCTGCAACGGTTCAGACTTCTTTATTGTGCTGTGAATACTAAAGCACTCAAGGGTCAAGTAAAACCAGATGCGTTAATTCAGATGTAAACATCAGTCGTATATCATGTCTCGAGTTAAACTGTGTTAGACAGACATGAGCTTTAAGGGGACCTAAAGCATTCAAAGGGCCTGATAATTCAATCAGCTGGGAATAACAGGACTGATGATTCAGCAGATGTCTCTGTTTGTACTCCAACACATTTGAGATAAAAAAACTGCGCTTCACTGAAAGTAAAGCAGTCCTTGAAGGATGGAACGTCAGTGAAGGCTTTCCTTTGAGATCTGTCATGAAAGGATTGCTCATAATTTGCATGCACAGAAAAATAAAGCTCACATGCTCAATTGGCATACTGGCCCAGGGTTTCTCTGCTACTGTGTTATGAGCGGAAAATAGACAATTCGTTTGATTGAGCAGGAATCGGTTCCCATTGTCCTTCATGTGTAAGACGTACTCGCAGTGGGATAAAGGGGGGCAGCTTGATTTTACACCAGCTGCACACCAGTATGTGATGTACTAGAGAGAGGCCTGTGAGCCTATGAGTGACGGTCTTTGCCATGAATGTAATGGTGCTGGTTTTGTTAAAAGAGGTGCATCAGGGTATGCGATGAAAAAGTGAGACATCAGTTTCACTGGGGTCAACACTCACTTCCTTGACAATGGTTCACGCTGATAGCATAGCAACACATTCACTCGCATGCTTAACACACGGCACAAAATACCTAAATATTTGACGATCGAAAATATAGTGAGAAATGCTTCCTGTTCTCTTATAATGAGAATATTCTGGGTTGAAGATCGCTGAAAATAAAGCTTAATTCCATTAGTAGACACGAGGGCCATGGTGATAAACACTGTTCTAGTTCTCTGCTTATGGTTTCGTGTGTTCGGCGTGAACCAGTTGCCCTGGCTATGGCAAGTTGACCTGAAAATTACGTCCCCACTTTTCCAGCGCATATGCATGGGGGCGGTGAGCATTTTAGATGTGTTCCCCTCCCACAGCTGCAGTCTTCATCATTCTCAATTTCTCTCTTTCTTTCTTCCTCTCCTTTTGGGCCACTGAAGTCTCCAACCAAGTGGTATTGGAAACTAGTTCCTGTAAGTTAACCAGCCTTTCTTCCTTCTCCCAAGTCATTCCCTATAGCCCATGCTCCTCCCTGTGTGCCGCCGTAACGCATGTCACACCCGTTTCAGCAGCCCTGTTTAACACTGCCCACCCCTCCATTCATCTCTGCGTATACCCTGATCTGTCCAGCCTCACAATGTGGTTTCAGTGCTGCTCTTTTCTTCAGTAAAAAAATGGCACCTAAACAAGATTTAGACTTGTTAATAATATGCTGACAGTCTAGCGATTGTGAGTAGACCCTTTCAGCGCACCTGTTCATTTTCTCTCATCTTATTCATGCTACTCCTCACCTACCCTGGCGGTATGGATGCGGTCAATTGACTGCATTGACCGTCACACCACACTAATACAATACTACAAGTGTGGTGTTGCCATCAAAAGCTAATACATTATGTTTTCTTGGCACTTTTGTCTCTGTAAGCCTGCAGTGACAGAAGGGCTTTTATTTTAATCTTTTTTGTGACTCATCATCTGTGGATAGTTGCATCATATCTTATCAAAACTTAAACCCCTCACTTGCAGTCATTGTTTAACTCTCAAAACCTCGTAATCTCAAGATCTCTAAAAGGCATGGAGGTTTGGTTCATCAATTCATTTATCTTTCGTCCATTAATTCCTCCATTCATTCATTCATTTATTCATTCACAGCGAATAGCAGAGATTTTGGACCCAACATTGTTGTCCTTTCATGTCTGCTGATGAAAGGGACAGAATGGCTGTGTAAGAAAGAGCCGGGACACACAGGCCGTATTGTGTGGTCCGCACGCTGCCCTGTTCTCTTCTGTGGGATGAGTGAGGCTTGCAGTTCTCTGGAGTACACAAATGAAGAAAAGGCTGATCATTGGCTGCGTGAAATGTATGTGTTGGCCTTCTAACTTGCAGATGAATTGGGAAATAATAGTTCTCTCGATTAAAAGCAGGTCAAAATTTTACCAAGCAAAATTTCTGAATTAACCAGAGAAAAACATTGCTATCAAACCCCGTTTCAGCCTCGTCATAATCAATGTGGCCTCATCTGTCTGTGGAGGAAAACATGAGATTGAATTGTTCAGTAAAATGCATTTTGGTCAAACAATTATATCCTCTTACTCAGATGTCCTGAAACAAATTTTATCAGTTGATTGGAACATTCTCCCATTGATCACATTGCTAAGCACCAGTATTCACTGATGTTTGAGCACTGATAGTGGTGAGTTAATCTCATTATCGGCTGCAGTTAAAGTAAGAGGACAAGACCTTGTGTAGAGCAGTTTAACAGAAGCAAAAGGACTAAGGTTGCAGAGGCCAGGGAAATCATCAGTGGATAGTTGAGGAGCACTTTCTATGCTGTATTCCCCACTCTGCTTGCTGCCGTTACCTCACTTTTCTTTCTTCAAATCCAAACTGCCATCGCTGAGACTCCCTTCAACTGGACTTTTCAGTGTGTAGGTTTGGATACTGTGTATGTTTGTGTTTTGTGTGCGTGTGTGCGCGCGCGTGCTCATGCGTGTATGTACTTGTACAGCACTGTTAGTTTGCGCATGTATACACAGTACTTGTAAATATTAAGCTGGTGACTCAATTTTTCTTTTTGTCTATTTTCTCCAGTAGATATAGATTCTTAAAACAATAAATTGTCTGGAGTCTGGAGTACAAACTTTGGCTTTAATTTCTGTTTATTTGCGTCCGCGTCATGTTGACTTTGTGGGAAATATGCTGTCATGGTCCATATGTATACAAATTGCAATATATGTATGTGTTTATGTCTGCTTATGTGTGCGTGTGTGTTTGTGTGTGTGTATGTATGTAGTGGTGTCTGTTTCCTGTCCGTAAGATTAAGTACACTGTGTGTTCTGGCTCAGGCTCGCTACAGGAAGGAGCAGGCTCTGCCCAGGCAGATCCCGTGGATACCCCCGGTGGATAACCTGCTGAAGGACAGCACTGACGGCAGTGCCCTGACCGCCCTCCTGCACTTCTACTGCCCCGATATCATTAAGCTGGAAGGTAGAGTACAGCCCTCTGCTGGCATGTACAGAAAATGGCCGCCTCCTTCAGGAGGAGTGTTAACGGTCTTATGCTCTCAAAAAGTACAATGTTGCTTTGGTTTAAAGTTGTTATGCCAAGTGATTCCTGGCCTCTTTGTAATATAGCTTATAAAAGCTTTCACTGTTCCAGGATATTAATGCTTCTAGTTGCTTAGAAGTTTTTTAATCCAGTTTCATGGAAATACTTAACACACTGTAACATTTTTACTGCGTGTCTCTCAGAACCCTGTACAACATGTACACTCCTTTCCATTTCTATGCCTCCTCCATATTAAGCAGTAGGCATATAGGGTTACCCTTTTCCATACATACACACGTCCATACAGGGCTCATCATGTTGATGGGGGGTATTGTTAATCTGCTTCCTCTCAAAAACTGCTCAACAGAATTAATTGAACTTATACGAGTGTTTTGTACGGGCACTGAAGGTGTGGATCTCTTAACTTCAAAAATCCAGAAATAAGGTTGCATGATTTTTCAAGTGTTTGAACTCAGGTAAATATTGTGAAGTTTCCCTCTTCCTTTGCTGTGGTCGGGGGGTGTTGTCTGTTCACTTCCTCCTAAAGACTGCTCAGCAGAATTAATTGAACTTGTACATGAGCTTTGCAGGGACCAAAAAGGTGTGCATCTTATGCGTTCCTGAAATTTTTAAAATTTTAACAATTGAAAAATTGTTTGTACTATAGTTTTGTCAGGTTTCCAAGATGCAGGGATATCTGTTTTCCCATGGATGCAATTTTTTTTTTCTGGGGAAAAGGACAACTCTGGGATATTATACTGCATTTTGTTTTGTGCTGTTTAGAAACAATGTGTCAGTGTTCTTGAGATTCTTCCTGCTGAGGCTCACCCAGAATGCATTACTTTACTTTGTTGTCTCATTCTGTTGTGTGGTGTTCTAATAACGGTCCCTCATTCTTAGAGAAGACTGTGGGAAGCATGACTCAGTTCAGGCTACTACAGTCAATGCAAAACATAACTTGTTGAGTGTTAAAGATAAGTAATGGCTTGCTTCCTGTCAGTCCTCAGAATTTGCTGGAATGCCGTATTAGGCTACTGGGGGCTTCAACGTGATTGGCCGTGCCTTGGTGGAGTCAGTTTTAAATACAGTTGCTGTTTGAAGATAAACAGAGTTCCCTTGTACTGTGCGGGCGATTGGAGTAATCTCCTGGGCGGGGTCTGATGACATCATCACTTTGGTTTCCTCCCCGCCCCCCTGCAGATATATGCCTGAAAGAGACTATGTCACTGGCTGATAGCTTATACAACCTCCAGCTGATTCAGGAGTTCTGTCAGGAGAACCTAAACCGCTGCTGCCACTTCACTCTGGAGGACATGCTCTACACCTCCTCCTCCCTGAAGGTAAGCGCCGGCATTTCCTGCTAACGTTTTCACTTCTCGTCCCGGGGGTTGTGGGATGCACGGCGGTCCTTTGCGAACTTGGCCACAACCTGAAGGCTTTTGGAGTGCTGGATAGGAGGCTTCCTGTTAGCACATTAGCATGCTGCTCTTTGCTGATGCCAGTAGGAGTGAGTCATCAACATTTTTATTACTGTCTGCCTGACTGGCCTGAGCTCCTGAGGCCCTGAGTCAGGTCCCAGGCCTTTAACACCTCGTCGATATCCCTGTCTGTTGGTCTTTGCGAGCTTTTAAAATGTTTATTCATTATGGGTATATACATTGGGGCTGCATGTGTGTGTGTTGGCTTGTGTGTGCATGTATGGCGTCAGCTCTTATGTTGTTGTGTGTGGGTGTATGCGCTTCTTGTGTCTGCACTCATTTGTGTGTCCATGGGTCACTGATGGCCCGTGAGTTGGGGAGGCAAGAGCTAGCAAGTAGATGCATGTTCTTCATCTGCGGAGGTAGCTGTAGGAAATTCACTGAGCTTCATGGTGTGAATTCACAGAGTATTCCTCTTTACCTTACCCAGAGACCCCACAACCAGAGGCACGTTTCTTTGCAGGAGATGGTAGCGAGTTCCTGTATTTCAGTGGAAACCTCTCTTTATTTATGAAATGCAGTTCCTGGATGCACTGCCAGAAAGTGCACTGCGGATATTTTTCTTACGCTTGTTTGCTGCTCGTACAGTGAGCGCAGTGGACACTGGCGTCCTGGCCTCTATTGAGATGGAAATGGGATCTGGCTGTGCTGCCCATTCCGTTCCCTGGGTATTTCTCAGCGCAATTCATGAGACGGCTCTTTGTGTCAGCCAGACACTGTTCCCTCCAAGCTCCTTCTGTAAACATAACAACATTTCAATTAGCACTGATGGTCCAGAGCAGTTTATTCCAGCAACAGATCCAGGCAACATGAAGCATAGCCAGAGAGGGTGAGCGGGCCAATAGGAACCATCATTTACCCACTGACTCTCTCTGGCCTATCAGGTCTGGTCTGAACATGAGACAAAATTAAGCTACTTTTTTCAGTAAACCAGCTGACAGGTTTTAAACTTAAAAAACAGCCTTTGCTGTTGGAGATCATTTTGAGCATAAGGGAATGCGCTTATAGTTAACTGCTGTATTCTCCCTCTCAGTGTTGCTTTGTGCTAAATAGGGAAAGCAGACATAGCTGAAAAATGGCTGTTCATTTGGTGTCGTGTTTGTCTGTGGAAACGGGTTTGCACTGGTCTGGAAGTCGGCTCAGTTCATTCATTTTTTTCTAAATTGGGTGCCATTATCACTGCTGAGCTAATTATTTGCTCTGTAAATCTCGCTATGGTCCTAGAAGGGCTGTCATGAAGGTGTGCTTCTCGTAATGACCTCAGATCCCAAATGTGTGCACCTATCTACCTCTTTGGTAAAGCCCTAACAGACATGCGTCAGACTTGGTGCTGGGACCCCCACTGCGCCCCTATTATACGCTCGGCTGCAGGCCTGCAGCTCCGTGGAAATATAAAGCAGGTCTTGCCACGTTAACCTTGACCCAGTTAGCTGCTGATCCCAGTGCACCGCTGCGTCTGGGTGAATTAATGGGCAGTCCCTCTTCAGCAGAGCTCAGACGACCTGCAGATGATGCTCCTGCTGCGACCTGCACATCTCTGCTGTTCACTGACAGCAGCTTTGCTGTGTTTGCTCTGGGTCTCTGATTATAAGGTGATCAAGCAAGTAGCTGTACCCACTATGCTGCGCGTTCTCCCTCTTTCAGCTGCATCCTGGACCCCTGCGATTATTAACCTGTGTCTCAAGGAGTAAAGTCTGGAAACAAATGAAGAGTTTGTTTCCAAAATGCAATATATCCATTTAACTCATTCTGAGTAAATCAGCCGTTTCTATGTTGTTCCCCATTGCATTTTATGAAAAAACACAAACTTTGATCATGAAAGAATACGCCTTATTGTATCAATTTCTAAAAATGGATTTTGGACCAAGTGTAAGAAGCACAGGGCTTTCGCTCTATCGTAGTATCTCCTTTTTTCTCATTTTGGAACTTCTTGCGTTTTGGAAACAAACTCTTTAAAAACTAGGAGGACCTTTTCTCTCTGAACTCAGTCAGCTAGATTCACTAATTGGCTCAGTTCTTCAGCCAGGAGTTGGAACCAACTAGTAAAATTAGTTAAAATTCTTTGATGGAAGAAAAATATGGCAGAATTTTATCTTTCCATCTGCTGAATTTTCTTTCTCTGCCTGTGTTAGTGTCTGAAATGGGACTGTTGCTTGTCTCTCCTGAGTTAGCGGTCCTCACTCGTGGTGTGATCATTCACAGGTATGAAATGGCAGTTGTCATATTCAATATGACATGCAGTTTATTCAGTTTTTTATGGCTTCCATGTGCAAAATCATAAGGCATTATTTTCACTGGTTTGGAACATTTTTGACTTGTTGGGAATATGTCTGATTGGCTGTGAATAACCTATGCTATGATAGCATGTGCATTATTGGTGTGTATTTTAGAAAATTGCCACATGTGGCACTGGAAGAGTAAGATGTCACCGTCCTCAGAATGTCCCTGGGAACGTTTCAGGTTTATGTTAGGGGAGGCTCTGCTCGTCTCTCTCTCTCTGAAGTAGGAATGAGGGGATCATTGTCAGATTCACTATATCTGCCTGTATTTTGTCTGTCTGATTGTCTAGTGAAACGTGATGGCGGAGAATGACTTACTTTTTAAGAAAAATGGTGTATTTTTCAGGTAAAATTGACACTAGTACCATTTTTGCTGTGGCGTGTTTGCATGCTTACTCGGATGAGCGGGGATGACAGGGCAGGTGGGGGGAAGGTGGGGTCCTGGTGTACGGTCTGAACGGTTTTTTATGATTTGACTTTCAAACAACATTTGTATGCATTTAGCAATCCTTTGAATTTTTAATAAAAGTTCATACTTGAATGCTACCATGCTGTTTGTTCAAGGTGCTGCTCTCGATCGCACATTTACAATTATTACTATGATGGCATTAAAATGTTTAAATCTGTTGGAAGCATCTCATTTATAACATGTTTCTGACTTGGCAGGTCCAAGGTTCCTTGTACTTTTCTGAGCTTGTGGGATAGTGATCAGTTAGACCTGTATGTCTGTTTACTGTGATCCGTGACTATGGTCCATGGCTAACGTGCCCCTTAAAGGCTTTTCTGTGGTAACGGTCGCTGCTGAAGAGGTAGAAAGAGGCTCCTTTCATTCCATAACCTTTCATTCCTTTGGAAATACAAATAGCTTGCTCTTGTAAAGAGCACAGTAAAATACTAAATGCTACATTTATTGGGCAAAAACTCAGATTCAAAGTGACATGCAATATGGGAAAGCAAAAGAATAATGCAATAATAATAATAATTAGAGTTTTTAAAACAAGTCACCTCTTGGTGTCAGGAGTCAGTGCATTGTGCTTAGCTAATAAAATGGCAAACTATTATGCATCCTGTAGCCAGCTGGCTACTAGCTCTAACAGCGGGGAAAACGAAACATGCACAAATGTAAATTTGTGGACCTGGGTTTTGTGTGAAAAGGCAGGACCCACGACAATAAGTGTGGTGTGAATAGGTCAATTCACACTCGTCAAATGTCAATTCAGCCCCAGGCTTTTTGTGTGGAAGAGGTGCTGTTAATCTGTCCCTCTGTCTGAACATGTGCTAGAATTTCAGTGTTGAGATTGTGCTTGGGGAATGGCATTTTTGGAATATTTTCTTTGAAAGACTGTTCTTTCAAAGATGATTAATATTATATAACCAGCTCGAGCAGAATGTCATCTTCCCTGACATCCTCACCAAAACATTGACCTGCTTTCATGTACAGTGCCCTCTGGTGGAAAGAAACCACATTAACTGGGACCTCAGCAATTCTGTGCTGGACATGGAGGCCACACTTGTTTCTTTGCTAGCATTTAATGAGAATGTCTTTTTGTTTTGTTCACAGAATAATTACCTTGTGTTCGTGGCAGAGCTCTTCTGGTGGTTTGAAGTGGTGAAGCCTTCCTTTGTGAATCCAAGAGTTTTAGATAATCAAGGTAAGCGATGGGGAAAAGCATGAGCTCCTGTGACCTACATTTGTTTGCAAAGGCTCAGTTTTGCTCTCCAGTTCTGCAGCCTCTGCTGTCTGAATGATGTACTGTTAGAACGATGATGTGCTTTTTGTGTCCCGCTGCAGAACCAGCCCCTTCGCTGAAAAAGATGCCCTCAGTGCCCATTTCCAATGCCACCAAACGAAGCTTTATGGAAAAGCCTCCCAGTCCAGAACGCCCAAGGTTCAGTTCTATGTTTTCTATTTTGTAATTTACTGATTTTTAAAAAAAAAATATTTCTGAAGTGCATTTTCTTTGCATATTCTTTCTTCAATACTTTGCTAGTCTGACACAATAGATTTCATTGCTGAGGTTCCCATTTAGTTTATCTAAACATGAAGTGAATGCATTTTTTTCCCTTGTAATTACCCCATAATATATTTATAATGATGAGAGAAAATTGATATTTCATTTGTGTTGAATGTTCCTGCACGGTATTTTCTCAAGACTTTGTGTGATTGTGGATCTCATCCATGTATCTCTTACGTTTATATCTTTATAGTTTGCCTCTCAGACCGCAGCCTCAGACTTCCTGCACAGGTAAGGGCATCATTCATGAGTATTAGATACTCTGTCTGTCATCCCAGATTTTCCAGTGCTATATGTTTTTTCATCTTTTGTGTCAGTGAAGTTTGACTCAGTGTTTGTTTTGAATCCCAGGTGCAATGAAACGGTCGACCTCATTGTCTTTAATGGACGCTGGTGTGGGGACTTGGCCAAAGGAGCCACGGTCAGTATGGCAGCACAGTGCAGTCAAATCTGAAGACTCTAGTAGTAGTCCATTATATTCACAGGCTAGTTATTTTTTAAGAATATGTTGTCATGCACCATGAAACGTGCAACGCCATGAACCTTTTTGGTGTCATTTTACAGATCTTCAACTCATGGAGTGTCTTTTGACATCCCTCTGGACAAAGCTAACCCTGGCCAGACAGCCGCACCGCACGGCCGAGGAATGACCAGGTCCGTTAGTACAGATGGGCTTGGGTTTGAAATCAACCACTTATCCAGGAACATGAAGAGAAACCTGTCTTTCCAGACGGTGAATGGGCAGACTAGCAGAACTGCCATTGCAGAGGAGGGGTGTCCCGAGAGTCTCGCAAGCATGGATGGTGAAGTATGGCCCGGGGAGTATAACCCTCGGGTCCAGCAGGGTCTCTCAAATGGTCAGTCTCGAGAAGAACACTGCAGCCCCACGGCTACCCCCAGTATTGAAGAGGCCCTGAAAATCATCCATAATACAGATAAGCCCCATGGCAGCCCGCAGGTGGACGGGACCAACAGTGGCTTCTTCCTGCATAGCCAGGGCAGGGAGGAGCCAAGCTCCAGGGCCAGGTCAGATGACGTTGACCTGGACTCCATGTCCGAGTTGAAGGAATTGGGAAGTGCTGACACGACAGAAGTGGACACGGGGATCCACGTGCGGACGGAGGACATCCAGGAGACGTTGGACGAAGATTCATCTCTTCGGGACTGCACTATGAGCATGGAGCTGGAGATGGACCAGGACTATGAGCTGAAGGCCTGCAACCCTCAGGATATGACCAGCCCCTGCCCAAGCTCAGTGAGTGCTCGCTCCCACAGCAGCGCAGCCTCCACCAGCCCAGGGGTCAAGATGACCAGCTTCGCTGAGCAGAAGTTCCGTAAGCTCAACCACAGTGAGGGGAAAAGCAGTGGGAGCAACTCCCAGAAGACCACGCCAGAAAGCTCGGAGCTCAACATCCCGCATATGGTGTCCTGGGCTCCGACACCCGAGGAGAGCCCCGTCCACCCCCAGACACCAAAGGACCCTGCCCAAATGATGGCGTCGGAGATGGCGCAGCTACGGATGAAGCTTGAAGAGAAGCGACGGGCCATTGAGGCCCAGAAGAAGAAGGTAGAGGCGGCCTTCACCCGGCATAGGCAAAAAATGGGCCAGACGGCCTTTCTAACAGTTGTGAAGAAGAAGGGAGAAGGCACGTCACCACTCCGGGAGGAAGCTGCTGGGTCCGAGGATGACAAGGTGCCCTCTGACGCTCAATCGCTCAAGATGGACGACGACAGTAACCGTCGTCCGGAGAAGAGCAAGCTGGATGTTCCGGATGGTGCCGAGTACATCCGACTGAAATCTCCCAGCGATGAGAGTTTTGGAGAGGCTGATCTCCAGGAATACACTAAGTCCATTGAGAAACTCAATGCCTCCCTCAACTTCCTACAGGTAGAGATGCAGAGGTTGGCCCAGCAGCAGGAGGTCATCATGCAAATGAGAGAGCAGCAGTCCTGGGTCATCCCTGCTTCTGAGCCCTCCCCCCAGAAGCAAGTGAGGGATCTCCGCAATGCTGCGCGCTCATCGGGGTCCCCATCGCCTACCGAATCCCCACGCCCATCCCGCCGCTCTCCCACAGGTATCAAGAAGAAGTCTGCCTCCTTCCACTCCAAAACTCCCAGAACTCCCCGGCCCAGTGAGCTGAAAATCAGCCCCTTCAATCGGGTCCTAACTGTTCCGCAGTCTGTGGACAGCCTGCCCCGTCTACGGAGGTTCTCCCCCTGCCAGCCCCTAGCCGCTCCTTTCGCCTGTGTGGGTAGTGACTCCAAGCCTGCCTCTGAGACTGAGTCCACCGAGAAGAGTGAGGTACAGGAACCTGAACCTCAGTCCCAGCCTGGGACCCGGCGAGGCCCTCCTGCATGCAGGGACTCTGTTGAGAACATAGTAGTGGACTTACCGACCTCCCCAGCCAAAGAGACACAGCAGAAGCACCTTAAGGAAGAAAACACTGAGAAGCCGGTCAAGAAGACTAATGTTACAGTGAAGGAGGTGAAGCCTGTGGAATCCACGGTTTCTGAGGTGTTGTCCCAGCCTATTACTGAGACCTTCACAGTCACACCGACCGAACCTCCTAGTGACCTCTTCGGCCACAGCAACAAGAACCTCATAGAAGTGCCTCTGTCAGTGCTGAAGCCCCTGGATGGACAGATGCAATCGGAGAGCGAAGAAGTCGAAAGCGCCAGGGACAACCAAGATGACGACCAGAAAATGTGCTGCGGATTTTTTTTCAAGGTTCGTGCACATTCTGCTCTTCATACTTTTGATATACAGGAAATTAATCTGATTTGTTGCTGGGTATGATTTGCTTATCAATATTCCTGATATTATTTTTATTTTGCTCAATTATGAAGCCAAAAGACAGCATGTAGTTGTTTCCAGAGCTCCATATCCTCATTCCATGTGAGTGCAGCATGTGTGAATTCCAATGGCTCAATGCTGTTTGCTGTTTTTAGAAACACACGGTTTGTAAAGACCTCCACTCGTGCCGTGCATTTTGAGCCAATCAAGACAAGTAATCTGGGATATTGAGGAGCTGCTTGCAATTAAGATTCAGGTCAGGCAAGCATTGCTAATTAAAAACTGATTTGCAACTCTGCAGATGCTGCCATGCAAATTTTCAGAGACCGATTTTGAATTTTGTGAGAGGAAAAAAATTGTTGAGCAGCCTTGTCAACTTCAGCCACAACAGCTGGCTGACTGGGGCGGGGGGGGAGAGAGACTGAATCGTTATTAGAGTTGAATGGATTCGATATGCAGTGAAAGGCTCCGGCTCTGTGTCCTGGGGCCCTGCTGCTCATGGTTGCGCGTGTTCTCCAGGATGACATT
The DNA here is from genome assembly GCA_029721435.1 of Gymnothorax reevesii. Classification (NCBI taxonomy): domain Eukaryota; kingdom Metazoa; phylum Chordata; class Actinopteri; order Anguilliformes; family Muraenidae; genus Gymnothorax; species Gymnothorax reevesii. The sequence continues at coordinate 115,681,100 of CM056575.1, forward strand.
AAGGGTGAGGATGACATGGCGATGAAGCGGGCAGCGCTGCTGGAGAAGAGGCAGAGGAGGGAGAGGGAGACGCAGCAGAGGCGGCAGCAGCTGGAGGCAGAGCTGGAGCAGAAGAAGGAGGAGGCTCGGTGAGTTCCTGCCCCGCCTCCGTACTGCCATCATCTCCTGGGGAACTCTCAGTATTCAAGCACTGCTGTTAGCAGGCTGTAAAGTAACCCTTTCAGGTGCTACTCAACTGTTTGGCAGTGTAAATCAATGCTGTTTGCCTGCTTTTTTTCTCAGTGAAGACATTAATGGGTTTAACATCTGATATTACCTTAGTAGACAGTGGTATTATTCATCATTGGATACATGTAAATTTTGTGGCTTTAAAGAGCTTATGAACAGATGTCTTGTTCCTGCCTTGTCTTCAAAATTGGCTACAAGGTTTTAATCCTTGACTTAAGAAGGGTTTTGGTCTTTTTAAAGAGAATTAAAATCTTACTGCGCACTAAAGTAGAAAATGCAAGCTTATTTTTGAAATTTTATCTTCCCGTCTTGAAATCAGCCGAGCAGTTTCGCCCCATTGGCAATATCTTGACAAAATTGACTAGAATTACGATTGTCGTCTGTCCCTCCTCGTTCCTCTGAAGGCTGAAAGCGGAGGAGGAGCGTCTGAAGAAGGAGGAGGAGAAGGCGCGCAGGGAGTACATCAGGCAGGAGTACCTCCGCAGGAAGCAGCTCAAGCTGATGGAGGACATGGACACTGTCATCAAGCCCCGCTCCGCCAGCGCCAGGAGGAAGCCTCGCCCCAAGTCCATACACAGGGACATTTTGGAGTCCCCTAAGAACCCTGCTAGGGCTGCGGAAGGTAGCCCACTGGCACTGCCTGGCAACGAGTCTGTTCCCTGGCTGCTTGCTAGCTTTGTTCCACCTGCAACCCCCTCTCAACAGCTCTGTCAGCTCTTCCCCGCACTCTGTGTGAATGTGCTGGTGTCCAGCCTTCATACAGTACATACTGTACGCACGCTAATCTCTAACTTCACAGCTACAGTACTAATTTTCCCTCTTTAACCTGGGCTTTTACCAATAAGATGACCCTCTAATGCGCTTTAACTAATACCCTGCTCTTTCTGCCTACTAATGAAATCACTCTCCCATTAATTCCTTTTCGGAAGTTCATCTTCAATGTGATTGTGCTCTGTAGGCTTAAAAGATTTACAATTTGCTCTTCAAGGTTTTAATTGGCTGTCACTGGCTTCCATTGCAAGTGATCTCGCTCATTTGAATTGAAGCTCTGGTGTATATTTGTAATTGTGTTTAATGTTAATTTAAAGTCAAAGTAAATTTCAGTGGAATTAATACCTTTTGGCCCAGTGCTGCATTGAGCTGTAGAACGTTGCACCGGTGTGTACAAAGTGTGGGCTGTGAACAGATTCTTTGTCGTGGATTTAACAGTACGTTTTGCACCAACTTTCTGTTTTGCATCCAGGTTTACGACCTCGTGTTTTTTCAGTCTCCAGCCTATCGCTGGCTTCACTCAACTTAGGCGACAATGACAGTGTGCAATCCGAGAAGAGGACCCCCAGGTGAGATTACAAGTTGCAACCTCCTTCATATAGGTCGACCCTTAATGTTTTGGTAGGATTTATAATTTTTCAGATTGCCTAGTATGTAGTAGCACCATTGAATTATTCTTTTAACTTTCTTGAGTACGTTGTGCCACCTCATATTCATTCTCCCTTTTTGCATACATCTGTAACTAATTAAAAACTTTTCCTTTTTCATTTAAATTGTAGCTGTGTTGAGCCATTCCATAACTGCTTGAAGCATTTAGTGAAAAATATTATCTGAACAGTGGATTTACAAATGCGAAAAGATGTTTTTTGCCATTTTGTAGTCATTTTATGGTTATAGCTAATTTTCTTAGTCGGTGGTGGTTGAAATGCTGGTGTCCCCATGCAGATGATGTTGAATCTTGCTGAGTGTAGATATCCTCACATTGGTAATCTGAAATAAAGACAGGAAATAAGTGTTCAGCGTGAAATTGCGACTGTCTTCCCTCCAGGCCTGACTCTGCAGATGGCTTTTTGTCTCCGTGTCGAGCGGGGAGCCGTAACGGAGAGAAAGATTGGGAAAATGCCTCCACAACATCCTCTGTAGCTTCCAACACTGAGTACACAGGTTTGTATCAGATTTGCCTGCAAGCAGTTGGCTGTGGCTACATTCTATTATAAATGTATCGAATAAATAAGTGTGCTGTAATTTTTTCAACGTAGTTTCACTTGCTGTGCTCCAGATGGTATGACAAAAGTATATCATTTTCCAAATTAGAATAAGCGTGTGATGCGCAAGATGCACTTTTAGCAAAATGTCTGCCATCTGTTTGACCAACTTTTTAGACTTGACAGGTTTCTTAGATGAATTCGGTCATGAAAGCTGAGACAGGTGCATGTTCAAGAGCGCATCTGTCAATGTGCTGGTCAAGTAAGGAGGATGCATTCTGTAGTCCATGTGTTTTTACTTGGGGAGTTGGTCAGTGAGTAAGTTAATTGGATTATTTCTCTGTCTGTTTCCTCACAGGCCCAAAATTGTACAAGGAACCCAGTGCCAAATCCAACAAACACATCATTCAGAATGCCCTGGCCCACTGCTGCCTGGCTGGCAAGGTGAATGAGGCTCAGAAGAACAAGATACTGGAGGTGAGTTTCCTGCTTCTCATTGTGCCTCCAGACAGGTATGGTTGGTCATAACCATTTGGTGGATGTTTCTTGTGGTAGAAACACCAAACACCATCCTTAGTGTTTCCGTACTTATAAACGTTAACTTTTCAATTTGCTCACTTTTTTGTGTCATCGCCGTTGCATTTAAGCATTTGCGTATGAAAATGGATACATTTACATGCACACATTTTCAGTCGGAATGAAATAATTAACTGATGATTCTGAACGAATGGGTTACATAAACACTACATAAAGTAATTGGATAGATGTGCGCAGCTGCACGTCCCATGCTTGCAATTTGTCATAGATCCTCTGACATGCGCATGATCCCACAACCAGAATTCCCGCATTGCCAACATCTGTTAAGATGGACCTGCCACGTGCGATAGGCAAGCTTTTTTTTTTTTTTTTTTTTTTGTGAAAATTTGGCATCTTCAATCCCACCCAAATCTGAAATGTCCAATTGGGGAACTATGTGCAAGGCTTTTCGCATATGCGGCCCCCTATTGCCAACTCAGGAGAGTGAGACAGTTTGCGGCTCTCCTCCGAAGCACGTGCCCGTCACCACCGCTTCTTATACACTCATTGGAAACCTTACAAGTGCAGAACGAGGGCGGAGGATACCCAAACATGAACGAGCTTAGAATCTTCCTAACGAGTGCCCATCTGGCCAAAAGGAGGCGCCTGAAAACTTGTCATTTAGCAGAAACATCGACAACTCCAAAAACCCACTAAAGTCCTATTGCATTCATGTGTCAGTGCTGTGGTGGATTTATCGAGTATGGCTATAAAACTGGAGAGTTGACGATGTACAGATCTCAGTGCATATTTTAATTGGGGGATACCATATTTTATGGACTAAATGTGCCAAAATGAAATAAATAAATTCACCATTAAAAAAATGTATTAAATGTGTCATTAATTAATTAAAATGGATAAATTCACCATTAAATAATACATTTAATATGTCATTAATTAATTAAAGTTGCAATTAAATACATGCATGTGTTATTAAATGTGTAATTAATTAAAATATCAATTAATTTTATGTAAAAAATATATGTCATTATTTCAATATTTAATTATTTAATGGTCCTGTGCTGCAGTGCTTCATGAATTTACTTAATTTGTCAACCTCGCCCACCAAAGTTGGTGGGTGGATCCTAACACCTGATTGGTTACCCTGCACATCAAGTCAAGGCAGAAGGCATTTAAGTCTAACCAAAGGAATAAAATGCTTCGCTTTAAGTTTAGACAGGGCAATGTTGGGCCATGTAAGCGAGGCAAACCAGTAACGTTGCGTGTCATTCGCGCATAATTACACTTTCTGACTCTCCGCGATCAAGCAAATATACCTTGCTCCGTTTCTTTAATCAGAATGACCATAAACCATGATTAGACAGCTTGACAACTAGAAAAACGTATTCACTCAATGCCCAAGCTTTATGCCTCAATAGTGACGGCTCTTCTGAGTATTAATCAAAAAGTTGGACTGAAAGCCCGACATTTATCTTCACTGTGAAACAACGCGGAGTTGTGCATATGACCTAACATTGCATCTGTTCTGAGCATCATTTCGTAAGCCCACTCAGCTTAATTGCCTTGGTTATTTTTTATTTTATTTTTTTTTTTGCCAAATTCCGATATCGGCTGCCTGTTCTTTCTTGCAGCGTAAAAAATGCGTTTTCTTACTTTTTTCTCGAAACATTAAGAGATGGGCAATCATTTTACGAGGCTATAATGACAGTTTGATTAAAAATTCGTCAATTCAGGAAATGACTCGGGTGAGAAGCAGGAACCGTTATTAACAAATTATGGCGTCAGAGAATTGTCATAAAGCTTGGACAATAAAATCTTTATAAGAATTTTTATTCTTTGTAAGAATTTATGCGGGACATCAGTTATATCTCAAACGGAGTCATCATTTTGCTAGCAGTTCCTGGTATGTTTCGAACAAACTTTAAACGAGAACAATTCCACTCCAATGTGTCTAACGACAATATGACACATGAGAAGTCTTTGACTCTACTCGGATTCGACCCCCAATCCCGCAAAAAGAAAATTTAAAGAGCGCGGTATATTCGCTTTCTCCAGCAACAATGTTTAGACTAAGCACGTATACAATTGCAAACAGAGGCACAGGCACATTTTACAGAAAATGTAAATTTTATTGGCAATAACTAAAGCAAGGTTTCACGATTGAAGATGAAACTGGGAAAATGTTCGCTGTGTGACCTAGCCAACACAAAATTTGTGCACTTCAAACTTGAAGCTTGCTACGCTCGTTGTCTGAAGTTATGGATAGTTTGTCAAGCCCGCATGCTCTCTTGCATGTATCAAGTCAGACAGGCGTAGCTACCAGGTGATACCGAATGCAAGTTCAGCATGTACCTTCCTGATTTTGTAAATTGCCAAAATTTCGCTCGTCAGTAAGATTTCAGGTCGTAGGTCCCGCTGGACCTGAAATCCTACCGACTAAGGAAATTAGTGCCATTTACGAAAGTAGAAAGGTAGCCCAGATGCTAACAGCCAGCAACGAAAGTTTCATAGTATCACATGACACAGCAAACATACAACTTGCTGTAAATACAAGCAAAACAAAATCCACTGAACTTTGCTTTAGCTAAGGTTATAATGCTCCTTTCAATTAATTGTGAGCAAAGCTAGCTAGTAACTTAGTCATGTTGCTAAGCCAAGCAAGGCGCCCACATCCGGTCATGAGCACCATATTGTGAGCTAGGCCTGTTTGCCTTGACTTGATGTGCAGGGTAACCAATCAGGTGTTAGGATCTGCCCACCAACTTTGATGGGCGAGGTTGACAGATAAAATAAATTCATGAAGCACTGCAACACAGGACCATTAAATGATTAAATAGTGAAATGATATATATTTTTTACATAAAATGAATTGGTATTTTAATTAACTAATGACACATTTAATAACACATGCATGTATTTTATTGCAATTTTAATTAATTAATGACATTTAATTACAAAAGTATTTAATAGTGAATTTATTCATTTTAATTAATTAGTGACACAATTAATTATTTAATGGTGAATTTATTCATTTAATTTTGGCACATTTAGTCCTCCATAGAATTTCAGGGGAGCGCAAAGAGAGGCTACTGCTGAGTCCGATCTAAACTGCATATTTTCGTGAACAAGTTCATTTAGATGTGCATGAAATAATGTGACAAAAACAAATTGTTTTTTTTTTTTTTTGCCAAATAGGGGGCAAGTTATCTAGCTAGCAAGCTAATTCGAGTTTGCTGTGATTGCCGTTTCTTCATCTCAAATGGTTTATCATCATTTTGTGACTTAACGCTATTCTGAACCATTAGGCTTTATACAATCTATGCTCTGAACAGCTTTAATTATTTAGTTTTTCACGGGCTAACATATGCTATAATTGCGTTCTCACTCCTTCTCTGTGTATCTTTATGCTTGCGTAAGTGGATAGCACATCGCGGAATTGGCACGCAACCGCTACATCTGACTCTACAGCAGCTACACTATCCCTATTTTGCATTTCTTAAAAATCAATGCATTTTCAAACTTTTTTTTTTTTTTTTTAGCCATTGATTTATTGTGAAGAAAAGACGAGGATACAATGTGAACAATGTGACAGACTGTAGCACTAAGGCTTACTTGTACACTGTAAAGCTAGTGCACACAGTGCTACTGAGTCTCAGAATGATGCCTAGCATTCACAGATGCGATCGCACTTTTTTGGATTTCTGACAATGTTGGCACAGAAACAATATGCATCTAAAAAACGTATTTCACACCCCAAATCTCTCAAGTAGATTTTTTAGGTACTATTTAATCCATAATCTACCACAAAACAAAAAAATATTGAAACTTCAAACCCTTTTTAGTTCCTCTTTAAAAACAAATCCTCTGCTGAGGACATGTTCAGTGTTTACATCGAAAGAGAGGCATTTGTATGTGAAGAAACAATCCAGCCAGAAAGTAATCTGGTTAAATCGTTTACATGCTTCATTTTCTTTTGATCGGTTTATGAAGAGGTTTAAACTACTTCTTTGTGTTTTTAAACTGATTATGATGAGGATATTTGGCTCCATATAAAAGAGACATAAAACCCTACTATCTCCACATGCAAACCCCACATGCTGCTGTTTTATTGAAGGCTGGTGGAATACTACCACTGCTCCTGAAATGAATTTGTAATGTAATTGGGATACATTTTTAGACATTAAAATGTTCTGAAAATGGATCACATGGTGTGGTCCTATTGATGTCTATCATTAAGAAAATGTTAAAATGTTGAAAAATGTTTATTTGCCCCAGCAGTATTTATAAACTTATGCTGTAAAACGGTAAAATAGAACATCCAGAAGATTTTTACATGAAGTTATGGCACATAATCCCATATTTTGTGGAGTGGTGTCTTGACCTCCCAATCCAGATGCTGTCTATACTAGTATGAGCTGTTAACCGCTGTGAGACAGCTGTCCTTATTTTCATGCCATGGATAGGGTCCGATTCGAACCCTCTGCAAGCATTATGGACGGAATTCAGAAACATAAAGTGCCATTAGCAATAGTGTGACTGGTAACATTATGCAAGGTATGCGTGATTAAGTCAAGTTGGGATACCTCTGCGGTATAATGAAAAATATTTAATACAGTTTGTGTGTAATCAATCTGAGCATGCAAATTAGATGTGTTGGGTATGTGATAGGCTTTAGTGCTAGAATGAAGTGGTACTTGTTAATTGAGATTTAGTCTTGGTTTTTTTGGTTTAGTCATTCATTTATTTTTCTAACAAAGCCTGAGTTGTTATTCTTTTGGGGGGGAAAAAAACTATCAATTAAGCAGTACATGTTAATTAAGATTTATTATTATTTTATTTATTCATTTATTTTGCTAACAAAGCCTGAGTTGTTATTCTTTTGGGGGGGGGGGGGGGAGGCTATCAATTAAGCAGTACATGTTAATTAAGATTTATTATTATTTTATTTATTCATTTATTTTGCTAACAAAGCCTGAGTTGCTGTTGTTATTTTGGGGGGAAAAATTACAAAAATTTTACAATCATCTAAATGCAAGCCTGGAAGTTGACAGGTTTTTGATCTGACCCAAAACTAAATTAATTCAGCTGGAAATCCTACTGCATGATCTAGTATAATCGTTGTCCACCACAGATATCTGAGGTCAAGTTTATTTAATACACGCCACAATTTTAATTCTGAAGGTATTTAGTAACATGATATTAGGACTGTGACAAAATTCTAAAGACCTGTTCTCTATGTATGGATGCAAATCCAATGAACTCTGGTGAATATTATTGTGTCACCTTACAGGCTGTTGGGGCTCTCAATGAGCGTTCCATTGATTTTCTGATGTATTGGTTGATCATTTTTTCTATTGTTTGGTTGTCATTTGTTCAGGAAATGGAGAAGTCGGAGGCCAATAACTTCTTGATCCTGTTCCGAGACTCAGGCTGCCAATTTCGCTCTCTGTACACATACTGCCCTGAGCTACAGGAGATTAACAAGCTGACTGGGATCGGTCCCAAAGCCATCACCGGCAAGATGATCGAGGGGCTGTACAAGTACAACTCGGACAGGAAGCAGTTTAGCCACATCCCCGCCAAAACCATGTCGGCGAGTGTTGATGCCATCACCATCCACAGCCACCTATGGCAGACCAAGAAACCAGGAACCCCCAAAAAAGTGTTACCCAACAAGTCCTAGTATAGTTCCTGCCTTTTGTTTTTGTACTGAAAAATTCACATTAAGTTTGCACTTCACTGTACATACACATCTATGTGGATTTGGCACGTCCTGTGCCAACGTAGAAATTCATTTCATTTCTGTGGCTGTCTCTCTGGTCATCTTCCTTTTTCTCACCGTGCTAACTGGACTGAAAACTTTGCTGAAATTATGCACAACTGGAATGTCAAACACTATTTAAGAGTATTTAATGGAGATCACTGATGTATTTAGTACAAGGGGTCATCAAATACTGAGTAATTTAATTACAGCACGTGTGTATATGTGGATTTGTATGTGCCAAAAAGAAATGGATGCCATGATATGGTACCCTGAAGCACTGAATGTTACTCATCTGTATAGATTGAATTTGCATACCTGTTGACATTTGTGGCCTTATGGTTTAATTTTTGTACATGAGCACCTTGATGTTTGCAAAGTTTTTCATGAGTAGCTTTTGTACACAGATGGCGCTTTTTTTTTTTTTTTGGTAATTTGAAGTGTGATCTGGTTTGCCTGTTTGAGGGGGATAAAAATGCGCAATCGAGTGACGAAAGCCTGCAATGCGGGACATGAATTGTGTTGCCGTTGCTTTGAATACATTCACAATTGTCGCTGCTACGTCACAAATTTTTCACTGGTTGAAAAGTGCCAAAATTGCATCCCTCTTATTTTAGTGATATATGTATATTTTAATAATGCTTATAAAATCACAAATCACTGGCATTTTCCCCCAGATCTTTGGTGAATAATATATCTTTAAAATTAAAGAAAGTTTTAGTCGTTGCTTTGTAGGTGTTTAAACATAATGGAACAAGTTCCCATTTTACAGTAAATGACTAAGAAATGCTTGTTCAATTCCTCATTATTGGCAATACTGTGAATAGAGCTGAATTTTAGGTCATTGAACAAATACTGAGAATGACTGTACTTCTAGATACTGCTTAGGAAATGTGGGTGGACCTTTCAAAAGTTTGAACGCATTTATATTTTGAGATAAATGCTGATCACGTTTCCAAATAATTCTTCCCAGAATTCTGTATTAACTCTTTCTGTTAATTCAAGGCCCATAGGCCTGAAGTTCTTACTAGGACATTTCATTAGAATGTACTTCTGCAGGACTTTCTGCTTTAATTCCCTCTGAAAATAATTTCTTTCCTCTCTTATCATGCATTTCATGTATGATCTGCATGTATTTTGGTATAAAATGTATTTCATTTCAAGACATGACATTCATTTATGTGCATTATGCAAAATTGTCCATTTTTAATTGCATGGTTTTGTAGTATGGATTTTTTTGTGATATGAAGGTTGGACCAGTATTGGATACAAGATGGTGGTTTGGAAAGATCCTGTCGGCAATAGGTTGCATAATTTACAGGTATATGGTTTATGGTTTAAAAACCATAGGACCAGATTTTTGCTTCCACCAGCAGTGTTCTCCAAGTGTTCTGATTGTGTACTAGACAAAGCTTGCTTTGGGATGTCCAGTTCTCTGCATGAAGCAAATTATGTGAATGAATTTGCAGGATTGAAAGAGAAAGTGATAGCAAATGTGTCTGAGCTGAGAATGAATTGAAAGTCTACCATGTAAATTCCAGCTAAATTCTGTCCATATAAAATACACGATAATGGCATCAAGGATATAATCAACGTTAAATGCTGGCATTTTGAAGCATTTTTAAACATGTCATATTTTAGCCAAAACTTGGTTATCAGTGACTACAAAGAACAAAACAAAAATTTTAGGTATCTTTGGAAATGTTGAAAGAGCCCAGTGCGATGGAGTCCAATTGAATCGACATAAGTAAGTCTTTTAACATTTTCAGAAGTTCACATACTTAAGTGCACTTCTGAAGATAAGTGTGCAGTTACTATCATATAGTAATTTTTGTGTGTCGTAGGTGCAGCTCATAGCTCATCTGTTTTTGTTATTTTTTTTTTATTTTTATTTTTTTTTAATTGATTGGTATGGTCCCCAACACTCTTAAGGAACAAACTGCACTTGTGTGTATGTGTGTGTATATGAGTGATGGCTGTACCTGGAATTCTCTTGAATATAACACTATATTCATTGTTTGTCTTGAAACCATGGAGTCATACAACCATCTTTAGTATTTCAGTTTCTATGAAGAACTGTATGAAGGTGGCAGATTGTTATGTTGTCACATACCCACGTTGCTGTTTTCTTTCGGGGTATTTGTAAAGAATTGCAGGTTGAATTGGAGAATTGCAGACCAATTGTATTGTGCTCCTGAAAATACACTTTCTAGGCAGTAACATTGTCTGTTGAAACCTTTTTGGTTTCATTATATTGAAGAGGTTTTAATGAAGGACGGCTATTATAGTTGTCTTAATTGGCAGTTGAAAGCCAAGATGATTCCATATCAAAAGGGTACTGTTGGACATTGTACAGTGTGCTGTGAACTAATCTGTCAACCATAATGAAGCATTGCTTCCATTTTTTTTCCCAGACGCTGTGCTGTCATATTTTGTCAACATATTGCTGAAGTATCATGTTGTTTTTTTAGTTTTGCATTAAATAAAATGAAGCATGGCCTCAAAAAATATTTGATGTCCTTTGTTGTCATAGCCTCTGCCTGATTTTCTTCTTCCTGGGTGTAGTGTTTTTTTTTTTTGTTTTGTTTTTTTTGTTTTTTTACAATTGCCTTAGAGTCTAAAACATTCTCCGTTAGGTTTCCAGTATATAATAAATTCACAAATGAGCTCAGTACATTTATCATGTAAACTACCTCCTTGTGATTTTAGAGCTTTCTGTGACTTTTCACATCTGAATAGCACTAATGTACATGTGAACCCATACCGGATAAAGGCATTTCACTCTGCCTTTGTAAACCAGCATCTCCTCAAAAGCTGCTCCTGCAAAATGTACAAATGACAAAAACATGAGTTGCCCCACATGTAACTAAAAAACATGGATATGAGGACCTCTTGAAATGAAATACTGATATTTGCAAGCCATAGGTGTGTCGTCATCTATCGACTTGATTTTACTGTATGCTTCACCTTGTGGGATAAGAAGCATTTAGTTTTACCTGGACTATGTATTGATGCATGCAGGCAGTGCTTAGAGTTCTGTGTAAATGTAAACCCCTCAACCTCTGAATTTTTCACTTAAGTTTTCCCTTTAGTAGGTTTAATATCAGAAAAGCATATTTACATTCTGTTGCACATTATTGCATGTGTATTCTGTAACCCCAGGCTGCAATCACAAGGCTGTGAAGCTAAATCACACTTGTATTGAGAGAAATATTCAAACCCAGGACACTATGTTTTTAGAGCCATAGCATTACATCAAATGGAATCTTGTTCACCATTTTATGCACATTTCCCAATAATTAAGACAAACTTGGGATCGTTGGAAACCTTGGAATCTCAACTAAAATGTAAAATAGCCCTGATGTTCCACAGGTTTGAGTACTGCAGGTGCATTTGACAGACCCATATATGGGTCCACAGGTTTTAAGGGGTAAAGTTTTTATAATGACCATGGGGATTTCTTGCGGGCCAACCAGCATCAGCCATCTTAAATGAGCAGGTCGAGATGAGGAACTGATACATTCGAAAAGAGCAACGCTTTCCAAGCTCAGTCCTGGAGGAACCCTATGTATGTTGGTTACCGTTTGAACCTGAATTGCAATTAAATTATTTTTTCAAGCAATTAATTTTCCAAACTAGGTGTTTTTCGTGCAAGATTACTGAAAATATTAATCATATTACATCAGAAATTGCATTTTATAATATGTTCAATCACATTTCTGTAGGTATGTCATGCTTATTGGGCTATATTTCAAACATAAACTTACATAAAAGGAAACAAATAATCTCTGATCACATTGAGACTGATCTGAATCAATGGGATGCTAATTAAAGGAAGTACAGACTCCTCAGCACTAACCATAGCCATCTGACAGGTGGTGAACAATTCAAAGACAAAGTAAATGATCATGAGGCAAACTTGCATTGTATTGATGTTTGAGAAAGAAAAATAATTAATGACATCTAATTTTATAGCTATTTCCTCAGTTGTTTGTTACATCCTTTTTAATTCAATTCATTTCCATAATGCAAGAAGCACAATATGAACATGGAGATTCCACATATTGATAGTGGTATTGCATTTTTTTTGTGTAATGCTGATCAATAAAATGAGTAATCCATCTAAAAATCAAGAGCATGTACTCAGGAAAAATGTGCCATTTTTAAAAATTATTTTATTGAAACTGTGACTGGAACAAAAACCAGCATACACGGGGGTCCCCCAGGACTGAGTTCTGGAGTCACTGGACTGGAAGGGTTAAGTTGGTCCAGTATTTCTTTGCAAACTGAGGAACAACGCTCCAAATATCCTCCATAAATCATTGGTGGCATGCTGTGAGTTCAGGGGGTGGTCTAATATTAGGGATAACACCCAAGCACACAACATACTAAACCTCAGTCACCAAGTACAATCACCTCAACAATGACTTAGCTCCTGTGATCTGGAAAAACCTAGTACGTGTGTCACTTTTGGTGAACTTTCAAAATCAAGTTTATCATATTTTTTTCTGTAAAAAAAAATTCCAGAACCTAAAATTTTTGTTCTGTTTCGAGATCTTTGCCACTGATAAACTTACTTGGTTTTTCCAGATCACAGAAGATAGCTACACCTTAGAACCAATCTAGTATCCTAGCAACCACCTATGAACCCTATCAACCATCAAAGTCAGCGTAGAAACTACCTAGTAATTCCTTGCCAATTCCTTGCCAGAAACACCATAGCAATCAGATAGTAATATATCTGCAATCATAAGATCTGAGCAACCACACATAGTAAGACCATAGCAACCATTATGTAAATCTGGAAGCCCGAGAAATATCAGCTTTGTTGCAAGAAAGAGCATAAGCAGTAGCAGCAGTCATAAATGCAGTGCATTCTATTTGGAAATAGACGTCTGTTGATAGAATAAAAATAGAAAAATTTCATCGACCATTATGGGCAAAACAGATCTAATTTCCACAATGGTAACTGGGCAACTGATGCTTACCTGGTTACCGCCAATTTCAATGAATAACCCTGTTTAACAAGTTTTCATTTACTGCCATGATATCCAGCTCCTAGTGACAGACCCTTATCAAAATGATAATTTCACATCCCATTAATCACATCAGTCATTTCCCACCCATCTAAAGCTAACCGCTGGAGCATTACATTAATTTATTAATCAAATTTATGCGAATAGCAGAATCTTGACACCTACAGTTGCAATCAAAATTATTCAACCCCCATTGCAAATTGGGGTTACTGGAAAAATTTACAAACTTTCAGCTATTTGTGATGAACAGATTATCCAGAACATTTTAAATAGCTCAACACAACTAATATTACAAGTGGTTCCTCCAAATTTAACTCAAAATGCCACTTTTAATGACTACTGCAGTATCAAGATTATTCAACCCCTTGAATAGAATCTGTCATAAGAGCATATTTGCAAGTCAGGTATTGGCTCAAGCACACCTAATGCTGCTAATCAAGAGTTTAATTAGTTGCATCAGGTTTGCTTGAGATAGAACACATCAAATACTTGCACTCACTAGGGGTTTGTTGACAGTGACATTTGATTGCATGTCAGAAATATGTCTATCAAGAGAATTATCCAAAGAGCTCATAGAGGAGATCGTTGCCCGGCACAAATGAGGAGAAGGATACAAAAGGGTAGCACAGGCACTGAATGTTCGTTGAGTTAAAGTTGGAAGGATAGTTCGCAAATTCAGAGTTAAAGGAAGAGTGGCCACAGTACCAGGATGTGGCAGAAAGAGGAAGCTATAAATGGCTGCCACCAGATTCCTGACGAGACAGGTGGTCTAAAACGTTAGTTGACTACAGGATACCCGTAGCAAGGCTGGGAGGCAGGAGGCACTGAGGTTTCAGGTCGCACAATAGGGCGCATACAAAACGTTGGTCTCCTAGACACACACTACAACTGATCCAAAAACACAAGCTCCAATATGCTCAAAAAATATATAAATAAGCCACAGAAGTTTGAGGATACTGTTCTGTGGAGTGATGAAACAAAACTGGAACTTTTTGGGCTTATGAACCAGTGGTATGTCTGCAAGAGGAATAAAGAAGCAGATGCTGAAAAGTACACGCTGCCTACAGAGAGGAATTGTGGGGGCTATTTGATGCTCTGCAGCTGCCTTGCTTCCTCTGGCACTGGAAATCTGCAAAGTGTGGAGATGAATTCAGTCAAGTACCAGGATATTCAAGGAGAAAATGTTATGCCGTCTGTACGGAAGCTGACGCTTGGGCATTATTGGAACTTCCAACAGGGCAATGATCCTAAGCATACCTCAACACGGCTTGGTTTCTGAAGAAGTCTGGGAAGATTCTAGAGAACCCATCACATTTGCCTCATTGAACCCCATAAAAAATCTCTGCTGGGATTCGAAGAAGGCAGTTGCAGCACGCAAACCCTAGAATGTTAATGAACTAGAGGCCATTGTCCACGAGGACTGGGCTAAGATTCCTTGGGATTGCTGCCAGAAGCTGTTGTCTGCCTATGCGTCACATTTCCAGCAGGTCATAGTGCCTCAAAGGGTGCTCTATTAAGTATTAAAGATGCTTGTCATGAATGTGTTGAATAATTTAAACACAACCCTACAACCCACAACCATAATTTCAACCCTGCAGTAGTCATTAAAAGTGGCATTTTGTGCTGAATTTGGAGAAGACACTAGCAATATTTGTTGTGTTGAGCTATTCAAATTGTTCTTGTTTGAATTGTTCATTGCAAACAGCTGAACATTTGTAAATTTTGCCAGTAAACCTAATTTGCAGCGGGGGTCGAAAATTTTTATTGCAACTGTATGTAAACGCCGTTCAAACTGGGACTACTGTGCCAGCATTTTAGCAGCATGAAGTCGTAAGCACAACCCAGACGACTTTTTGTCCTCCAGGTGCTGATGTAGAGCGCTCCAGTCTGATTGGTGCTGCAGCAGTGATCCTCATGACAACCAAGGGCTGGGCACAAGCATAGACTGGGTGGGAGAAATCAACACAGAGAAGGGAGAAACACAGTTTCTGGAAATATCTTGCAAAGCTGACAGCATAATCGGTGAACATAATTATCCCTGTCTCAAACTGACGACAAGATCCCTTCTGCAATTCATGTGTAGCTAAATAGTGACCACCAGGTGAGGTTTAAATGGGATTATGCGGTTATACTATGGTCATTGGCTAGCTAGCGAAGTTGTTAGGAATCGCACCTGGTTAAAATATAGATTATAGCTTGTCCGGTAATTAAATTAGTAATCATTCGTAGTTTCGAGGTTATTTTCAGCCATTTCGTTTATTTTTTGTGGCTAACGTGACTTTCTTCAGAATGTCCAAATACAATTGTGCGTCACAGTGAAGCTGTTTTCACACCGGACGCGAAACGAATTTTTCGCACGACAGATTACATTCAAAGTCAATGCAAAGACGCTTCGCGTGTATTCGCGTCTTTGCATTGACTTTGAATGTAATCTGTTGTGCGAAAAAAATCGTTT
This sequence comes from Gymnothorax reevesii, assembly GCA_029721435.1. Taxonomy (NCBI): domain Eukaryota; kingdom Metazoa; phylum Chordata; class Actinopteri; order Anguilliformes; family Muraenidae; genus Gymnothorax; species Gymnothorax reevesii. Next base: position 115,697,093 of record CM056575.1, read on the forward strand.
CGCGTCCAGTGTGAAATCGGCTTGAGGGTTGTGGTTCGTATTGCAATCTGCTGGTGTTGTTGACAAGATGGTATGGGCTGCTCGCCTGATGAAAGCCGTAACTCGGCTTTGAGATCTTGTGCTACCTGGCTAATTAGCTACCTACGTATCCGATCTCGCATGTGTAATGACTGTCCTTCTATTATCACTTATTACTTGTTGAAAGTCAGGAGGCTTTTGTTTAATGGCTAACGTTAGCTTGCATCAGAACAACGGTACGTGCAGGTGCACTGAAAACTTAACGGGCCACTGCTGTCTTTATATCAGCTAGCTAAGATGTTTTAGCACTGACTGCAGTCTGCTGTTAGGTGCAGCTTGAAGATTCACCTGTTTGACTTGCGTGCTAGATGGCATCCTGACTAACTAGTTACTGTTATGGTACACTGTGTATAATGTTAGTTTGCATGAGGTAGGGCTAATCTGCTGAAGACATTCTGCTGAAAAACTATAACCAATTATACTTTCCTTCATAATTTCTTTATTTCTTAATATAATGTGATAAAATTTTCACCTGTCAATCTTGAGATATATACTGCTCCAAAAAAATAAATAAATAAATAAATAAAGGGAACACTTGGAGTTATATTGTGTTGTTTAAGTGTTTCCTTTATATTTTTGAGCTGTATATATCTATCAATAAGAAATTATTAGAATTTCAAATTTCGTTTGCATGGAAGAGGGAAGCCAAACAGCAGGTTTTTTAATGCCGAGTTGTGAGATATATTCTAATGCTTTTAGAGTCATAAACTCATGATTAATGTTCGTTACAATTAAGCGCTTGATCTTGCAAAAGGGTTACCAACAGGCTATGAACAGCCACCAACTGTCAGTTATTTGTTTGCTTGCTACCTGTCTAATTATTTGAGGTACGGATGGGTCACCAGCTAGCTGCTCACTTTAGATGGATGGACTTGTTCACTGATGAACATGGCTAAACATCTCAGCTTCACTCTGCAGCATTTCACTCCGGACGAGTAGTGTAATAGGCAGACGAAAACCACTTGGGCAGTTGAGAACAACGTCAACTTGTACAGCATTCAGCGGACATAAAGGCTTGCAAAGCACATGTCTAACGTTACATTTCACTTCAGGCGATCTGTCATCGATATATTCCACATTGGAAAATTATTTGTAAATGTGCTGTCTATTTATATTTTTGTAGTCAAGTGATCCATGTGCTGAAGAGCACTGGAGGGATTACTGCCCACGCCAGAAAGTTGCGCGGGATATATCGCAGTGGAGCTCGCCCGTACGTCCGAATAAGTTGGGACACATTTTTTTAGAAGCCATTTTACCTAAGGGAATGAAATTCTGTGCATGTATGCTTCCAGTCATGACCTTGCTTAGGTTTAAAAACAGGATCCCATTGTGGTGGGGGTTATAGGTAATTATGTCTTCTTGATCTGTTTGAGCTGCCCATGTATTGTCCTGTCTCAACATCTCCATGGGGCTCAAGACAGCACTATGTCTGGGGCTATGCATCTCCAAATTTCTTATTTTGTTTCTGACATGGACTTGCTGTTGTGCTTTTGATCAGTGTCTTCCTGCATAATCCAGTTATACTTCAGCTTCAGATGAGCGGAAATTCACCTTCAGGATTTTTGGGTAGACAACAGAATATGATTTTATAAATGTCAAGTTACTGAAGTCCTGAAGTGGACGAGCATGCTCCCACCATCAGACTCCCAGCATCATGGTTGAAAGTTGGTATGACATCAGCACTGAGGCATGCTGTGTTAGTTTAGTAGCACCAAAAGAGATCCATGTGGGTGACTGCGTCTTGTGGGACATTCAGAGAATGTTGCCTCGCTTTGTGATGAACCAGAATGGTTATGAAGATTTGTTTTATGGTTATGATGAAGTACTAGTGGGATGGACAATGAAAATAAAGATTTATCGCTTCATGTTGTCTTTGTCTCTTATTAAATTTAGTTTGAAGGTCTGCGACAAGTGTAATTAATGTGAGAAAAAAACAAGAAATCAGGACGGTCCAGATACTTTTTACTCTGTACATTAGTGCAAAGTATTGCACTCATTTATCAGTCTTCTTTGGTTAATATGTTAGCGGTGACACCTCTTTTCATTGTGACCACAGGTTTGGGAACTACTCTGCTGGATTAGTTGCAATTTGCTTATTGGCTCATATCCAGCCTCTGACAGAGTAATGCTACTTTGCCTCTCCTAGAGTTGACAGATATGGATGCAAATCAATGCTGTGAATTATAATGGGCTTTATTTTTTCCTATCATAAGCTGAAAGGGCTCTGCATGGTGTGCATTTTTCAGCCCTGTGTTCATGACTTGCTGTATTTTTGTGAAATTTGGGATTTTACCGTTGGAATTTACAGTGCCAGCATACCCACAGTTTTTTTATTTGTGGTTGACACAGTGTCCTTCCATCTCTCCTGCTTTTCTTTTGTTTTTTTTAGAGTTGACACCATGACTGCGGAGGAGACCATAAATATCAAGGAGGTGGAGATCATTAAACTGATCCTGGACTTCCTCAACTCTCGCAAGCTGCACATCAGCATGCTGGCTCTAGAGAAGGAGAGCGGGGTCATAAATGGCCTCTACTCAGACGACATGCTCTTTCTCAGGTAGGTTTGTCACAGCTGTTTTGTGGCAGTGTGCCCAAGTAGCTCATTATCGGACCGACTCATTTCAGTCAAATGGCACTGAAATGGAAATGCTTCATGAGTTCATTTTGTAAAATGTTGCTCCCCTCCCTCCTAGAGCGAGACTTAATTTAGAAGTACTGCATATAAAGGTGCACCACTGAAAGTATTTCACGTGTCATGGTACTTTGTGACATATCACCAGAGGTGAAAAATCCGGGGGTCAGACAGTAAAAGTCCTGCTTAGGTTTTCTCCCTCCCACAGAATGAGCTGGTCACTCATATTGGCTCTATATCCTGTCCGAAGTAAATCCAGGTGGTTTGAATAAAGTTCTGGGGAGGATTTTTACTTTCTGATCCCGGACTTCACACCCCTGCTTTTCACTGACTGAGTTAATTTTGATTAAATATTGTAATTGTATGTAAAGCAAATTGTGTTGCCCTGCATGAAGAATTGAAGTTATAACTGAAGACTTTTATTTACAGTTGATAGCAAAACATATTTCTTCATCTGCTGGTGGATGGATTTATCAATGGTGTCAATTTCAGACGTGGAATGAATAAAAAAAAATTGCAGGTTAATCTGTGAGCTGAAACACTGAGCGTAAATCAGTTGCTGTTACAGTGGCAGGTCTGCCTGTAAAATGCATTTTCTGTATTGCGATCAATGGAGCTGGAAATTCACTCGCTGAAAAATTAGTTGCCAAAAGTATCTGCATCTTTGTCCACGATGAATCCAAAACTTCCGTTTTTTGCTATGTTGAATATTATGAGTTTATATTGCGGCTGGTTCGAATTCTGTGGATTTCAGATGTTGATAAATCAAACTAAAAAATAAACTAGTGGTTCAGCTCATGCGAAAAGTAGACTCTCACAGCCGTGCTTGGAGCCTCAGTCATAATTTCCATAGTCACTTTCCCAATACTGTCAACAGTCAATAGAGTAGATATCAGTTGCTTAATTGATTTCCTCTCCCTAGAAATAAATGAATCTATGTGAAACCCTGGTGAACCAAGTCACCATTTATAGACTAAGTATTTAGAAACAACAAAATATGTTATGTTGGTAATGATTAGGACTTATATGTGACATTGTGGCAAGATTCATTTAAATATACAGTAAATTTAATTTAAATATTTTTGAACTGGGAAGTAGATTTTCTTATTTTACTGAATTCCATGGCAGTGTGTAGGTCCTATCAGGACAGACATGTAACACTGAGTAGTTTTGTAGTACACTATGATGTATCCACATGCTTTTATTCTTCTCTGTGTAGACAACTGGTCCTCGATGGCCAGTGGGATGAGGTCCTTCAGTTTATTCAACCCTTGGAGTGCATGGATAAGTTTGACCGAAAGAGGTAAGTCCCAGGCAAATCTGTGTCAATATTCTGTTTGAATTCATGAGTACTTGGCAGAAGAGTGGCTCTCGCAGAAATTCTCAAAACCTGACTGGGAGCTTAATTATTTTTCACTATAATTTTGATAAAGTTGGTAAAGTGACAACTACAGCTCTCCTTTGGGTTATGAGCAAGGGTTTGGTGTAAAACCTATTTTGCCTCTCTCTTGGGATTATAGGGTGGCTGAATGTAAATCATGCTCTTTTGATGGGAGAAATAGGCTTATGTCATTTAGGATATAGTGACCGATATGAAATGGAGGAACCCTGCATTAGATGGTTTGTAGACACGTGGATTCATTGTCTACAGACATTTGCCTGTTTAGTGAAGTCTGAAAGGTGCTTTAATTACAATGGGCCAATGGTCCACTATTGTGTCTGGTCAAAGGAACTAGTACGACTGAGTGGCTTGCCTCTGACATGATTATCACTTGTTCCAGGTTCCGTTATATCATCCTGAAGCAGAAATTTCTGGAAGCGCTGTGTGTGAATAACGCTATGTCAGCAGACGACGAACCCCAGCATGTAAGTGTGGTCGACCCTGCCTGTCTCCAGCTCATACGTTGGCTGTTATGTCACAGAAAGCCTGGCCTAAGCACTGTATTTATAGCGCACTGTAGATAACCCCCTAAATACGCTGCATTCCTTTGCACATTCTGAGATATTTTGTGTGTATTGCATATGTTAGTATATCTCATTTTGAGGTCATTCACTACTCTTCCTGTTTAGTGCGGCTTGATAAAGGTGTTATCTTACATTTGATGACCTTATTGAGGGGATGCTATTTAGTTCTTTATTTATTTATCACAGTAACAGTTTATCTTTCTCTTACTGTACATGTGTGTACCTTTGTGAGAGGGGGCACCTACAGCGGAGGAAAAAAGTTTTGAACAAGTCAACATTTTTCACGGTGAATATATTTCTAATGAGGCTGTTCACATGAAATTGACGCCAGATGTCAGTAACAACCCAAGTAATCCGCACATACCAAGCAATCAAAACAAATAAGTCCATAAACTAAGTTATGTGTAATAAGCAATGAACACATTAAGAAAAGGAGCTGCAAAAAAAACATGGAAAGCCAAAAAACCAGCTGAAATCTGTCAGTATTTAGAAAGCAATCCTGCCCCCCATTAATGCAAATTAATATCAGCTGGTTTATTCCTAATTCATGGCCTATAAAAAGGTTTCTCATTACCAAGGTGTCACACAGGAAGCATCTCATGATGGGTAAAGGCAAAGAGCTCTCTTTCTCTTTGCCACCTTATTGTACCAAAACGTACTGATGGAATTGGTTACAGACATATTTCTAAACTTCTGAATGTTCCAGTGAGAAATGTTGGGGCCATAATCCAGAAGTGGAAAGAACATCATTTCACATTAAACTGGCCAAGACCTGGTGCTCCATGCAAAATTTCTAACAGAGCAGTCAAAGGAATAATCAGAAGAGTTGTCCGAGAGCCAAGGACCACTCACAGAGAGGTTCAGAAAGACCTGGAATGTGCAGGTACAGTTGTTTCAAAGAAAGTAACAATTAATTCACTCAACCGCCATGGCCTCTATGCATGCTCACCGTACAAGACTCCTCTGCTGAAAAAAAAAAAAAAGCATGTTGAAGCTCGTTTAAAGTTTGCTGCACGACATTTGGACAAGCCTATGAAATACTGGGAGGATATAGTCTGGACAGATGAGACCAAAGTTGAGCTCTTTGGTTGACACAGCACACATGTTTGGAGGACAAATGGCGCTGCACATCTCCCCCGAAACACCATACCAACAGTAAAGTTCGGAGGTGGGGACATCATGGTGTGGGGCTGTTTATTAGCAAATGGTACTGGCAGACTTCATATGATTGAAGGAAGGATGAATGGAGAAATGTACCGAGACATTCTTGATAAGAATCTGCCGCCATCTACCAGGATGCTGTAGATGAAATGAGGGTGGACATTTCAGCAAGACAGTGATCCCAAACACACAGCCAAGGAAACTCTCCATTGGTTTCAGAGAAAGAAAATAAAGCTGCTAGAATGGCCCAGTCAATCATTGGACTTGAATCCAACTGAAACTCTATGGAGATCAGAATTCATAGAAGAGGCCCCTGGGACCTTCAAGATTTGAAGACAGTTTGTGTGGAAGAATGGGTCAAAATCACACCCGAGCAATGCATTCGACTAGTTTCTCCACACAGGAGGCGTCTTGTAGCTGTCATTACCAACAAAGGCTTTTCTACAAAGCATTAAATAAATTTCAATAAACGTGTTCAATACTTTCTCCTTGTGTCCTTCCACTCTATAACTTAATATATGGACTTCTTTGTTTTGATTTATTTGTAAGTGTGGATTACTTGGGTTGTTACCGACATCTGGTGAAAATTTCTTGTCAATAGCCCCATTAGAAAAATATTTACAGAGAAAAATGTTGACATGTTGAATATTTATTTTTCCCCACCGTATTTACCAAAGCATGCATGTCATTGATTTTGTTAAATAAAAATCTACTCAAAAGGAATCTGCCTGTGCTCTTTTAGCTTAACCCAGATTCCCTGCCATTGACGAGATTCTCTGTTAATTATCACAGAATGCTTCCCCCGCACTGACAAGATATTCTGGCAATCAAAGTTTTCACTCTAATATGGTGGCGGAAGCAGTTACAGATCTGACAAAAATGGGTATCGAAAGATCAATGAACATTATCAAATATGCTGGCAGTGGCTGGCAGCTTAAAAAATATACAGTGGTGGGGAAAGTGTTAAGAAGCAATGAAAGACTTGCTAAATTCTGCGCTCGTCACTTCTCTAGACTGATGGGTGCTGAATGTTTCTGTTGCGTCGCTTCTCAATGCAGTCATTGTCAATGAACAACAGTGTGAAGATGTAACAGGGAGAGCCACAGCCATGTATTAAAGAGGGTACACTCTGTGCATCAGTAAAGTGATGGTAGGCCAAGTTCTCATAAGTCATTTCATCTGAGCTCACCTCTGCAGCAGCTGTGGTGCTGATTAATTTTTATGTACACCTTTTAATAAATAATTGTTAACTTGTCTGTAAAGAGTGGGATGGTCTCTTTGACATTTGAAATGTATTGAAGGTATCAGCAGTAGCTGAGGGTCAGAGTTTTACAGGGCAGGGACAGCTGGGAATACTATGGGTTCGGTTCTGGTCTTCTGGTACCATTGTAGACGCTTGTTTTGATGAACATAAGTGCTTGAAAGCCTTTTTCAAAACTTACTTCTAGCACTGTATGGATGAAGATTCAAAGGGGAAATTTTGTTTTGTATTCTAAGAATTAAATAGCTCCTCCTGACAGCTGGTGCGGTGCTTAACAGAAGTAAAGGAAAGCACAATTTCCCTCCAATTGCTTGTGGTTTCATGGGCATCGTTGTAAGTTTGGATTTTTTGTGTTTGGCTCTACAGTACAAGCATTTTGCTCTCATTTGTGAATCGAAATAGCCTTTCGCACACAGCAAGTTTCACACTATTAGCTTCTTTTTGTTGTGAAGCATCCAAGCTAACGAAGGTTACGTGTGCGGGTGTGCTTGTGCACATGCACGTGCGCATACGTGTGTGTGTGTGCGCGTGTGTGTGTTTGTGGGGGGGCGGGGATTAGAAACTAGCTAGTCCATCAGCAAGCTAGCTTAACCGCAGTGCATCTCAACTCAGTTGTGGTGCCCCCCTGTGCATGCTGGTTTTTGTTCTAACCTCAGTTGCTATTGTAGGATCTTAACAAGCTCTTGATTTGTTCTAATTGGCTGGGTTTTATGTTTAAAGCCATTATTCGCCATCTGAAGCCACATTTTGACTGACATATCTGTGTGTGCCATGAAGAAAAAAATCCTTGAATCTGTTGTGTTTATTTTGCTGTATTGTCTGGAATTTCAGGTAACAACATTTGTTAACAGATCAAATTAAGCACTGAGAAAATCAGTTGGCTCCAAATTAAGTTCCAAAACACAGGTGTTTCGAGTTCTTTAAAAAATAATCTTGAATGTAATAATATAAACATGACACAAAACAGGTGTGAATGTTGTTTGCCTAATTATTTGTTAGTTTTCATGATTATTTGTCCACAGGTTCACCAATAAGGAACCTATATATTGTTTACTTGAATTAAATTTTTGGTTAATCTTTTAATCTTTGAAGAGGACAAATAACTGCACTTAGCAGAAATGCATCTAATTAAGACAAATCCAAGCTTGGTAAAATCCTACCATTGGAATTGTGGTTGGAACAAATACAAGCATACACAGGGGGCTGCCAGGACTGAGTCTGAGAACCACTGCTCTCGCAGTTGATGATTACCAGCAAGCCTAACCTTGACTGGATCCAGCCTGTTGGGGTGTAGTCCAATGGCTAGTTCGCTATTACCATGCTGTTTGTAGATGGCGCTTTCTCAGTTAGACTAGCTACTGAATGTGTGGAAATGTTTGAGTGCATGTGCGAGAGTGGTTAAGAACAAGCCAGGTAGCTATAATAGTGCCCCGGATAGCAAGTGTCAGGTGAAGCGCTGGCTGCAGCCGTTCTCGGCCTGCCGGAGATCTGCTTTCCTGCAACTGAGGCATCATGCCCAAGCTGGGCTAGAATAGCCCCGTTTATTGGTAGTGAGTTTGCAGGTGGGGAGACGGGATGAGGCGCAAGGCAATACAAACCAAGAATACATTTTTGTTACACTGATTATATCTGTTGCACTTAATAAGTTACTTTATTATATGATGTCCGGATTCACTCTCTCCTGACTGGTCGAGACGAGCTCTGCCGATCACGATAAAAAGTGATATTCACCGTGCGACAAGTGAATACAACAGTCCGACAGCCTCGAGCTAAAAATAGATTAGGCTCCTCTGCTGGAGCTGCAGACATTGCCTGTATTTCGTGTTGCTTCATCTCGTGAGGAGTTTATGTTAGAGTGGTCGCCTTTGTCTTCCTTTATATTTTCAAGTAGGGTCATACAATAAAACCGTTATTGACTTCATTGGTCGATAAATCCAATGATTTATCCAGCTTAGACGGGTGATATTCACCTCGGTTACGCCTCAGTGAATATCACTTGTCCAATGTGGATTCAGCTCAACTGCAGTCAGTAATTGTATGATGTTGTTATAACTCAGTTCATATGTCGTGCTTCTCGTTCTCATCTCTGCTTTCAGCCTGCCCTCTCTCTCTCTCTTCCCTTCTGTGCTTCTCCTTGCAGTTGGAGTTCACCATGCAGGAGGCAGTGAAATGCCTTCACGCGTTAGAGGAGTTCTGTCCATCCAAAGAGGACTACAGCAAGCTGTGCCTGCTCCTCACGCTGCCGCGCCTCACCAACCACGCCGAGTTCAAGGACTGGAACCCCAGCACGGCGCGCGTGCAATGCTTCGAGGAGGCCTGCCTGATGGTGGCCGAGTTCATCCCGGCCGATCGCAAGCTGAGCGAGGCCGGCTTCAAGGCCAGCGGCAACCGCCTCTTCCAGCTGCTCATCAAGGGCGTGCTGTACGAGTGCTGCGTGGACTTCTGCCAGAGCAAAGCCACAGGCGAGGAGATCAGCGAGAGCGAGGTGCTGCTGGGCATCGACGTGCTCTGCGGCAACGGCTGCGACGACCTGGACCTCAGCCTGCTGTCCTGGCTGCAGAACCTGTCCCCCGACGTCTTCTCCTGCGCCTTCGAGCAGAAGGTGCTCAACATCCACGTGGACAGGCTTGCCAAACCCGCCAAGGCGGCCTACGCCGACCTGCTCACACCCCTCATCACCAAGCTGTCGCCGCACCCAGTCTCACCGCTGCGCCGGCCCCAGTCAGCCGACACCTACATGTCCCGCTCCCTCAACCCTGCCTTTGACGGCCTCTCCTGTGGCCTGACCAATCACGACAAACGAGCGGCTGACTTGGCAGGGAAGGCCTCGCCCATGTCTCACTCTTTTGCTAACTTCCAGTACCCCGGGGGCCCAAACCTGTCCCGCAGCCTGATGATGGAGCACACAGACAGCCGGCGTGTTTATGGGGAATCTCCAGAGAGGTAGGGCAGGGTACTGTTATGGGAACCAGGCATTCAGGGTGAATATCATTCCCTCAGTGATCGTTTGTAATCAAGCACTTAGATCTTTACAGATTTGCCTGTGGCTTTTTTTAACACCCATCATGGCTGGCCAGTACCTGAGTTCAAAACCAGAAACAGAATTTTAATAACCACACCAGGGCATCTGTAAAACTTCGGTGATATTGGTCATAAGGTCGAGCACTACAGTCCTCAAGGGCATCTGGCTGCTTCTCGAGTTACTGTCCTCCAGGATTTAACCTTATGTTTAAATACATTCACATTTCTTGCTCTCAAAAATTTGCGGTCAGAATATTGCTTTGAGTTATTTAGGTCACATTTTCGTGGTATTTATTTTTGGTTGCTTTGCCTTGTGTATGTAAGAGCCGCTGCCCGTGCGGAGGGGTTGATGAATAATTTCTGTATTGTGGTGGAGAGTTATCGCACCAGCATTTTGGTCGCACTCTCTCTGAAGAAGCACTTCTGCAGCCATTTGAGCTCTGCAATGCAGAGAGACATCACTGGCTTTATTTAAAATGTATCTTGTGATGCCCAAAGAGGGACAGTTTGTGTCAGTTTACTGTCTTGCCTCAGGAAAAATTCTTGTCACATGTTTGACTGGAAAATGCTGCTTATCACATGTTTTTGAGTGCACAAATTCTGTGTTCTGCCTGCAACACACATCATCTGTGGCACTGTGTACGTGAGGATCTTGGCACGTGCAGAAGTGCTCCAATCATGTCCTGTGTACTCCACGCTTGCCTTCTGTAATCCAGCAATGCATACATATTGAAATTAAGTGTTTCTTTGGATAATTGACCTCTCAACGTGTGTGTGTGTCATAGTGCATATGCTAACAGCCAGCCCAATGGGATTGCCTGCTGGAGTGAAACATTCCTAGTGATGGTTTTACCCCCTGAGTAGAATTGGAGAAAAAACACTCTGTTAAGCCTTCTCTAGCACATCCCACTTTCAATTGGTTGAAGTCAGGATTCTGTGGTGACCAATTCATGTGTGAAAATGATTCTTCATGCTTGACAAATCACTCTTTCACAGTATGAGCCTGGTTTATCTTGGCATTGTCTTCCTGTAATATGCCTATGTCATCAGGGGTGAAAATGATCCATTGATGGGATAACCTGGTCATTCAGTACATTCAGATAGTCCACTGACTACATTTTATTGTGCCTGAGCCTCAACCTGACCAGTTGAAGCCACTTACCCCAGAGTGTAACACTGCCTCCTGAGGCATGTGCAGTGGGCACTGCGCGTGACAGGTGCATCGCTTCATGGGCGTCCCCTCTGAACCCGATGCACCCATCCCTCTGGAATGGGGTAAATCTGGGCTCCTCAGACCACATGATCTTTTTCCATTGCTTCACCTGCCAATCTTTATGCTCCCTTGCAAAAAGTTGTTTTGCCTAATTTGCCCCTCTAACAAGTGGCTTTCTTGTGGCCTCGCAGCTAGTTTGTCCCAATCCTGCAAATGGTTGTCGCATTTACACGTGAAAACCCTCTTACTTTCACAATTACGCATACAGTTCTTGTATCAATTTTTTTCACCATGGGACTTCACCAAGCATTTTAGTGATCTTCAGTAATGATCATTCCTGACTTTTAATTTCTTCCACCTCTGGTTTAAATAATGCCTTGCTCAGTTCTTAACCTAATGTCAGTGATTTGTACAGTCTAGTCTCCTGAGTTGTTTTCACTGGTTGATGCAGGCCAATAATTCTCTCCTTTTGAAACGCAGTAATTTATTTTCCATGACCATTGGATCCCTCTTCTGATATGCGGAAACATGTTAATTGATGAAAAAATTATTCAATAGCTCTTAAAAATTCTTTGGCCTGGCAGTGTATATGGTTTGTATCTGTTGTGCAGGTGATTTTATTACTTGTATCTATGTGTATGTCAAATTGTATCCAAGAACTGAGGAACAGCTGATAATGATGTACCTGTAGGGTACCAGTCCAGCTGCACCACAAGCCTTATGTGTCCTCTACATCACTGAGATATTCTGCGCATTCACCACATTAACCCACCACAGTACATGGCAGTGTTTAGATTAGTATCAGTCATGATTTTTTTTTTTTCGCTCCAAATGCAGAAAGAACGCCTCGGTGGACAGGATGCTCGGCTCAGTCGCACCCCTCACCCCCAGGCCCAACTCGGCCCCAGGTGGCGAGACTGCAGCCCCTGACTCATCGGAGAGGACCGAGGCAAGTCCTCCGCCGGCTCTTCCCTGAAGCTCAGTGTAGCTCTGAGGTCACAGTGAGAGAGACTAGCAGGTCCTGTCTGCGCAGAATTTTAGAACTGGATCTGTCCCACCACTGGTGGCAGGGGTATACTGCAGCACAGGGTGTAGTGAGAGAGACAAACAGGTCCTATTGGGTCTCTTGCATCACAGTTAGCAGGGCTATACTGCAGGACAGAGTGTAGTGAGAGAGACCAGCAAGTCCTGTCTGCTCAGAATTTCAGAATTGGGTCTCTCCCATCACTGCTGGCAGGGCTATACTGCAGGACAGGGTGTAGTGAGAGGGACCAGCAGGTCCTGTCAGTGCAGAATTTCAGTATTGAGTCCGTCCCAGCACTCCTGGCAAGGGTGTACTTCTGTTCCCCCTCTCTAACTTTAATGGCTCATAAATCCACATAGAGATTCATGAGGCCCCATTTAGCCCTCTGCGTCTCTTCTGATCCAAATTCTCCCTGTTCCTGTCCCTATCTCACCTCCACAGCTGGGACCTTCACAGCTTGGCTGCCGTTGAGCACCCTGTATGGAACAGTGGATTTCTGAATGTTTGGTTCTTACGCAGTACTCTGAATGAGTCGCTGAGCTCATTGTGTCCATCGTTACAGAGTGTTTAATTAGGGATCCAGGAGTTGTCTGCTGTTGAGAGGGAAGAGTTGGGTTGAGCGCATGTGCTTGGGTATATATGTGCTTTTTTGCATGCGTCTGTGTGCATGCATAACGCACTGCGCTGATATATGCGCCCATGCACCTCCTGCGCTCTCCACTGAAGGTGCCCTGTGGTGGATACTAGCAGTTTTGGCAGGCTGCCAGCTCATCTCCAGTTGAAACTGAGCTGATCTGATGGAAGGGAGGGAGCCGAGGGGAAGACGTCTGTCCACAGCCCTCTAAGAGTCAAAGACTGCGGCGTATCCTCTTCCACCTGCTGACCTTTGCATCCTGACTGCTTCCATTCATAAACACACGGACCGAAATCCACACCGCTCCCCTTCCTGTCAGAGGCGGAATGGCAGCGCGCTCCGATTGATGCGCACAAAGCCCCCATTAGCTGGGATTGTGCAGGCATAATAGCGGATATTAGCGTGGTAACGCGGTACGGAGCTGCTTCTCAGGAGCTGTGGCAGCGCCGGTAATTGTTTGTAATGGCAGGTGTAATTTGTTGTTGATGAGATTCTCTCATAACCCTGCCTGTGTGCTACCCTGTCAGCGCTCTTATACGAGAAGGCAAAAATGGTAGATTGGTTTACACAGATGGCTGTGGATTTGATGCGTTTGATGTCTGTTTATTCAGTTAGGCCATCTGTGCTACCTTGAATTAGTCATAGTCCTTCCTTTATGCCATCATTGGATGTTTTCACAAGGCAGCAGACTGGGGTTTAATAATCCGGGGACAAATGTCTTTACTCATTCCTTATTCTGACTGTATTCAAGTATGTGTCATCAATGATTGATGTCTCATGGATAAATCCCATTTGGATTTATAAAGCTGACTGACATGCAGCTTTCACTATGAACACCAGAATCTTGGAGAAGGCATTCTCCCTAATGTGCCACAGTGCAGAACTGATCCTTCTTGCATCCTTGTGCGTCTGCATGCTCTTGTGTGTGTCCCCTGTTGTGTGGATGTAGATGTGCTTGGGTGTTAATTTATTTGTACAAATGCACTGATCAGCCAAAGCATTCAACCCATCGGCCTACTATTGTGTAGCGCCCCCTTGTGCCTCAAAAATCCATTGAGGGATGGACTCCTGGACCAATGTCCTGTGGTATCTGGCTGCTGGAAGTAAACACCGGATTCACTGATGAGCCACAACGTTAAAACCAGCAGCCTGATATTGTGTAGGTCTTCCTCATGCCTTCAGAAGAACTATGTTGAATCGACGGCCCCTTGAATTCCCGCACCTGGGGATTTTGAACAGAACATTTGCCACAGCTTTGTACTTTCTCCACTTTTTATTTTTTTTCCCCTCTGTCCATCCAGTGCCATCTCTTCCCCAGGTATTTGGTACGCACGCAGGGACTCAGCCGATCATATCATCTGAGCACAGAGCTAAAGAAAACACTAGAGTGGACATGACTCGAGATTTGGTGAGATTCGCGTTCGCCATCTTACTGAAGGATGGCCTCCTGTATGGAACTGTAGAGAAACCTTTGACCAAGCTAGTTTTGGTGTGGAATACAGAGATTATGTTGATGATTTTTACATGAAGTAAGATTATAAAGGTATATTAACCTAGGTGAAGTTTGTATATGAGCATATGTGAAAAATAGACCCAAAAGTGAACTTGATGCTGATGATGCTATGGTGAAAAGATTTGCCACTTTTCATACATAATATTTTTACTGTGAAAGAAATTCAATGTTTTTCATTTCATTTTATGTAGTTGCATATGCTCATATACAGCCTTGGATTGCGCAAT